>CAXKWD010000010.1:101027803-101627803 GCA_964059195.1 Ectobius pallidus
AACTAAGATTTAAAAAATTAAAACAAAGTCATTTTCTCCGGGCTTCCGTGGTTTTCAGAGTTTTCTGGGGATTTGCTGTAATTGATAAGGGGCAAACAACTGAAACCTTAATCTACATGACAATACCAACACAAAAGCATATGAGTCACCAATTCCCTTTGATTACTAGAAGTAAAAAACTAAGATTTAAAAAATTAAAACAAAGTCATTTTCTCCGGGTTTCCGTGGTTTTCGGAGTTTTCTGGGGATTTGCTGTAATTGATAAGGGGCAAACAACTGAAACCTTAATCTGGATGGCAATACCAACAAAAAAACATATGATTAAGAAATTCCCTTTGAATATTAGAAGCAAAGAACAAAGATTTAAATAATAAAACATTGTCATTTTCTCCGTATAAAAGTGGTTTTTCGGGTTTTCCGGGGATATGATGTAATTTGTAAGGGGCAAACAACTGGCACATTAAACTAGATGCCAATACAAACAAAAATGTGTGAGTCAGAATTTCCCTGGGCATATTAGGAGCAAAGAACAAAGAAAAATTAAATCAAACTCATTTTCTCCAGATTTCCGTAGTTTTCCGGGGTTTCCGGGTAAATGCTGTAATTGATAAGGGGCAAACAACTGAAGACTTAAACTAGATGGTAATACCAACTAAAATTATGTGAGCCAGAAATTCCCTGGGCATATTAGGAGCAAAGAACGAAGAAAAATTAAAACAAACTCATTTTCTCCGGATTTCCGGGGTTTCCGGGTAAATGCTGTAATTGATAAGGGGCAAACAACTGAAAACTGAAACTAGATGGGAATACCAACAAAAAAATATATGTGTTGGAAATTCCCACGGGGGGGGGATGGGGGGTATACAGTAGCCTTCGCTCTAATAAGCTCGTTTTAGTTCCACTTGAGTGAAAAACATTCAACTTGTTTACTGTATTATTCAAAAATCTTCTATGAAACGCTCGTACGACTTTCTCTGCTATCCATATTCCAATCTGGACTAAGGAGCTTCATTGCAAGACTGTGCATTCAATTGTCTAAACCAGCGTTTCCCAAACATTTCTGTCCACGGAACACTTTTTGTGGGAATATATAATGGCATACTCATATTCATCGTAAAAATCATAATTTTCTTCTTGATAGCTTAAAATAAGTGTTATAATTTTGAAAACACACAATCAAATATTGTAATTTTATTAAATAAAATTGTTTTACTATGACCTCCTAGACTACGGTTAACTTTTTTTTTTTATAATTTTATATAAGTTAGCATGCTTGTGTCAATTGAATATGTTAATATTCCTGCAAAATTTTCTGATCTTAGCAGTCATATAAAAGCGTAAAAAAATTTCATAATGTATGGAAAATGTACTAAAGTTGTTTACATTTTTAAAAAATTAACTCTATCTAAGGCATAACCGATCGAGATACGACAAAAAGTCATAGGACCAAACTTGTACATCACATAATATCCGTTACGGGAAGTGAAATCAATTGTATGAGAAGACTTAACGTTTATGATATGACTTGCCGTTTAGCTACTATAACCCCCAAAAGATCTTCAGCGAGTTTAAAGCTGCGTCCGCCGTTTATGAAGGTTTTTTGGGGATACAAAATTTAAAATGTAACTTTTTTGGAATTTTCTAGTAGGTTACAGGCTGGGAGGTACAAGTGTGCCAAATTTCAAATTTCTATTTCATTTGGAAGTAGGTCAACATTAATGTCAGTAAGTCAGTCAGTCGGTTAGCCATATGGTTTTAATATAGTGATGATGACATAGGTTCGCATGGTGATCATGATCTGGTTAGAAAGTACCCATAATGCTAGTTCTATATAATGTAAATAAAAATATATTATTGGATAGGCCCTATATGTTATTTCAAATGGTGTATTTTCACTTTGCCACTAGTTCACATAATAAGTAATATATTTTAACATAATGTTACTTATAATCTCATCTCTAGATTCCGGGGACATATATCAGAGTGCACAGTCTATACCACACATGGCAGTACTATACATTCATCATGTGTGTTCCCAAGCTTGCATAACTGTGGATGACCTTTCCTTACGGTGACATTCCGGAGCAGCGCTATAATATTTCATCCCTTCGTATCGGAAAGAAAAAGAAGTCGACAAATTCTCCACGTTCCCCGCGAGATGGCTGTGGTATCCTCTCAATGATTTCCGATAACACTACACAGTCTCTGCTCCTTCACACTCTGCAACCCGGTACACTTTGCGCACATAAAAATTGCGCACGACACAACACATAAGAAAAGTGTCAACGTTTTCATGCTCAAACCAACTTTGAAATTCTTAAAACTGAACCATCATGCTTTTCTGAACCATCATCATAGATGAATTCTCCAGCTGATTTCTTTTACCAAAGTGCTAAGTGCTAAGTGGATCTATTTATTTCTCGTAGTTTGTAAATTGTAAATTTTTCAGAAAGGGTATGGTTACAGTGTCTCGACCACCTGCATTAGCCTCCTGGTTTCGCGTTGCCATAGCTAAAAATTCCCTTTAGGCAGACCTACAGGCTGAGGCAGATATCCTAAAAAGGTGCCAGTATTGTGTGGATGCAAGAGGAGAACATTTTCAACATCTCTTGTGATGAGGTACGTGTTTATTTTCATTGTAATCTTAACTGTAAATGTGAGAACCTGAATCATTACACCGCTCGCGGCTTTATTAGCGTAGATATTTCACCCGATCGCTCGGGAGTTGGAGCTGTGCCCGCCGCGCCGCAAGAACCCGCGTCATTGGCCAACTCTTGCGTGAGACACACTGTATGAGAGCTATCGAGAAACCAGTTATTGATTTGTAGAGCATTCATCAAGAGCTTTTCAACGATACCCCATAAGACGTGGTTTCAAAAATTTCGAATTTCCATCCCCCCACAACCACCCCCACTCGTACCCCCAAAACCGCCGAATCGTTGGTGTCACTGTAAACTCCATAGGGAGTACTCTAATTTATTCAAACAAAGTTTCCCTCTTTACTTCATAGGGGCCGAGATATAAATTTTTCAAAACTTCAATCCCCTCCCAAGACCCTCCCCTTGGGCCAATTTTGCTCATTAACGAACTTGTCTGAACTATTGGGCCTAGAAATAACATAATAAAATTTGGTTCAAATATCTAAAAAAGTACGGCCGCTAGCGTGTAATGATATATCTATATTAATAAAAATGAATTTCCAAAATGTATGTTGCCGCATCACTTGAGAATGGCTCGACCGATTAGGCTGATTTTTATTTTGTTGTGTTTGTAATTGTCAGGACATGGTTTGTATGAAAGAAATTTTTTTGAAAATAGGAAATGTTAAATGAGGCACAATTAGAGAATTCTGCTGTTAATTCTTTACATAACAAACAAACAAAATATTAAAAAATTGAAGTGTGACAAAAGAAGTGTGACACATTCACAGTTTGAGAGATCCGCTTTCACATGTTTTCATAACAAAACAAAAAAAAGTGTGAGTCAACCAAGCCAGATCAAAAGTGTGTATGTGTGTATGTGGCTATGTATGTTGCCTATACAAATCTACATTTCTTGACCAATTTGCACGAAATTTTGCACATATACCCAGTTAAGCCCGGGAAGTAACGCGGTACAGGCTTCTTCTCCGACAGCCGTGTACTGCGTGTTATCTAAACACAATCAGCAAGGCGCTATTTATCTTATTCAGTGCTATTGAGACGTAGGCATTCACTGTGTCCCCTGCTATTTACCATATTCAGTGCTGTTGAGACGAAAGTTGTATATGAACTAATATAATTTCTTTTTGTATTTTATTGAAAATAAATTCTGGAGTTAAAAATGGTTCAGTTAGTAGGCCTATTCATTTATTGCAATTTGACCTGAATTTAGTTTAGAGAGAAAATCAACAAGGGATAGCACCCCCAATTATAAGGAAAACCCTGAGGCTTCAGCTTACTATTAAATCTACACGACACACACACAGAAATATAAATATCTATATTGATAAAAATGAATTACCAAATATATGTTGCCGCATCACTTGAGAACAGCTCGACCGATTTGGATGATTTTTTTTTTTGTTCGTAATTATCAGGACAAGGTGTGTATGAAAGAAAATGATTGGAAAATCCACGGGAAAAGTCGGGAATGTGAAATGAGGCACAGTTAGAGAGTTTTGCTGTAAATTGTTTACATAAAAGAATATTAAAAAATTGAAGTGTGACAAAAGAAGTGTGAGATATTCACAGTTTCAGAGTTCCGCTGTCACATGTTTTCATAACAAAACAAACAAACAAAAAAGAAGAAGAAGAAGAAGAAGAAGAAGTGTGAGTCTTGCAACCAAGCCAAATCGAAAGTGTGTATGTGTGTATGTGGGTATGTATGTTTCCTATACAAATCTACATTTCTTGATCAATTTGCACGACATTTTGCACACATACCCAGTTAAGCCCGGGAAGTAACGCGGTGAACACTAACATTCAAACAAACCTCTCCTTCCTTTGAAATTTATGTAATTTCTGAAAATATTAGGCCTATACTGAAAAGTGAAATGCAATTCAGTTATCATGACAACAGTGTACTGTTTATAGTGTTCATATAGAGCTTTGGGAAGTATATAATACTGAGCTTCAACAGATTCTGATGCTATCGATGTAATACATTGGTGAAAATAATTAATGAAAAATGAAATCCACGAAAATAAAGCATAGAGTGATGCAGTCATAGAATGGTAACAAGAGAGTGAGAAATAAAATTTCCCATAAAGACAATACAATCTTATGAAATCGGAATTAATGTTTGTTTTATTTCAACCCCTCCCAGATATGGTGTGTAGAAGCAACGGAATGCAACATTCGACATCCTCTGTGAGCCATACAAAGCTATATCTAGCGTTTTCTGAGGGAATAGTCGTTCTTCCGCAAGTTGTATGTAGGCCTACATATTATACAAGGCCCTAGAGTTTGAAAATCGAAACTCCTTCATAGGTTAATTTAAAATTACAAATAAAAACCCGAGCAACGCCGGGCCTTTTAAGCTAGTATAATAATAAAAGTGTTTGTCTTTCTGACTGTGCGCGATGCTCAGCGAAATCTACTAAACACAGAGATCTGAAATTTTAAATATAGATGTAATGAAGGGTGGGCGAATGCACCTTGAAGCCGGATTTTTAATTTTAGCTTTCGTTCGCGAGTTATGAGTGAAAAACGAGCAGAAAACGTGCAGAAAACGTGCAGTTTTTCGCATTCGAATCAATTGCAGGTGGCTTTGTCTATTTTTGTCATTCCTTGGAAATAAAAGAATCGCGATCACTTGGATTTTGTAAGCCCAACCTGGTCGATTCATTTGTTTATAATATCGAGGCATGCAGGCATCAGAAATTCTCAACCTAGATGGAGGAGGGACAATGAATATAGGCCTAAATCGGCAAAAGTTCGATTTGGACGAAACTCACTATGTAGGGGTTTTCTTGGCCAGGGAACTCGAATCCGAAGTCTTTTTCCCAGGCGTCGCTTTCTAATCGTGAAATGCGTTCCAAAGCCGGATTTTTAGCTGTTTCATTATAATTATTAATCGTTTAGTTTATGAATGATTCGCGTGTAAGTGTTAGTAAATATAATGTTTTAATTATTTTGCTCTTAACGTTTAATCTTCGAATTAATTATCGCGGACGAAGCTGTGGGTACCTGCTAGTAATATATATAAATATATATATATATATCTCACAAAAAAATGTTGTTGAACGGGCGGTGGTTTCGTACTTAGGGAGACATGAAACGTAAAGATATGAAAGAATTTTTCCAAAGTCATGACATGGTATCGATTGCAATAGGTAGATTTTTCTTCGAAATCTAACTAAAAATCTACAACGGTTACTTACTGACTACGTTCTAGATACCTTTATTGATTCAGAAGCCATATTTCCTCCAATAACTTGGGCTCATTTCTGAACCACTATACCTCATTTTAGGTACCACAAACATCGGTCATGCCATGCTGAGTCTCAACAGTTGGTCAACAGTTGGTTATTTAATATCCCTACCCATTTCCATGAATCCACGTTCTTTGCTGCAAATTATGTATACTTCATTCAAAACAATATTTAAAATAATTACATTTAAATCTCAGGTAACACAAGCAGGTAGCTGTGGACGGAACCGATGGATAAAATTTAAAAATTTCGGGCGGAATTGACGCAAGCCTTTTCCGTGATCATGTTTACTGGGACAAAGCTGATATGGCCCAGTTTGGTTCCAACGAAACATCTACAATATAATTGACGTTCGACCCGATGTATACATTAAACAATGCAATACGGAAAAATAAATATAAAACCATAGAAAAAGATGTTCTTACTGAAGAAATTATGAAATTAAAAATTGTGTAACATCAAGATTTTAATTTCAGACAGCACTGATATTTTAATTTCTTCCAATTAAAACATAGTTTTTTCCCCTAAATGTGGCGATTTTCTCAAGATCGTCTCGGGAGTGTTCCTTGGATTTTTATAAAGTAGGGACGTCTGGAACAGAGTACACTCAGTCTTGTGACACAAACTGAGGAGTTTCTTGATAAAGAAGTAGCGGCTAAGGTTCAGTAAGCCATGAATAACGGCCGTAGGAGTGGACATGCTGACCACATGCCCCAAACCTGCAATCTGCTTATGGCAGATGAGGCAGCGGTCGGATGGCAGACCTAATCCCTCAAAGGGGTGTAGCGCTATGGAGTTTAGTTTAGTTTCGGGGTCTATTCAGCCATCCTCCATGTGGTGACTGCTGGGTAATGCTGGTAGGATGACTGCCAACGCGAATGTCACCAAGGCCTGAATTCACATAGCAAGCCTACTTCTTAACACCTGGGATTCAGTTTACATAATTATTATCTATTGGTATCAGGGACTGAGCTTACAATTCATCTAATGGCATAGATACTCAGCCTACAAAATGGATCTTAATTTACTTACTTGCTTACTCAACGGCAATAGATAATTCCTAAGCAACCTAAAGGAATATTATTTATTTTATGGAACCCGAAGGTTCATTGCCACGCTTACCTGAGCACGCCATTCAACCCTATTCATTGCAAATTGCATACAACCATCCCTCTCAAATCATACTTCTCTTAAATCTATCCTAATATTGTCCTCCCACCTACGTCTAGGTCTTTCAAGTGGTCTTTTCCCTTCGGGTCTCCCAGTCAATATTTTTATATATGTCTTTCCTCCCCCAAGCACGCAACATGTCCAGCCCATTTCATCCTCCGTGATTTAATTACCCTTACTATATCCGGAGATGAAGCTTCGTTATGCAGTTTTCTCCTGTCCCCATTTTCATCTCTCTTACGCCCAAATATTTTCCTGCTTTCGAATACTCTCAGATTAGATCTTAATTTACCGCTGCAAAATGTTCACCTTTGTAACAAAATAAACAAAATGTTAAGCCAATAAGAACAAAGAGAACTGAAGGGTAATAGCCCATCATGCCAATGAATTTAACAATCTCCTAACAGATTCACTCCACATTCCCAACAGCATCACTAAATGAACCTCTTCCCTATCTTTGCTAACCAAAATACTAGCCTAATAAGACTAATAAGAGTTGAAAAACTAAAGCATAAATAGATTAAATTATAATCACTAACATTTTGCAACGAACGATGAAACTCCAAGCAGTGCCTAGCAACATTTTACAAAGGTTGACTCCATCTCGTTCACACCACGCTCCCTGTAGTGCTCCCTAAGGGCGGATTCCATTATCCTCTGCGATAGGCTGATCATGTTAATAAATGGGCGGCTAGAGACTCACAGCTTACATGTGAGTGTCAGACTGGTTATAAATCCGATTCTGCTTAAATGGGAATTATTCTATATTGACGATGCGGTTGTATTTAGTTTTCCCCAGCAAAGAAAAAACTTTATAGAGGTGGAATAGAAAATCGCCGTATATCACTGTACAAATATCTCGTAGAAGATCAATCACATGTTACCGGCTCAGGTTAACAACAGGCATTTTTAAGGGTGGGTAGAGGATAAGCACTGAAAATCAAATGTAGAATTACGATATACATATTCCGTCACATATGCTCCAGGAATTTTACAGTGACAAACTCAGAGCTGACAAACTGTTACTAAAGATAAATACGCTTCACAAGCTTTCATTCTTATATTTAGACTATTCCATACATATTAAGTTAAACCAAATGAAATGATTTTACGAGGTCTACAAATATAATTAGGTCTACTTATGTTTTCCAAAGTCCCTCTGAGAAATTATCCATCTTCAATTACTAGTATGGACTTACTGATTGATACCCGTGGAGCTATCCCGAAGTTTTCGACTTGCCTTCGACCTACCAGCTTTATTGAGGGACAACGACGATCCTTCGCAAATCATGCACAACTATGCTTTTCAATGATGGACTATGTACTTTTCCTCTCATAATTTTTTATTTGTAATTTTGTGAGCTAACTGAATCCACTGGACTATCTCCAATGGAGGCGGTTTGTTTGTTCTTTTAAGGTAATTAAACGTCAGCTCAATATACTATTTACCTGAAGATGTAAACTGAATTTTCAGATTCGTTTGAGTGAAGGACGGGAAAAATACGAAATTAAGGTAAGGGAGAATATCAAGAACTCTATAAGCGTTAGAAAACGAAATATTTCACTTTGTTTCGAATACACCTGAGCTGACACTTGAAGTCAGAATTCAATTCGCATACGGTTATTGAAAGTAAAATCTTCTGATATCACAGGGAGATGTGGATATACAAGATGAAAAACCGGTCGCCAATGATACACACTTCTTCAGTTCTGATCATGGAACTCCATGGTTCTGAAGCCCATCACGCCATCTTATATCCAACATCTACAGGAAACGAACTAATTTTCGGGTAAATATAAGTGAAGTTCTGTTACATACTCTCCTATTTGCCTTGGCAGATTTAAAGAATGGCTTTTTTTCCTCAAGGTACTTCTGGCATCACATTTTTGGATCCACCAAATTCATCATGATTATCAATTACTTTGAGTGTAAAATAAAAATTGAAACCAAAACGGTTAGAGAAATGCAACAAGAATGCTACAAAATACTTATTTCATGCACAAACAAACCGCGAACTTCGAGAGCCAGAGAAACCTTGATTTAGTGCCTCGGTAGTCACACAGATTCAAAAGGTATGAATAGTTGATAGTTGATTTTTTCTATGCGTTTTATAACAATATAAAAAAACTGCAAAGTGAGATCGTAATATTGGATGTTTTCATTTTATTCTTTTCAACTGAAATTGCCTAGTCTATGGACTGTGTCATATTACTATCCCGTTTATATTGAAATAACGGTATATTCATTCTAATATGTATTTTGGATACATAAATGCCGTTATTTAATTAATTCAACACTCTTTTATATGATAAAAAGGGGATTAGCGCAACTTTTATAATTGAAGTATAGAATAAAAGTTGCATGGTCAATAATAACCACGTTAATTAATATTAACAACCAATTTACTAATAGTAAAACAATGCATGCGGCTGAATTCTGTTTAAAAAAAAGGAGTGTTTGAATTCCAAAAGTTGTGAATGTAAAAGCGTATATTCAGAGTTGGTTATTTCATTATGATAAAGAGAAACAAATTACTAGCATTGTCATTAGTTCTATTGCTATTATTATTATTATTATTATCATCATCATTAGTAATAACAGAATGGGTATATCTTCAGATTTGTTTGGATCCTGTTATGATCTTGCCCAGTGGGCATTACTTGCTTACGTACTCAATGGAAAGAGATAATTCCTAAGTAAGCTTTTTTGTGGAAACCGGAGGTTCATTGCCGCGCTTACATGAGCCCGAAATTCAACCCTATTTGTGCTAACTCCATCCAACCATCCCTCGGAGATCCTATTTCATTTAAACATATTCTAATAGTGTCCTCCCTCCTACAATTAGATCTTCCAAGTAGTCTGTTCCCTTCGGGTCTCCCAGTCAACATTTTTTTTAAATATGTTTTTCCTCCCACATGCACGTCAACATGTCCAGCCCATTTCATTCTTCATGATTTAATTATCCTTATTACGTTCAGTGAAGAGTACGGGTTACGAAGCTCGTCATTATGGAGTTTTCTCCAGTCCCAGTTTTTATCTCTTCTAGGTCCGAATATTTTCCTAAGCACCCTCTTTTCGAACACTCTCAGATTACGTTCTTCCCGAAGAGTAAGGGACCACGTCTCACATCCGGCAGGAAATAATTGTCTTAAAAATGTATAAGCAATGTATGAAAAATGTAGCAATTTAAAATTCATTATTTTTTTTTTTTTCATTTTTAGATTTCTGGACAGAAGACCAGAAGATAAAAGTTTCTGAATTGCATAAAAACAAGCGTTTCCTGAATCAGTCGACACTTAACCTCTTCCTTAATATTATTTGTATCTGTAATTAGTGCTCCCAGATATTTGAAGTTCTCCACTTGTTCGAATGCTTTAATTGCTGCTTTAAAGTATTCTAGCGCAATACTTTGACGTTTCATGGCAATATATGTTTCATGACCTCAGTGGACATTTTTGTTTATCTAAAAGAATCTTTCTTTGCCAGAAAAGTAGCTATACAGGTCTTATAATCTGTAACGCCAGATACGATTAGACTAGTAAGCTTATTGTTGAATGGGCGCCACATATAGCTTCTTAGTTTTTAAAATTTAATGACTACTGAGGATAACAAAGAATAGTCAAAATATACCTTAAGACCTATTTTTAAAATGTTGTATATTAGCCCGTATTTTAATACAAGTCCTATGGTTTGTTAATATGGCTTTATGTTACTACCATTGCATTGTGCCTTAATTGTTTTCTTAGAGACTGTAAGACTATACTTCTTCCATTTGTATTATCATTATAATGTTTTTTAATACTACTTTCGATATATAAAGTCGTAAGCCTATTTGCTTGGAACTAAACTTTAAGCAAATTAAAACAAATGTTCACAATATCTCATGTTCCTCAAGCTTTCTGTGAGGAAGGGGAGAATCTTTTAAGCGATTGAGATGCAAGAAAGGGTGCGATGAAATTTTATCGTCTGAAGTGATTTTCATATTGAGCAGGATTGAAGGAACGTGCTTTCTACAGATTAAAAACAAGAGAACAGCTTTATCAGACAAATAATTTGGCTTGAAAAAAATTAAGTAGTTTAATAACAATGTTTTAAACAACGACAAATTTAAATAAAGAAGAAAATTATAAGTGTACATTTCTTTTAAACCCGTTTACTTTCAAGCGATTCGGAATTCATAATATGCTATATAAGCGCGATGTTAAAAGGTGGTGAATGAACAATTTATTACAATAGTAATGCTACGGCGAAATTATGCAGAATCGAATACCGCCATGCAACATTAATATTAATAAATTGATTATTCATTCTCTAGAACACGATAAAATGGTATAATATATTATGCTGTAGCCCGTTTTAGTTATGTATTATCAATGAGAGGAGTATTTCCAATCATAGCAGTATTTATTCCACGATAAATGTATTTTAGTAAAAATACTAGGTGACGTAAGACAGAAATAAAAAGTTAAAAACAGGAAAATCGATATGTAATCATTGCATCTTATTTACTTATGTATTTATTTAACTGTCGTTTTGAAGAATACGCCTACCAGGCGTTGAATTGTGACAAAATGATGTGCTATATACATAAGACAAAACGGTAGTTCATTTCAGTTAAAGTTTAAAAATTAATCTACACTGTAAATAAGACTTCTCGACCGGTCTCGTGGTCTAGTGGTCACAGTTTCTGACTACTACTCTCTATCCCATTTAAGAACGATCCTGTTCAAAACAAAGAGGCGTGGCTGTCATAGTCCGCACGTGAGAACGCATGACATTACCGTGTTAGTGGTAGTTTGTTTATTCTCAGTACAACTCACCCGCAGGGTCGTCGTGAACAATGAATCCTTTGTTTTGTTTGCTAATTGATATATAATGATGACGATGCCAGTGAGAGTTTGTTATTTCAAGTGTAAATGTTGATATTATTGTTGCATGAACTTACGAACACTACTTCTGTACTAACAAGCCACTCCCTGGTAATGGCGCATGCTAATGACTTTAACCAATCACGTTTTGTCACAAGATGCGAATTTTCCGCGAACTCTCTGTGAGTTCTCCTCCCCATTGTTTTGAACAGGATCAAACTAGAGTGGGACAAATTATAATTATGAGTTTCTGGGTTCGATTCCCCGTCCGCCTAAGGGGAATTTAATCGACAGATAGGTTCCTATGGCCGACATGTTCTAGTTAGTTATTGCGGATTTAGGTTTAAAGGCAGCTGGCATTCGTATTACCACCAACATCATCCCATCGGGATAATATAGCTCCGCCTAAAAGATGTCCCAAATAGAGAAATGGGGCTACACTTCCTCCAAGCCAGGGGGGAATACCGCAAAGCCTACCAAGGTGGTGGTGCGTTGGATAAGAGGCAAGAGACATTTTCCCTTGAGGGATTTCAAGAGCTAATCCTAATATCTATGGTGCCCCCCAAAAATAATTGAGCTGTTTTAGCGTACTTTTTAATTAAACACGTTGCTTTTTAAATTTTGTAAAGTTCATTTATCGTTTCTTCTCCTCTGTAGTAGTAAGAAATGTTTTGAGTTTCATTTGGTAATTTTTACCATACATTAACATCGCAAGTCATGAAAGCGTTATCTTGTCAAATGCAAATGCATTTGGCACAAATTGTGTGGGGAAGGAAATCTGGTCAGTTAGTGCTAGGATTGAACATGTGGCGGGTATATGTTACTCTCACGGCTTGATATATCACTAAGATTGACTGGTAATTACAGGCCAATACTCCGCTAATGGGGTCATGTGTTATGTCGTACGTTAATAATGCTGCCTAATGAATGACCGCTGGCCAATTCCAGGCGTCTCAGGTGAAACAACTGCCTGAAGCACCTTGTCACCAAGGAGGTACTTCCCCAGGCGTTATGCTACATGCATCACGCCAACTGGAACTAATAGGGTTTACGTCAAACTAAATATATATAATAAGCTAACAGGTTTCTCTCTTCAGGTATAATTAAGGTATAATTAAGTTATAATATATATTATAATATATATCATAAAACAATGGTTGTACCCACATTGTTAAACGGAAGTGAATGCTGGACATTAGCCAAAGATCAAAAGAAGAATAGACTCAACAGAAATGAAATTTCTTAGAACTATAGCTGGATGCACACTTCTAGATCACATTAAAAATGAAGAAATTAGGAGTGAAGTAAACGTTTTAAGTATAAATGAAATTGTTGAATAGTATAGAGAAAAATGGAAAAATCATATATGAAGAATCCAAGGAAAGAACAACTAGAATGGCTTTTAACTATAACCAAAAGGGAGAAGAAATGTGGGAAGACCACTAAGAAGATGGACTGAGCAATTTCTAGGAGCCGGAACAGACTGAAAAGTATAATCCTTGCTGTAAGTTGATGTTTCTCTCTTCAGAAAGAACGATGAATTTACCTGTAACTAAGATTAGGCCTAAAAAAGAATTCATGAGGCCAGATGATATTGTTTCTGTTGAACTTTAATTGAAAATATTTAAGGAGAATTCCTCTAATGCAGGGATTTGAAACCGGAACCTTCGGTGCTCTCCCATCTGAGCTAATCAGCGTTCGATTCACAGCACCAGAAGGGATCTCTCTCCTACGATTATCTTTAACGGTCGACCTCATTGAAATACATTGCCATATGCAGTATTTGTGAGGACACTAATTCAGTGATTTAGTGATTTTCTTGCAACTACTCTGACATTACCTCTAGGAAGTTTTATTAAATATATGGATTTTAAAAAATAAATATCAATATTCACAACTGGTAATTGTATGTATGTCACTGAGCTTTTTAATAGAATTATTATAAAAACCATGGAAGCCCTTAGAGTTCCAGCTAGAATGCATTTTTTAAGAAAATTTATTAAGTGCCAGAATGGTACTTTATGAGATTGTGTGGTGGATGGGAAAATGTCTGTCCGTCTATCTGTCTGACCGTCTGTACACGCGATAACTCAAATATATTTAATCGGATTTTCTTGAAACTTGGTATACGCATTTAAAACGTCCATGAAAAGAAGCCTCTTGATATTGGACTAAATCGGTTGACCGGTACCGAAGTAATGTCCAATTTAGTGATTACTTTACGGTAATATAATTATTAGAAAGTATTTATCAAAATATGATAATCAGTTCTCATTACAACATATTGTTTTCCGTGTTCATATATGTTTAACCGGAATTAGATACTAGCCATAGTCTAAATGTTCCCAAAATGGCCACACTGGACGGTAAAAAGCTAAAATAAAACTCCCTCCGTTTCATAACATGGTATAGACATAGGAATAATCCTCGGCTTTATTGCACGTGCGAATGATTTGGTGGAAGCTGCGGAAGAAAACACCTGTTTCTTCATCTGAAGAAATTCCTTGGTGGAAAACATTTCAACGACGATGATGTTGTGAAGCAAGAAGGACAGACTTGGCTTTCATCACAGGTGGCATCATTCTTTGACGAAGGCCTACAAAAACTGGTTTCCCGTTGCGAAAAATGTCTTAATAACGGCGGTGATTATGCGGAGAAGTAGTGTAAGGTGTAAGGTAATGAATGATAATAATGCATTCGGAATTATTTTTAATTATCGGTACTTTCTTTAAAAAACACGCCTCGTACCAATTTCACTATCTGCAATGTAACTTCAGAGTTTGCACACGTGCCTGTACAGGCAATGTGACAGTTTACCGACTACAGTTTTATAAGAGACGTCCGTCCCGCCTGTCATAAAACCAGGGTGGGAGATTTTTATAACCGTGAAGCATGAAGGGATTCAATGAGGTCATGAAAGCCGTTGCCAGCTTCATTTTTAGTTATCTGAGTCACGTACGTTGGGATTCATGTCTTCCCTTACTAACTTTGTTACTGTTAACTGCTCCAATCCGAATTAAATTACTAAAAATGTGTACAGGATACTCTGATTCTAGACAATAAAACCGGCAGTTTCTAAAAATATCTAGCGCTACAGAGAGCAATAACATGAAAGAGTTTCTTGTTTTTTGAGTGATACCATACGGTAAAGAAAGGTCGAGCAACTTTTTTTTTTTTATCAGCATCCTGGAAATCTGTTTAACTTTGTCCAGAAAAGCACACTCAAACATGCAAAAAATAGATAAAATATGTGCTTAATTTCTTTCACTTGTTAGTGTACTATTGTATTAAAAAATTTATACTTTCAAACAAAATATATAGTACCATAACTCAAAATAATCATAACTTTGTGAATACCGTATTAATATATCTCTCTGAAGTATGTAAAGATCTTTCTTCTGGTGATCTGCTAGATACTGTACCATCTAATTCTAATCAATACAGCCTGGCTTGATCCAGTCATATTCTTGCATAGACGATGTTGTTACGGGATTTTAAACTTCGTGCAAAGATTACTACGCTTAGAATTTTTTGTTGTTTAAAAAACAAAGAATAATCAATTTGACAACGGTTGAGTCTAGTAACGATGAAAGTCAGCAAGGATTATTCCTGTTATTCACCGAGCCACCGTGAAATATATTGAAAAATACCAAGATAACGGTATCTTTTTTTGTAGGAAATTAAATGTTCTCAAGGGACGATACAAGTGTTGATTTTCCCTTAGTGGTAAAAATGTGACTTTTTCATTACAGTTTCAAAAAATCAACCACACCCAAAGTATTCCAGTGCAACATTTTATGCAGTTTAGACCCATTGTCTGCTGACACCATTTTTAAACCTCAGTGCGCTTCCAACTGCTAGACAAGCAAACTTTAATCAGGGTTTTCTCAGTTTCAATTTGCATGTTATTTTGTCACACCCGAAATCTATTTTCTCCCACAAAAATAGACATACAGCAGCGATTTTTTTCACATCCTTTACAATGAGTGCGATAAAAAGTCTAATAAGATTTTCTGTACAGGCCTTATTTTATTAATATTTAGTATTACCCAGGGCAGGTTTTCTTTCATTTTCCTAGGGTAATTATATATTTTTTAACATAAGGTATAAAGAATATAAAATCCATTAGTAAATTTGTGAAGTAAGTATCAAAGGATCTCACATATAATAATCAGTTTCACATTTCAATACCTGTCGGTGGAGACAGTTTTAAATGTTGATTAGAATGAAACGGTGAAATATTTCGAGGCGGCTATAGTTCAAAATTCGTTCAAACTTTCAGCTCTGTCAGTTGAGTAGTATTACCGTTAAAGAGAAACAGAAAGACTCACCGGAAGCACTAGACTTTTATACATCCTACATTATACGAAATATAAGTTTGGATTGTGACAAATAAGCAGCATTATCACACAAACCTGGTGAATTCTGAAGTCGAGCGTCCTGAAACAAAAACAGAATGATGTTTGCCTTGCACGTAAATTGTTTATGACGGAAGTATGCTGCACACAGGAGAAGCAAGTTTGTTAACTTGAGCTCCCGCGATTGTTAAGGAAAAGTAATCATACGCTTTTCTGAACTCGTACGAAAAAGCCACCTAGACTTCCCTTTGCCCGTCATGGACAAAGTATACTATATTATTTCCGCCTGCCCTTGCAAGAGTCTACATTCTGTTTTCAACGGAAGTGAACGTCGGTTTTACTACAGTTTTGCGAAAAGAAACATTACAGATTTACCTAAGATAGAAAAAGATGAACATTATAAATTATATTTGTAAATAACTATATCTAAAAGTAGACCATATAACGCTGGATTAGGTTATTGAAAAGACTTATTGTAGACAAATGCTAGTGCGCAAAAGCCTATTAATGATGCAATACGAAAAACTTGAATGATAAACAACTACAAGTCTAATTTATATAAAAAAATGTTTTCTACTACTATTTCACAATACTATAGTAGACCTATAATTTTATACTGTGTCCATTCTTTTTGTGGAAAGAATAACATTATTCATGAAGCATCATTTATTTATTTTCCAGTGCTTTCATATTCCAGTGTATTCGTAGGCCTCGTAAAATCGAGGAGGGGGGCTACGCAGTAGCGTAGTGGTTGACGCGCTGCGCTACAAACCGGAAGGTCGCGGGTTCGATTCCCGATGAGGTCGTGGGAATTTTTCAATTGGCCTAATCCTTCTGATGGCACTGTGGTCCTGGGGTCGAATCAGCCTCTAACAGAAATGAGTACCAGGAGCAATCCTGGGGGTAAAGGCGAACGGTGCGTAAGGCTGAAAACCTTACCACCTTCACGTGCCGACTGTCCAAAATCTAGGATCCTCAACCTCCTGGAACCCTCTGGGCCTCCATGGCCTGTATAGGGATCACTTCACTTTCACTATTAAAATCTAAGTTTCTAATGTAAGTTATATCCTTTCTCCGGTAAAGTAAAAATAGGACATACATTTTTCTTCCGTCTTTTCTTTTTAAATGAAAAATAAAACACAGTGCATGATAAAAAGTCATGCGACCTGTTGACGTGTAACTGTAATATAAATAACTACGCTTTAGAATTAATTTAAGTGACACGTATCTCAGGAAAGTTTTGTACTAAAACACGATTGTAGCCTCGCCAGCACATACGCACGCGTGATATTTACAATGCCTGGAAGGAAGCAATTTCCGCCGTGGTAGACAGGTCATAATCCTCCTCTGTTAATTTCAGTGAAATGATTTCATCTTTTTGCACTCTCCCCCTAAGATAATCACATTTAAGGGTGCGAGGCGGGACGACTTACCCTTCATCCCCGGCTAATACCCTTTCTGAAACTCACCCCTTCATATTAAAATTTAGTTCCACGTCAGCTTGATTAAGATTGGGTATGAGAGCTTACGAAGGAAGGTGTAGTACCAAGAGCATGGTTCATGAGCCCTGAAAGGAGTGTAACTCATCTGTGAGGTAAGAAGAAATATAAATATATCGCTACTACGTGTGGCCACATAACTAATCGCACGAAATATATTTTACGTTAGCTTAGTGCATGTTATAAAGAATGAAATGATCATTTATGCAATTATTATAGCTCTTAAATGTATCAAATCTGTAATGCCAAAAAATTCCTGAAAGCATTTACATGAATTTAACAAACATAGATAACTAAACACAATTTAACTTTTACGGGTGTTTTGTGAAATAAACCGCTAAAGAATCCATTAAATTACCGAAGGACGAAAATTAAATAAGGGTCTAACTTGTTTCGCGGTAATTTATATATTGCTCTTGTCACCTACGGCACTGATTTAATTCGATCACCAAGAAATTAAAATTGTCTTACATTTCGCATAAGTATTTTAATATAATTTACATACACTTCACCATGAAACTCATTTTTAGCATGTTCAATGGTAATGGTAAAAGCAGAAAAATGGTTAAACGTTTTCCATAACATTCTTTAATATCTCATTCTATTAAATGTAATTAAAATTACACAGACACGGATAAATAATAGAAGTAAATGAACCCTAAATTAATTAAACTAAATTATCCAAGAACAAAATATAAACAGTAAAAATTGTTGGAATGCAAAAGCTGTTTTCCATTCTAGATTGCTACTGGGTACTGATAGACCTAAATCATTGTTTTCGTTCTTTAATTTAATCGCCTTTTTAAAAGCCGTTTGTTGGATTCGTATTATGTATTAATTGTTAATTAAGTATTAATTAACTGTCAATGTAAAATAATATTAGACGTTGAAAGAATCAGGTATGAATAGTGATACGTTTCTAACAGTGTATTTTTTTTGCCTATATTAATTTATTAAATATTCAGAGGTTCACAAACAACATATATATATCACCTAATGGGCCACCTTTGCTTACAAAGTATTGCTCCAGTGTCCCACTACAATTAACATTAACATTAAAAGTGCCTGTCCTTATCTTTCATAAGTTATAGTTTCTTCTTACTCTTTTCTTGTGGAGTCTTTCTTCTCTGATATTGTGGAAATAATACCCCAATGTTCTTAGGTCATCTAACATAAAAGTGTATTTACTGTTAGGTTTAATTGCTCATATAAAGATAAATATTTTTACTAAGGACACAACATACCGATGGTTCTCGCGTTTTGTATATAACCTTAAACGATATCTGACGTAATTACTATGGAAATAAGAGTTTATATCATCAAGTGTCCTATTCGCAATGTCTGTTGTTTGTTTTTAATAATGAGATTACCTTTCGTTCTATCTACTCTGTTATTATATCATTGTAGGGGTCGCCCCCATGGTTATCACCGCCGGGACCCGGGATCGAATCTCGGTGGATCCAAATGAAATCTGTGGTGGGAAAAATGGAGTAGGAGCAGATTTTCTTGGTTGCTCCTGTTTCCTTTGCACCGTTGCTTTATTCATCAAAATATGATCATCTGGTTGCAATAAATGAATTAATATTAATATCGTTGTAGCCAGACGTCTTCGGTTACAGTAATTTATACAAGGGGTAACTGGCATCAAATGATCAGTTTATAATGAAATTAGAAAAACACAATTATTTATTAGAGGTTTATCATACCAAACAAGCTAGAATCATCATAACTCTTTGTCAAATGATTCAAAGGTGAATGAAGTATTCCTACATTATTGCATAACAGGATTTAAAAGAAGTATTTAAATCATGCCAAACATACACCGTACGTTCAATTTATTCTTACTTGTAAACTTTTATTTAGGAAAGCGGTTGTTACAGTGGATCAAAATAAAAACTGAGTCTGTCTGCAAGTTCAAAAGACATCCACGCTCAAGGAAATGATATATTTTCAGAATACGTATAGATATACAACTTCAGATATAACTATGATAATCTGTCTGAGTGGATATTGTTGCATCGGCAAGGGTTGATTTCCAGAAAGCAACAAAAAATTATCAAGACAGTAAGATTTGCTTCTAAATACGGTAAATAAGAGGTAACTCTCACAAAATAATACAATAAACCAACGTTTTAGTAACAAACAAAAATAACAATGATACACGCACAAAAAAAAAACTCATCTGGAATCACCTGTATAGCTCTCCAAATTATTAATTAGCCTTGATTTAAGCGTAGGCGCCTACTTAAGTCACTAATATGGACGGAGCGTCGCCTTCAACTGATAGGCCCCCTTTAAAACCCCGACGTGGATAGGATGAACGACGCTATCAGACTGAGGCAAATTTGCGCGTGAGAGAAGAAGTGCATCTGCGCAGGACATATATTATACCTCGGAGAACTATAGTTCTTACAATATTCTGATTTTATCAATTATTCTCTTTTCTATCTTTTTAAATTCTTTTCAAGCCCTTATTTTATTAGGACAGTTAGTTGTAAATAATATTCAGCTAAATGTAGACTGTTTCAGACTGTAAGTCGTACACATCAAGAGAAAGGGTCAAACAAGAAGTTCGAAATGAATGACAAAACGAATTACTTTTGAATGCAAAACTCGCGTGTTTTGAGGGGGAGGATAAAGATTGATCTAGTCGCCATGTGTGGAAAATCAATAAAATTCTGTCTTTAGCCTATGTTCATAAGTTCGCGGTTTCGACCCCTCCCAAGATAATTATGTGGTAGCCCTATTTAAGTGATCTCATACTGAAATATCCCATGTATCCAGATTTACAGGCATGTAAAAGAACTCCTGCAGGAAAAATGTACTCTAACTAGCGAATTTTGTAACCTTTAATGGTTTTTCTGTTCTTTTTTCAATATTTAACTTCACACTTCAAGAATCATTGATGAACATCGAAAGATGTATACTTAAAATAAATAAAATAAAGTTGAAGAACACACATATTTAATTTATTTAAGTTAGTTAACTTCTATTTCACCAAAATGTTCTTCATAATAACGAGAATAATTCTAAATCCAAGTAACATGAGATTCCCACGTCGTTTGGCAGGAGGAAAACCTGACAAAAACACATAAAAAGAGACTGACAAATGAGAAAACAAATATAGAATGGAAAAATATTAGAGCTTGTGCATTTTGTCAGGACAGCAACTGCGACATGTTTGCCTGGCGCTATTTGTCTCCCGGCGTAATGATATTCCATTCAAACGAGCGCGTCAGCTTTCAGCATTCCAAGAATTTAAATTATCGCAACGCCACCAATGTACGGACAACCAGTTTATCTGAGCTATGAAAACATAATATATGTCCTACTCACCATGACGATGAATGGAATTATTGTAAACATTAATTAGAAGGCTGATTTTTCTTGGATACAGACCTGAAACAAAGAGAATTCTGATAAAAAAATCCCTTTGGGCAGGCCTACAGGCGGAGGTAGATTTCGAAGTACTTTTGGTTCAATTTATTGTCGCTGCATAGCACTCTTCTTCTTTAGCCTTGGCATGGCAAACCTGCAGTAAAGAGGAAGAGCCTACAATCAATTGTTTTGACAACAATAATAGGATATAATATTCTGGGAGGCCGTGCGCAAGATCAGCAATGAATAAAATTAGCAAAGCCGCTAAACAAGACAAAATTATGATATTATAATAATTCTTTCAAGTGTTATTATTTTCAAACATTAAAATCTCGCGTCATATGAGAGCTATCAAGAAACTATTTATTGATTTGTAGAGTACTCATCAAGAGCTTTTCAACGATACCCCACAAGACGTGGTTTCAAAAGTTTCGAATTTTCATCCCCCACCCCCACCCTCACTCGAACCCCCGAATTGTTGGTGTCACTGTGAACTCCATAGGGAGTACTCTAATTTATTCAAACAAAGTTTCCCTCTATACTTCATAGGGGCCGAGATATACATTTTTAAAAATTTCAATCCCCTCCCCCGACCACCCCCTTGGGCCAATTTTGCCCATTAACGAACTTGTCCGAACTATTGGGCCTAGAAATAACATAATAAAATTTGGTTCAAATATCTTCAAAATTACGGCCGCTATCGTGTAAAGATATAAATATATATATCACAATTTTTTTTTTTTTTGAACGGGCGGTGGTTTCGTACTTAGGGGAGCATGAAACGTAAAGATATGAAAGAATTTTTCGAAAATCATAAAGTGGTATCCATTGCAATAGGTAGATTTTTCTTCGAAAATCTACCTAATATTGTACACAACATATTCAAACGTTATTTACTTTTTCATAATAATAATTTTATAAGTTAATAATTCTAAATCTTTATTTATAATAATAATACTTTTATTATCTGGCAGATTAAAAACCTTTGGCCTTTAGTCTTCAATATACAAGAAACACTATTACTGAGTTAGAAAAAATACAACATACTTTTCCGAAATAGTTTAATTTAAATTTGAGGTTCTTCCGCAAGCCAGAAATTACAGTCTTAGGACCTATCAGATCCTTGTTTCAGAAACAAACACAAAATTACCGCTGAATAACATATATACGAGGGAGAATCAAATGAAACCCGCAATTAATTTTTTTAATTTTTATTGCAGAAAGAATGTTAGCTTGTGCATTATTTTTTTTTTTGCATAGTCCCCTCCCAGTTCAATGCAATTAGGCCATCGGTTAGAAATTGCTATATTAATTATTAATAACATTATAAAATACTAACACAAATTATATTATATTCAGCTACAAGAGTCGGTCCGCTTTTTTTTCCCTACCTGTACAAGCAAACATTCTTCCTGCGGTAAAACAGCGGGAAAAAATTAATTGCGGTTTTCATTTGATTCTCATTCATACATATATAATTTATGCCCAGACACTTGATAGAGAGTCATTCAAAATATAAGAGCATTGGGTTTGTATGTAAGTTGCATATGTGTGGAAAGAAGTTGTTACCACATAGTGCGACATCTGTACATAAACGTTTTCAACAACGTCTCATAAAGAAGAGGGGCAAGTGCGATGATTCTGCAAGCGCTATTGCCAGCATTCCTCCTTTTTTCTTTCTTTTTTTTGGGGGGAGGGGGTCACGAGAGCAACTACGTTTAAGTCATATCTTCGGAAACATCTGATCAGGTATCGGGAGAGATGAATACCAAAATGCAACTGGCTTCGTTCAATATTAGGTCATTGGCTAGATGATGTGATATTGTCTTGCTCTTACATGTTTCGTTCATTTATTAACCTGTACATACTTACAAACTTCATTCAAACTTCGTTCATTTATTAGCCTGTACATACTTACAAACTTTATATGTCAACAAACTTTACGGATGGAGGCTGTCTTTGTTGTTAGTTTACGGTGTCAACGTAGCTCTTGAATTCCGAATTCTACAGTAGGAGCAAACCTGGGGGTAAAGGCGGCAGATGCGAAAGGCTGATAACTTATGTTTCTAATATAGATATATAAGCATTCATGAGCCACAGATTATTGTCTCTGTTAGACACTACATGAGAATATTATAGGAGAAAAATTCCTCCGGCACTGGGACTTGAACCCAGGACCTTTGGCTATTCGCGCCAATGCTCTACCAACTGAGCTAAGCCGGAGCTCAATTCACAGCGCCAGATGGAACTTCTCTCCTATGACTGATTGACCTCACAGACAGACAAGTTATGTCATATGCAGTACTGTGAGGCACACTAAGTAGTGATTTTTGTGACCGGGCTCCCACTGTTATTGTACAGTTAACATTCAAGATAGATATATAAGCATTCATGAGCCACAGATTATTGTCTCTGTTGGACACTACATGAGAATATTATAGGAGAAAAATTCCTCCGGCACTGGGACTTGAACCCAGGACCTTTGGTTCAAGTCCCAGTGCCGGAGGAATTTTTCTCCTATAATATTCTCATGTAGTGTCCAACAGAGACAATAATCTGTGTTTCATGAATGCTTATATATCTATCTTGAATGTTAACTGTACAATAACAGTGGGAGCCCGGTCACAAAAATAACTTCTTAGTGTGCCTCACAGTACTGCATATGACATAACTTGTCTGTCTGTGAGGTAGACCATTAGGGCAGTTAGTCATAGGAGGGAGGTTCCATCTGGCGCTGTGAATTGAGCTCCGGCTTAGCTCAGTTGGTAGAGCATTGGCGCGAATAGCCAAAGGTCCTGGGTTCAAGTCCCAGTGCCGGAGGAATTTTTCTCCTATAATATTCTTATGTTTCTAATATACACAATATTCCACATGTGCTCAATTACTACAGTAATTGTGTAATTATTCTAATGCTATTATTTAAATTATTTAAAATTCACCATGATAAAAGCATAATACAAAAATTGTACTATACATTACGACTAAAAACATTAAACTTATATGAGTATACTATAAGAGTCAAAATGCTAACAATTAAAATGACTTACAATTATTAAAATGTAAACATAGATTACTTGTCATCAATAATATATAAAAATAGATTGGCAGTTCTACAAGAGTCGGTCAGTTCAAATGTTAAAATTCAGCCATTAGGACTGTCAATCCTTTTTTAAATTATTGGTGACAAGTAAGCTATGTTTCTACATTTTAATAATTGTAAGTCATTTTAACTGTTAGTATTTTGACTCGTACAGTATACTCACATGAGTTTAATGTTTTCAGACAAGTAATGTATATTATAATTTTTGTATTATGCTTTTATCATGATTCTTTTTAAATAATAGCACTAGAATAAATATAAAATTACTGCAGTAATTGAGCACAGGTGGAATATTGTGTATATTAGAAACAATAGAATCTGCTCAATTGGAAAATGAAAATAATTGAAAAATATTATAACTTATAACTATAATAAATATAATGAAATATATACATGAAACAACTATTTTTTCAGAATATAATATTTAAAAGAAATAAAACGGTTAAATCGTTTTCACGAACAGTTTCTCTACAAGATTTCTACAAATACATTGTGATAAAAACTCAGGAGGTTGACATCATCTATTAAGAGGTTTTTACATGTGCGCCATACGCATGTGTTACAGTTAGGACGCTGTTAAGATATTTAGGCAGTACATCATGTCAGAACGGCAGTAAGGGCTTGTTTATATTGTAAAGGAACAGGCCTGTAGTAGCAGCTCTTGGCTTTTTATTCGCGTACAGGAGCGACCAATGCCTTACTAGCTGTGTGGATTAAGGAGGGGTCGTTCTAACGCTATATCGCTACAAGTTTTACTAGCAAATGTCTCCTTCCCGCTGATTTACTGCCGCAAAATCTCTGCGAGGGATAATTCTGCGCTTAACGTTGTAAATGTAGGCTAAGTTTAAGTAGTAGTGCGAAAACACAGCCAAACCTCCCCTACCGAGCAAAATCTCTGGATTTACAGTTCGTCATGCTAATTTCCACGTTTAGACAAAGAAGGACGGGAGAGAAAGTCAATTCGCTTTACAAGCTCCCCTCCGTTAGAAGATTCTATTACCAATATTTTACAAGATAATTGCCCTATTTAAAATTAACATAAATGTGACGAGAATACAAAATCCATATAAAAATTTAAGCGTACGCAGCTATTTCGTTATAGAATGATGTCGTTTTTAGCAAATAGCAAAAGAGATTGGATTTCTTAAATAAATGTAGAGTTTTCATTATTTCGTATTAACATAATACGTCATATTATCACAAACATGTGTACTAAAATTTATAGTCTGTAGTCGGCATGTTTAAACATTTATATCGGTTGGTCTTTGATACCAATGACGTAAGTGTGCGTGTGTTTGTCTATTTAATGCTTTAAAATGGATAAGACCCGACAGTACGATTTACAAGAGAAGTAGTAAACATGAATATGTTTATCTTATTCAACGTTCAACTTAACATCCATGACATAGGACTACTAAATAAATATTTACAATGCATGTATACGAGGGAGAATCAAATGAAAACCGCAATTAATTTTTTCCACTATTTTACTGCAGGAAGAATATTTGCTTGTACATTATTGTTACACATAGTCCCCTCCCAGTTCAATGGACTTACGCCATCTGATAGGAAGTGCTTCGATACCGCGTGAGAAGAATTCTTTTGGTTGACGCTGCAGCCACTCGTGCACCGCCGATTGGATGTGTTCATCAGACATGGACTTCTGCCCTCCAAGGTGATCCTTTAATGAACCAAAGATGTGAAAGTCTGATGGTGCCAAAGCGAAGCGGATTGCTGAGTGCAGTTGTTTCTCTTCAACATGATAACGCCCGTCCTCATGCTGCTCGTGCAACCATGAAAACCATCGATGACATTCCCTTCAAGTGCCTCCCACATCCGCCATTCCAAAGAATCTCAAATAAAAAAAAAATTACGTTTATATTTTAATATCTGTCGGAGGATTTAGATTTCAATTTTGATTTTAAAAGTGAATTAAATTAATTACCTCAAAAATAAATTGGAAGATTAAAATGATATTTTAAACTTTTATTTCGGTTTACATTTTAATCAAGCGTGCAAGTTTTATGATTCTAGGACAAATAGTTTAGAAAATAACTCTCAACACTGCAGTTACTCCTTAAATTGTAGATCTACAATTTAAGGAGTAACTGCACTGTTGAGAGTTATGTGAATTGAAGGGGTCAACGGAAAATAATGCTAACCCCTAAAAACCTCAGTTTAGATATTATATTTTTAAAGTTAGCTCAAATCTGCAAATCTTATTTTTGTTTCTTTTGATACGTATTATGTTATGAACAAGACTTATTGTCAGATTTACTCTGTGCTCAGAAATATTGTAACAAATAGTGACTAAGAAAAATATAAATAGTGCCACAATCTCAACTTTAAAAAAAGGATTAGCACTATCTTCCGCCCATCCCTTCAATTGTCGTCGAGTTAGAGACCACTAAACATACAAGACGTCAATTTAAAGCAGGAAGTTGAAGACACTTTGAGGGAAGACTGAATATAGTGCATTAAGTTAATTAGTTTCCTTATAAAGCTAATAACAAGCATTGAGATCGTCATAATGATCTGGTAAGCAGACAGTGAGGGATTTGCAATGGGATATGTATGTAGCAGCAGTTATTGATCTGAATGAAACACGAGACCGGGTCAAGGCCCCATGCCGACACTCAACACTGTCCGCATGTAATGAGTCAAATCTGCTGCCATCTTTTCCAATCCAATTCACAAACACAAACCCCACCACCAGTTGGCCCCTCCAGCCGTCTCACACCCTTCAAAATATGTGTAATTGGATAGAACAATTAGCAGCGTCTGCATGAATCTGTATACTAGCCTCGAATTAGTATAACGGGCGAATGCATAACATTGCATGAAGACCGACACAAGTTTGGGACAAATGGCCTGATAAAATTTTCAAGTCTGTCCTGAGAGGACATACTGAGACTCCATGGGCAACCCCTCTCTGTTAGGAATAGCTCAATTCATTTATTGAGCAGTGATAATAATTTTTCTTATTTCTCTTCTTCTGTTTGTTAATACTTCTTCTTAACTTCTTCTTACTTCTCCTTACTTCTTCACCTTAACCAGTAGAGGCATTTTTTTGCCCTCCACCACCCCCGGAGCCCTCGATCATAGGCAACACTCCGGTCTCAAACATTTTTCGGCGCATTTTCTCTGTTGCTCCATTTTTACGTTCTTGTATGTCCTAAATCAAGGGGGAAATGTGCGTTGAACTGGCTATTTATTTCGGCACTAATAGAACTACGTATTTTCGCTATGTTCAGTCATCTGATTCGCGGGGATCGGGTCTCCGATCTGTTATTCACCTGATAGAGTGAGGGAAACCCTGCGTCAACCTCACTTCAATCGGCAACTACGAGGGTTCACCCGTACCGGCCCGGCACTTAGGGCTAAAATACAGAAAATGTTAAAAATTGTTTCAACTATAAGGGAAACGGTAAATTCTGACGAGGCAATTAACTGTCATTCAATCATGATGCTCATTACATAAATGTAAATAAAATAAATGAATAAATAAGTTATACATTTACTTGTATATTAAAAATCTAAAAATCTTAGTTGTGTTTTAAAAGACTTAGTTTTCAGTGTGTTTCATCTGTAGGTATGTATACTAAGGGGGAAAATCCTGAAAATTTATGGTCTATATTTCAATAGTAGTAGGTTAGTGTGTATGTTTATTTATCATAAAATTTCTTATATATAAACCACATGAACGATATCGACCAAACTTACTCACGTCAAACACTTAAATTAATACCAAACTTTAAACAAAAAATCAATATTCTATTACTTACATGATTGTTACTACATATCTAATAAGCTATATCTGCACCCTTAACATGCCTACTTTAATGCTCCAGCTCTAATCTCAGCCGAAAATAACACAGAAAGTTCTATATTCCCTTTTCCACGGATTCCATACAGTTCAAATATGGGGGAATATATGAAATTCCTAAGTCCATATCCATGTAACGACGCCACTCAAATCAACACCAACAGGGCCGTTAATCGATTGGGGATGTACATGGTTAAACCTTCAGGGAAACAGGATGGGGACAGACAGAAGCTAGGGTTGTGGAATAAGGATAGAGAACTGGGTTAAATTCTCTTTGGAATGTCATTAAATTCCCATGGCATGACTACTGTTTGGAACAAGATGGGGATGAGGGGGTGTTTCTAATACGCAAGCGAAGGGGGAGGAATGTTTCCCAGGCCCAAATTGATGAAAGGCTGTAGAATGACCTTCCCTGATTTGTCCTCATCAATCTATTTGGGGGATTTATATCAAGGCTATGCAAACTACTGAGGGGATGAATCAAGCTGATACAGACTGCAGTATACTTGACGTGGAATTTGATTTATTCCGTGCTGAATTATTGCTGGTTTGTTCAATTCTACATAACATACATAATTTTGAAATCAAGAATGTTAGTAATTCAGTAGTTGCTGTAAACAACATCGATGAGCGAATTTTTACTATAATTCTGTTACATTTGTATTTTAAAGGGGACTAGGCCTATAAGAATAGTCAAAATGGACATAAAATTCAATTTTCTTTCTCATCGCAATAAAATTATTTAAACAATATAGCTCAAATTGTTATACACCTTATCGAAATATGACGTCTGATAGCTGTTTAGCAGCAATCTGAAAAATTAACTCACGGCTGAATTTACACACTATGTCGAATTTATATTTAAAGTGAAATTACTCCGATTGTATTGAATATAATTTTGAAATAGCCGAAGTAGTAGTAGTATAATTTACATGTCGATTCTTTTTATAAACGCTAAAATTCTAAACAATTTTTAAAAATAGCACAATAATATAAGTATTTCCAACGGTAGATTTCTAGCTAGTTTTTAAGATTTTATTGAAGTATCTCCAGAATTTTCAAGAATCTAATAATTCCGATCATTTCATTCGAGAACCTCCATGACCAGCTGTTAGGGCGACGAAATAAATTCTGGTTTACATAGTAGTAATGTATCAAAGAAGGTACATAGCCTTCCTGATCCCACGGGATCTTGCTACAGTACAGTGACCTACTTAAAAATGTTGCAAAAGCTTTATAACAAGGAACTGAGTTTATTATGTAGTGAACAGCAGATAAACTCATCCATCTTGAAAGTTTTATCTTTATGAGCTGGCACTTGGTTAACACGGACATTGTCACGCTACTGTTACCCGCTGTGCAGCGGAAATCACGTTGTGAAGCGCTTGAAATATTAATACGTTCCTTTCTAACTAACAAGTACCTTATTTTTACTTTTGAAGCTTGTTTAAATGAGACCTCCATAAAATTCTAATGTTCCAAATTATGGACTGTCAGGCACAGTATATGCCATACATAACGTTTGCACTTTCTCTATGCACTCCGTTACCTCCGACATTTATCCTTCTATGTTTGTTAAATACAACGACTTGGTACAATAGTTCAACAAGCTATAAAAATATGCGTGCAAAATACTGTTTGGAGAGGAGTATGTTAGTAAAACTGGCGGTCAGTTGTTTTAGACCAGGCCTGTCCACAGGCGGCCCGCAGCCGCGTATGGCCCTTGGAAGTTATTATTGCGACCCGCACTTCAAAATAAAAGAAAACTACATAAATAAGGAACAAATTATAACAGATCCATGTTCGTATGGGCATAAGATGCGAATCTGTTGAGGTCTATTTTAGAATAATCATCAGAATAAATCAATAAAAATAGTAGCCTATGTCTTTATTCACTTATTTATGAATTTGTTCTTGGTGGGTAAACACGCTATGGAAACCACTAATTAACGTATCTTAACTATTTACCTGGGAAAGGTACGCCGTAGCATAATTGTTGAGGCATTGCGCTATAAACCGGAAGGTCGCGGGTTCGATCCCCGATGCGGTCGTTGGAGTATTCAATTGGCCTAATCCTTCTGGTGGCACTATGGCCCTGGAGTCGACTCAGCCTCTAACAGAAATGAGTACCAGGGGCAATCCTGGGGGTAAAGGCGGCGGTGCGTAAGGCTGACAACCTTACCAACTTCACGTACCGAATGTCTAAAAATCTGAGAGCCTCAACCTCCTGGAATCCTCTGGGCCTCCATGGCCTGTATAGGGAACACTTTACTTTTTTATTTTTTTTATTTGCCTGGGAACACAAGAACTTACATGTGGCAAGACACTGGGTGGACAGTATCATTAAGCCGTTAAAAATGATTATAGTTTGGCAATTATGATATTATTCTTCTCTTTTCTTATTATGATATCGAAAAACGCAGAATTATACTGAAAAATAGTTGTGAAATTTTACCCATTGCCTGCCCTATTGATATACCTATATGGAAGTAACTGCTTGAAAACCTGAAAGGCTTGTTTAAGCTAAACAGCACAAAAAGCAGATAAAATAAAAAAGAAATGACATACACAAGGAACGCCTACCGAATGGTCGGTCCATACGGTCATTAAGGCACATTTTTGTCCCAGGTGTTACTAATGATTTTTAAATTACCACTTCTAGAACTCATAAATTGGCATGAGGTGACACATGTCAATAGCTCACCTTCATTACGTGAATAGGCCACCTTTTAATGTTTAAAGATTAGTTTCCACTGTTAAAAATACGTGCTGTTAATGATCCTATCAGATAAGCCTACTTCGAAGCTGGATGTTAGGCCTATAATTGAAAAATACTTATTAGGCTACTGAACTCTAGTGAACTCTGAGTTGAACCATTACTAAATTCAGAAATTCGGATACATCTGCCATCAACTCATCTTCTCTCAACCAACTTTGAGTACAAGTTACTGATTTTGGTTTCAAAGGCTAGTGTATAACTAACTGAAATATCAAGGGCCCCCAACCATTTGCAAGGAAAAATCTACAACATCTAAGATGATGCCAAGCCTCTCATTCCATCAGTCATCAAATCAAGAAGACTGCATAGTATCAACATTTTTACTTTCGTTGTTAAAATATCAGGAATTAATGCTCTTCAAATATGACAGCCGAACGGAACTAGAAGTTCGCTTGCTGGTATTTATTTTTTTTAAATAAAGGTAAATATCAGCCCTATGTGATTTTTCACGGTATTTATGATTAGACATCTTTCATTTCCTCAAAAGTTAATCATTATTAATTTTAAGCTATTATAATAGCCTGTATATTATTACGATTTCTAGGTGACATATTTTACTGTCATGTAACAAAAACCAGCTTTTAAATGAATAATCAAAGACTATAATAACAATAAAACTAATTTGAGCTAATGTAATGAAATATTTATTTGTTGGCCTCCGAGGTAAATACTCAACAAAAAATTGCTTGCCGTAGCTAGAGTTATTATACCTATGTAAATACAACCAGTTCTAATTTTAAATGCAAATAGCGGGAAGTCTTAATACCATAATAGCTCTTTTGGACAAAAGTGTAATAATGCCAAGGAGTAAACTAAAGATTCACTTTGGAGAATATATATAAAAGCGGTAAACGGTGCGATTATTTATGCATGGTTTTTTTTCTTCAGATTTGTCAATAGCGAATGAAGTTTCGAACCTAGAATCATGCATTCAAAACTGTAACATTTGTAATTCTCTAATTGCTCATTATTTTATCGAATATGCGTTTCAATGTTAACTAACGAGAATTTTCAAATGATTTCATCAACTGTAAAACAAAACTCAACAATTAGGTCTTATTGACTTAACCATCAATTTTATATGCAAGGAAAGTGAAATGTGAACCAACAAATAATAGAATCTGCAAATCTATCACTAACAGATCCCAGCTATCAGGTCAATTACCATATGCAGGGTGTTAATGAATAACACCGAAATATTTTACCTGTGTATAGAGGGGACATAGACAAGCAACTTTTATCAGGAGATTTTTGCTCTTTTACGTAAAATGTGTATGCTACAGGGCATTAAAGACATTACAATTATGTTTTCATAAGTCAGCAATGAATCGAAATAGGGTTAAAATTTTCATTAAATTGACTTCATGCCTTCTTAGTGATCGACAACATCCTTATTCTTAATCATTCATCAACAGGTGTATCATAATTTAGTGTTTCCTTAATCTACACAATTTACAGGATAATCACATGACTGGTCGCCACTGCATTAGTTTTTAAATTCATAACTCCAGTGTTAACAACGAAGTTCCTTTGTTTTGCATTTTTTTAAATGTTAGAAGTTAGTGGTGGCCAAGTCTTGGGAGATTTTATGCTGTAACAGGAAAAATCGAATGCATAGAGCAAAAATCTCCCAATAAAAGGTGCTTGTCTATGTCGCCTCTATACACAGGTTAAAATATTTCGGTGTTATTCGTTAACACCCTGTATACATATATGCCTACAACAGGATCCTGTAACGCTTACCGAAACATACGCCAGCTTCTTGATTGCATTTCAAATATGAAGGGTAGTACCTCATTTCTAGAAGTCTGTCGGCTTTACTTCCCTACAAAAAACACTTAAGCCACTCGCGAAAAGAGAATTTAAACTATAGGTTAAAGACCTGCCATGAACATCCAGAAAAAGATATGTCAGACCGTCAAGGTATCACCTACAATTTCCGAGGAATGAAATGCTTCCTGAATTATTATAGTAAGGATCCATATAGGAAGGGGACCAGATTTGTTGTCAAAACTGACAAACTTTGTGTCATGAAAGGCGATGGGTGACAGGAAAGAAACGTTTGACGTGCAGGTGCAGCACATGTGAGTGATCTAATCTGTAATATGCGGTAATCCGAATCTGGTAGCGTTAACACTCTTTTTTGGCTCAACTGTGATTTACTTTGTACTTCTTAGCTTCAGTAAAGTGATTGCTATTTCTCTTACCATACCACAGGTAGGCCTACTACAGACTAAGTATTGCGTTCGAACCTCTATTTCGAGGTCAAATTGTCATAGGTAATCCCACGAGAGTTGGATTCATTAAGACTATTCCATGAATAAATAAATGGTGCAAAAATATGTTGCACAAACTTTCTCGCATATACGTGTCAAAGGCTAGCACAGAAAAGAGTAAATTATAGGGACAATTAAATTTTATTTATTACATTTTCATAAAACTAAGAAGTATCTAGAACGGAAACCATCAGAGTCGATCTTCATGTTTAATGTTTTTACCGTGAAATAATAATAATAATGAATGACAGTAAAACTGCATATTATTAGTACTACTAGTACTACTACGGGAAAATTCAAATATAAGTCGCACCTTGGGATAAATCGGCCCCACCCAACCCACCCACCAATGCAGTTTCTTTTATACCACGATCTACACTTCTATTATTTCAATTACAAACAAGTTATGTTGTATAAAATAATCTGTTTTCGTGCTGCTTAATGGCAGCGTATGACGTATTAATCACTGCACACTGATGCTTAAGTGTCCAGTAACGAGCAGTACGTTTTACCTTATAAAATGGCATCCTCGCGATTCCTACAAGAATATTGTAAGATAAACGGCCATAATTGGTCTATATCCGAGGAACTGCTAAACGTTATTGGTCAATATCAAACACGCGGCGTATGAGTGGAATAGTCATCATAAATGCACTTTTATTTTAAATATTTTCTTCAAAAGATTATCTGAAGGGTAGGCAAGTCATAGTTTGCATAAGCTCAGGACTTAAGACTTGCATAGTGAGCAATACACCTTTGCTTGGGGCTGAGACAACCGAATACGCATTCCTTGCAACTAGACCTCTTATTCTATATCAGAATGACAAGTGATAAATTACCCATACCTAAAGTAGAGAAAGTTATGTGAGTACAACATACCAGATTTTCTTCAACAAATTCAACAAAATAAGTAAATATTAAAAGATTATTCTCCAGTATAGCCTAATAAAAAAGGAATTCTATTTTTAAATTGTCAGTAAAAACTTTTTTTAGTTCTCCATAATGTACTTCTTTAGCCTGTTGGCACTCAATCACTAAATTCTGTCGATCCTCGGAAGTGTTACGAAAGAATTTCAACAACTAGTTTTTAGATAAATAATGGCAAATGGTTTCCATCCGTTGCAGATATGTAACGCCTGCTAAGAATAGATGGTCGGCCATTACTTTGATTTCTTACGAGAGCGCTCAGGACGCGCACAGTTTCATGTCTTAATGAGATTTTCCAGCTCTATTATTGAACACATCTCAATGGGAACCGGTCCAGTCGGACAACGCGACGTTGTTTCCAAGTAACAAGGAAATAACTACACTTGGTATTATTTTTAAAATAGAGTTCTATCGAATAAAAAGTTTACTGAGGGACGGTGGTTAACATATAGGCCTATTCACGTTATTTAAGAATTCAATTGCAAAGACCCCACTGCTTTGTTCAATTGTATACTCTTCCTGTATTGCATTACAAAATAATTAACAATGACAAAATAATTTATTTTATTTTACCATATTGTATTTTACCGTATTTTATTTTGACTAAATCCGTGGATTTTTCTTGATTACGTTTGTCATATAATCTTTTCGCGTTAAGTGTGTGATTAACAAATTCGTAATAGTTATTTACGACGTAAGACCGCTCTATAGAACTAATCAGGCAAGCACGAAGTTAACAAAATGACTACTAGCAAATTCTGTTAATCGTGTGAGCCTGCCAAGTTCGTAAAACGATCGAACATCTTTACGACATTTTATGTTATGTTGAATTGTTTACTGGAATAATAAATAATTTCAGTTCGCTTGCATTTAGATTAGCAAACAAAAACTTTTGTTGTTGTTGTTGTTGTAATTTCGTATGTAGCGGAATTCAGAATCGTTTGGCTGGCAACAGTTTGTTTTAGATACCGTAAATAACGTTTTAAACAGTTAAGCATCGCAGAAACATTTCCGTAAAAGATTGACCTATTTGTAAATATATATATATATAAAGTTTTAAAAAACTTCGAACTAATATTAAAAAATCCTTCGCTGTGATAAGGAACTGCAGACTGTGAATGATTGCGGAGAGATGAAGAGACATGTGTTCTTGGCATTTGTCCTTAATTTTCGTCATCGTCGTCTGTAAACTCATCGTCATGTCGTCATCATCGCTTATGTCATTATGATCACTATTATCTCATCACCTGAATAACAAAATTCACACTGAATCTATTTTATATTGAAGATTTTTTATTAGCCAATTGATTGAATTTTATTTCATAAATTAAAACTTTTCGCTACATAATCTGTAATTCCATGGAACGCTATAATGCTGTACGCCGTCTGTATGAATATTTCATATTGGTTTAAACCGCTGGAATTAATTTAGAATTCAATTTCTCTGGCAATCAGTGTAATGAAATGGTGCATACAGAATTGAACTGCCATCAGCCATGAAATTACTATTTTAAACGGATAAGGGGAATAAGATGTTATTGACAGTAATAATAACAATAAAATATTATTACTGTCAATATTATTATTTGTTTTCGCAGTGGTGATGTTTGTTGCAGCAACGCATTACAAACTGGAAACTCTTGGGTAAATCTCGGATGAGTTCACTGAAATTTTCCAATTAGCTTCCAAAAGAAAGAGTAAAAACAATCCTCAATGAATAAAATGTAACGGATTTTGTAAATAATAATTATTTTCTTACTTTGTCGTCAATATTCTGTCAGCCGTAAGATCACGGTATACTAGATGAATGAACAGTCCACAAATCTATTCTATGAATCGATCCGAGTTCCCAGTGCTAGAGTAGAGTTTTTCATTACATACCCAGCTGTCACAGCCGTCAAAGGACAGTCTTAGCTTGAGGTAACTAGTTGATTGGTGCGGTAAAAATAAAGAGCATGGGTTGAGCTGTCGGCAAACTTTTCCTCCTAACAAAAGGAAGCCGCCTGAGTATGCAAAGAATAACTGGACTATACCAACAGTGCGCATCACAACATGGAGGGCGTCGTGGTAGTAGCTTACATCAAAACACTATAAAAGCACCGAGGAATCGAAATTGTTTTTAAACAATGGACATTTATATTATTTCAATATCCAAACAAATTATGTTGTATAAAATAATGTGTTTTCATTCTTGCCAAAGGCAACGTATGACGTATTAATCACCGCAAATTATCGAATGAAGTAGTAAACGTAAAGCGATCCCTGTATTGGCCATGGAGACCTGTAGGGTTTCCAAGAGGTTAAGGCTCCCAGATTGTGACATACGACACATGAAGGTGGCAAGGTTGTTAGCCTTACGCACCGGCCGTCATTTTACCCCCAGGAATACTCCTGGTACTCATTTCTGTTAAAGGCTGAGTCGAGTCCCACGGCCATAGTGCCACCAGAAGGATTAGGCTAATTGAAAAATCTCAACGACCTCATCGGGAATTGACCCGCGACCTTCCGGTTTGTAGCGCAGTGCCTTAACCACTACACCACGTCGTACCCCATCGAATAAAGTAGGCCTAATGATTATTATACAATTACGTAATTGTAGTTTCCATGGATGCTTTAAGTGAGAAGAAGTGCATTAATTTGATCTCTGTATGTTACTGAGGATAAAGATTCGGCGTTATAACTATGGACATGGAGATACGAGGTCTCTCACCTTAACCAACTATAATCTACTAGAGCAAAGTTCTGTTTTCAAAAGACACTTGACACATTTACTTTATGATTGTTTTCGCAACTATTGTGCTGTAACGTTAAGGACCTGTATGACCATCACCCGATAAATTATTTATCTGCCAGATAGGGAATTTACCAAGTTGACCAAATATTGCGTACTACTGCCTCCCGACAAGAGCTATCTGGAAGGTCAAATACCGGAGTAGCTAATAAACTACCAACTGTCCACTGGAGTTTCGTACAGTGGATCAAAACAGACCTCCTATGCACCCAGTAACTCTAAGTCCTACGGCATACTTCTATAAAGATAATACCTTTCATTTTGTAAATTCCACGTGATTATTACGTAGGTAGAAGGGGAAGAGAAGAGTAGAAAAGCAAACAATTAGTACTTCAAAAGAATGGATATAAAACGTCGAACGAGTTGCTAGATTGACGTCATTGCATATCCAATTAACCCCTGCTGGATTCGAAGGTCGAACCCGGACTAGTGAATTTATTTAATTAGCACAGGACCTCTGTAAAGCTGCTTTACTGAAAGGTATGCCAACCTGTGTTGCTGGATTAAATAGATTCAATGTAAAACCGTAGGTTTGTCTGTGAGTTGGTTTCAAATTGATTGGCGGAATTCAGCAGAGATAAAATGGTAAGAGTTCGTGCAAAATCCTAACTGAAAGAAGTAGCTTTTCCATATTTGCAAACACAATCGGATCTCTATAACCTAAGGAACGAATTACTCTTATTCGAACAAATAACAACAGCCCTGTATTCTCCGAAGACAAGTCTTACACACACTCGCACAACCTTCTCTATCTTAAGTATGGGCAATATAACTTTCTTACATTCTGATACTGAAGAATTGCAGAAAGTGCATATTCAGTTGTCTAACCCTCATGCTAAGCTGAATTGTTCATCATGCAAGAGAGATAGACAGCCGTTTTCGAAAACGTCGTGAAAATCGAGACCTTAAGACATTATAATCCCGACCAACAAAATTTAAGAGCTTACAGCAATTCGGTAATTCAGGTAAGATCCTAATTTTTAGCAGCAACTTCTGAACAGTTTATTGCTTTTATGGAAGAAACTGTAGGCTACGCACAATATTGAAAAAAGTTAAAATGAGCAAAATAGTATTAATTAATTGCAGATTCAGCACCAGGTGTTTCGCATGTCGACAAATTATTTGTTTTACAATACTGCTATGACTGCTAATACGACTTTAGATAGGTTTCTGCGTGTCCTTCTTAATAATGGACACAAATCCGAAGAACTTGCAAGTACAGTTTTCGGCCTACTACATAAATATGCCAATAGTATTAAAATTGCGGTTCAGTTCTACAATTCCTTCACTTCGGGTGGGTTCGCCCTCTGCAATGTTCACTCTCGATATTTAGTTGGTCAATGTTCTGCAGCATACTACAAATAAGTATGTGACTTCTTTTACAGCTCCAGTCTCTGTATCTACATTTTATAAAACAACCCAAGGGTGGGAAGTTGTATGTAAACATTTTAAGAAACAGGAAGTGAACACAAAATTCTTATAGAGTTTCTTTAGAGCTTAACTGTTCTACTAAATTCGGATTCTGAAGGATGGACTTTGTAAGAACTGGAACTTCCTATTAACTTCAGGTTATAACGGGTTCTGACTTAAACATAACTAGAATATATTCATCCTTCAGCCTTAGAATATTGTATATAATTTTAAAATTGTACTTCAACAACAGTAACGCTTTTTTTAATTTAACCGACCATAGGCCAATTTTCCTGATTAATTTAACTTTTTTACCATTTTGTTTTCCTCGTTTACCTTTTTTCTTTATTATACACAAACACCCATGCCCGAGGCGAAACTCGAACCCACAGCCTCCTTACTCACGGCTCCGAGGACACTTCAGCAAAATTTGTACATTAGTACAATGTTAAGAGAATTTATTACTATCCAGAGAATCTTTTAAGTTAACGTGCACACTAACACAAGATTTTTTTATCAATGAAACAATGTAAATGCCAATGGCAAGATGCAACTGCCATAATATTTTACATACAAAAGTATTACAGAAAAGTTTTATTGTGTATTAAATTCCGTTTTCACCGGTAAATATTGACGGTAAATAAAACTGGATAAAAGTGCCAGCAAAATTCAATACGACCCCGTCGATTTGAAATTTATTAATACCTAATTTAAAATAAAATTACATATAAATTAAACATTTCTCACTTGATTAGGCAGTGATGAAAAGCCATAAGGAAATGGATATCTGGACAGACAATAGTGAAGACATCTCCTCAGATCTCGAACACGTCTGTAGTGTCTGATACATCCCAAGAGGAAGGAGCTGATATCTAACAGGGACAAAGCTTCCTATTGGTTCTATGTGAGAGGGTGGGGCTGTTAGGCACTAATTAATCCCATTACAAAGCAAGTAATACGATTAAACCTTTCTGGCTGGTAATTATACATCTAACCGACAATTAAGCTCCTAACCAGCAATTAAACTAGAGTTGAGCTAACATATATTGCTACACATAGCTATCTGTGGGCGTATGTTGTAATAGAGTATGCTTTGTCCAATGATTATGTTGCTATTGTCGTTTTGTCGCCAAACATTGTGCCTGTGCTGTCAACTGGAAAGCATCAACATTCTTCTATTTTCTTGTTGAATTGGATTTTACGTTAAACGTACAGACCTAAGCCTTGCATGTAAAGAGAATAACACCAACGTAAAAACGATTCACGGTGTTTCACCATAGGAAAAATCGGATGTGAAACACATAGCTCCCTCTACCCAAACAAAAGTTCTGCCTCTCAGTATAATATAATATTATATAAGTTACGACATTCTCTTAGTGAAAATTTTATTGGTTGGCAAAAGTGAAGATAATACACAGTTCCGCTATTCCGAAATAATTGGGACCGAACTCCTTTCGGTTTAGCGGGAATTCGGAATAGACGGATTTCATGAATAATATCAACGTATTGACTTGTTAAGACGTAAATTAATTGTATAAATGGAGCCGACATGTGCTGTAAGTAACCAGCTTTCATTCCAATTTGGTTTCAGGCGTTTTCATCAAGCTTAGGCTCTATATATGTCTCTATTTAACTTCTTTGTTTAACAATAAAATCAGGCAAACTGATGTAACCAAGTGCCAGAATGCATTTGTTTATTCATTGTTGTAATCGATTTCCGAGTTAACCTCCAGATCGGGAAAATGTCTGTCCCTCTGTTTGTTTGTCTGTCTGTCCGTCCGTGTGTCTGCACGCGCAATAACTTAAATACGCTTTATCGGTTTTTCATGAAACTTGGTATACGCTTTTAAAACGTCCATGGGAAGAAGCCTATTGACATGGGACCATAGAGGTTAACCTGTACCGGAGTAGTGCCCAATTTAGTGCCTGTTTTATGGTAATATATTAGAAAGAATTTATCAAATGCAAATCAGTTCTCATGGCAGCATATTGTTTTACAGTGTTCATATACGGCTTTGGAAGTTGCAATACAGGTAAGTTTGACAAATAACACTCTCCATACATTCCTTCACAAATGCTTATCAATCTTCAGACCTTTGTTTCTCCGTAAGCCCTGCTTAATGAATCGGTGTGGAGGTTAATTCGGAAATCGATTACAAAAATAACTTATTTTATGCATATTATAATTGCAATCATCACTGATTAAAGAAAACCATTCTGGCACATGCTTACATCAGTTTACTTGATTTTATTTTTCGCATCTTGGTTGCCGAGTAATCCGAACTGCCGGGATATCGAGTGCCGAGTCTATTAATTTTCAATCCAAAGCATTACATCACCTAACTAGCGTTGTAAATGCATCTTAATTAATAACATTATTCTCGTCACACATGGTAGTGCATGCCCGTTTAACACCACTATTTTATACTTTGTAAGTTTATTTATAACTGCCTCTTACGTAATGTTCCATAGGGCACAGTAGGCCACGAACCGTATACAAATTAGTAGCAATAAAAGGGGTGACTTAATGTCTGAATACTCGGAATGTAGAGAGGGAATATTAAAATGGCCAAGATGCTAAGATGACAGTCAAATAACTATACATTCGAGGTTATACTCAGAGGTTACCTAAAGACTGAGCTAATGAATTTATGTTCTGATAGCACTGTTCTGTACCTTGTTATAATTACTCCAATAAGTTTGCGTATATAGTAATACGAAATTATTCCATGAATACTACTATTCTAGGATATAGATAGAAATCAAAACTGGCAGAATGATTTAATATTGATGCGACATTGCTGTAAACGCTGATCAGCAGTTCTAGGATTTCTATGTAAATACATATTTGTTTTTTTAGCCTACAAACATTCCTAGGATTGCTGATCAGCATTATATACTTTTACAGAGTTATTCTATCCTACGTTTTGATCAATGATTCTGTTCTGGAAGTGGATTGAAAAAGCCGGGCATCTTCCAAACGATAAAAAATTAAGCTTATATAGAGTAATATTATGGTTGAAAATTTTGACTCTTGCCGTAATTTAGGTGTCAACTACAAAGCTGTTTAACAACGAAGCTAATTCATTACACTAAAATAAAAGAACTTCCACATTCATCAAATTACTTCTTTATTTTAATGTGTACAATGTTGATAGAAACTTTACAAAAATTTGCAAACTGTTTGGCTAAAGGCCTAGGTTGTTAGAACCGTACATGAAAACTGAAGATTTTTCTCAATATCATTTTTCTTAAATTCTTATAACCACTCCATCCTGCTCTATCCTGAGCTGGTTTCACCTTCGCTGCTCTATCATGAGCTGCTATCTCCTCCGCTGCTATCTCCTCAGCTGCTCTATCATGAGCTGCTATCCCCTCAGCTGCCCTATTATGAGCTGCTATCTCCTCCGCTGCTATCTCCTCCGCTGCTCTATCATGAGCTGCTATCCCCTCAGCTGCCCTATTATGAGCTGCTATCTCCTCCGCTGCTCTATCATGAGCTGCTATCTCCTCCGCTGCTCTATCATGAGCTGCTATCTCCTCCGCTGCTGAAAGATGAGCTGTTATCACCTCCGCTGCTCTATCATGAGCTGCTATCTCCTCCGCTGCCCTATTATGAGCTGCTATCTCCTCCGCTGCTGTATCATGAGCTGCTATCTCCTCCGCTGCTCTATCATGAGCTGCTATCTCCTCCGCTTCTGTAAGATGAGCTGTTATCACCTTCGCTGCTCTATCATGAGCTGCTATCTCCTCCGCTGCTCTATCATGAGCTGCTATCTCCTCCGCTTCTGTAAGATGAGCTGTTATCACCTCCGCTGCTCTATCATGAGCTGCTATCTCCTCCGCTGCCCTATTATGAGCTGCTATCTCCTTTGCTGCTCTATTATGAGCTGCTATCTCCTCCGCTGCTATCTCCTCCGCTGCTGTATCATGAGCTGCTATCTCCTCCGCTGCTCTATCATGAGCTGCTATCTCCTCCGCTGCTGAAAGATGAGCTGTTATCACCTCCGCTGCTCTATCATGAGCTGCTATCTCCTCCGCTGCCCTATTATGAGCTGCTATCTCCTCCGCTGCTGTATCATGAGCTTCTATCTCCTCCGCTGCTCTATCATGAGCTGCTATCTCCTCCGCTTCTGTAAGATGAGCTGTTATCACCTCCGCTGCTCTATCATGAGCTGCTATCTCCTCCGCTGCTCTATCATGAGCTGCTATCTCCTCCGCTTCTGTAAGATGAGCTGTTATCACCTCCGCTGCTCTATCATGAGCTGCTATCTCCCACGCTGCCCTATTATGAGCTGCTATCTCCTTTGCTGCTCTATTATGAGCTGCTATCTCCTCCGCTGCTGTATCATGAGCTGCTATCTCCTCCGCTGCTGAAAGATGAGCTGTTATCACCTCCGCTGCTCTATCATGAGCTGCTATCTCCTCCGCTGCTCTATCATGAGCTGCTATCTCCTCCGCTTCTGTAAGATGAGCTGTTATCACCTCCGCTGCTCTATCATGAGCTGCTATCTCCTCCGCTGCTCTATCATGAGCTGCTATCTCCTCCGCTTCTGTAAGATGAGCTGTTATCACCTCCGCTGCTCTATCATGAGCTGCTATCTCCTCCGCTGCCCTATTATGAGCTGCTATCTCCTCCGCTTCTGTAAGATGAGCTGTTATCACCTCCGCTGCTCTATCATGAGCTGCTATCTCCTCCGCTGCCCTATTATGAGCTGCTATCTCCTTTGCTGCTCTATTATGAGCTGCTATCTCCTCCGCTGCTGTATCATGAGCTGCTATATCCTCCCCTGCTCTATCATGAGCTGCTATCTCCTCCGCTGCTCTATTATGAGCTGCTATCTCCTCCGCTTCTGTAAGATGAGCTTTTATCACCTCCGCTGCTCTATCATGAGCTGCTATGTCCTCCGCTGCTGTATCAAGAGCTGCTATCTCCTCCGCTTCTGTAAGATGAGCTGTTATCACCTCCGCTGCTCTATCATGAGCTGCTATCTCCTCCGCTGTCCTATTATGAGCTGCTATCTCCTTTGCTGCTCTATTTGAGCTGCTATCTCCTCCGCTGCTGTATCATGAGCTGCTATCTCCTCCGCTGCTCTATCGTGAGCTGCTATCTACTCCGCTGCTGTAAGATGAGCTGTTATCACCTCCGCTGCTCTATCATGAGCTGCTATCTCCTCCGCTGCCCTATTATGAGCTGCTATCTCCTCCGCTGCTGTATCATGAGCTGCTATCTCCTCCGCTGCTGTAAGATGAGCTGTTATCACCTCCGCTGCTCTATCATGAGCTGCTATCTCCTCCGCTGCTCTATCATGAGCTGCTATCTCCTCCGCTTCTGTAAGATGAGCTTTTATCACCTCCGCTGCTCTATCATGAGCTGCTATCTCCTCCGCTGCCCTATTATGAGCTGCTATCTCCTCCGCTGCTGTATCATGAGCTGCTATCTCCTCCGCTGCTCTATCATGAGCTGCTATCTCCTCCGCTGCTGTAAGATGAGCTGTTATCACCTCCGCTGCTCTATCATGAGCTGCTATCTCCTCCGTTGCCCTATTATGAGCTGCTATCTCCTCCGCTTCTGTAAGATGAGCTGTTATCACCTCCGCTGCTCTACCATGAGCTGCTATCTCCTCCGCTGCTGTAAGATGAGCTGTTATCACCTCCGCTGCTCTATTATGAGCTGCTATCTCCTCCGCTGCTCTGTTATGAGCTGCTATCTCCTCCGCTGATCTATTATGAGCTGCTATCTCCTCCGCTGCTCGATCATGAGCTGCTATCTCCTCCGCTGCTCTATTATGAGCTGCTATCTCCTCCGCTGCTCTATCATGAGCTGCTATCTCCTCCGCTGCTCTATCATGAGCTGCTATCTCCTCCGCTTCTGTAAGATGAGCTGTTATCACCTCCGCTGCTCTATCATGAGCTGCTATCTCCTCCGCTGCCCTATTATGAGCTGCTATCTCCTCCGCTGCTGTATCATGAGCTGCTATCTCCTCCGCTGCTCTATTATGAGCTGCTATCTCCTCCGCTGCTGTATCATGCGCTGCTATCTCCTCCGCTGCTCTATTATGAGCTGCTATCTCCTCCGCTTCTGTAAGATGAGCTGTTATCACCTCCGCTGCTCTATCATGAGCTGCTATCTCCTCCGCTGCTCTATCATGAGCTGCTATCTCCTCCGCTGCTCTATCATGAGCTGCTATCTCCTCCGCTTCTGTAAGATGAGCTGTTATCACCTCCGCTGCTCTGTTATGAGCTGCTATCTCCTCCGCTGCTCTATTATGAGCTGCTATCTCCTCCGCTGCTCTATTATGAGCTGCTATCTCCTCCGCTGCTCTATCATGGGCTGCTATCTCCTCCGCTGCTCTATCATGAGCTGCTATCTCCTCCGCTGCTCTATCATGAGCTGCTATCTCCTCCGCTGCTCTATCATGAGCTGCTATCTCCTCCGCTGCTGTATCATGAGCTGAAATTTGGGTTATGTAAAACAATTATATTATGAGTAGTGCTCTGTAGATGCGAACTGGATTCGTTTTTCGACAATTCAGAACAAAAAACTCAGAATATTCGAGAACAAGGTAGACCTACAGAGAAAATTTTTCAGACAATACCGAGATAAATGAAAAGGGAATGAAGGACACATTTAGTGATGAAATTCAACTTCTATATAACCTAACACTTAATAATCATGTAGACATGGTTGGGCAGAACTCGTAGCTCGAAGAACACAGTTTCGTGCAAGTTATTGAGGACCTAGACACAGAGGGGAGATTTACCTAATATATTCAAAAGACCCGCCCCAGGGAGATCGGAAAGAGACAAGTTGCTTAAGCAGAAGAAACTAGGACGATGAACATTGTTTTGTTGAAAGTTTGTTATTGTTCTACCGAAGGAATAAGCTGTAAAAGTCTACATCCCATGTTTTTGGCTAAAGCTATGCTTTGCCTACTCGATACATAAATAGCAATTAACCTCTGCTTAGAATTCTTGAATGTCTGTGAAAGGGCCTATATAATATTTATAATTGAGTAATATGGTATCATATTTGTCAATATTAGCAAATAATGTGCTAGCAATAAATCTGTGATATGTGACTTAGTTTTAGGTGAGTGAAATTGATGGTGGAATATGTCGTTGAGATTAACCCGAATAAACAGTTCTAAAATGTATTAAAACGAACTCTTCTTAAAGTACTCATGTCAAGTATTGAGAAATCTCTCCAGGGTATTGACTCGCAGAAATATATACTTCCTTAGTTTAAATCAATGATAACTGAAGATATAAAGATATCTTCAATATGAAGGAAAGTCAATTTACCTTGGTTATGTTGCGCGCCTAAATAAAATCAATGCATATACACTTACCTTGAACACTCATATATTGCATAGCCAATTGCGTAAATCCAAATTTGTGCCTGCATGTAGAGGTTTCTGTAGTATCTCTTTATATATAAAAGGCTTTGTCCTGACTGACTGAATGAATGACTGACTGACTGATTGACTGAATGACAGGAATCAACGTACAGCCTAAACTATAACAGGTAGAGACTTGGAATTTTGACAGTACCTTCGTTTCATAATGTAGGTGCTCACTAAGAAAGGATTTTGAAAAATTCTGATTCTAAATGCCAAAAATTAAATGTTTTTGAAAATACTTAATCCCATTTTACATAGAATTATCAATTCCAAATCACAGAATATATTGTTGCCAAATGGTATCAGGTGGGCTTGGAAAAAACAAATGAAATGCAATTTTGACAAATAAGAGAAGTTATCAAAATAATTCATGTTATAAATAAATATTACAGAATGAAATCCACTAAAATAATGGAATCACATAACTTTCTCTACCCTGGACATAGAGAAAACAAAACGAGGTATGGTAATGTGTATATTATTATATTAGGCCTATATCGCAGGTTTTTGGAGAGAAAAGTATGAAAGTGATAATGCTTTATGGTAACATAAGAGTGGGAAATTTCCCGCCTCGATATTACAATTTTACGTTACAGGAATTTCTGTTTCTTCTTATTTAAACCTCTACCAGGCTTGCTGTGCACTGTACAAGCGATGGGATGCAACATTCTAGATCCTCTATGAGCCATAAAAAACTATATCAAGCGTTTTCTGAGGGAATAGTTTGAGTGTAATAAGTCGTTCATCCTATTTCAAATTATAAGGACCTAGAATTTAAAATTGAAAATCCTTCATAAGCTAATTTCCAATTACAAAATACAAAACCCGGGCGACGCCGGGTCTTTTAAGCTAGTCATTAATATAAGTCGTGAACAAAGTTTCAAATGTTTTTTACTTACCTTGTTATGGCATAATGCTTCAAAAATAAGTTCTAAAACGATTAAGTTACTTATGCATAAAAAATAACACAAATAAAAACAATTAACAACATTTAATGTTAAAGAAATTATTCTTCTATCTTATAAGCAGTTAATTTCATCACTGTCATTCCGTGAGCACTAGCCTAGATAAGAAAAAATATTTTGGTAATCCTTGATCGCTGGAAAGCGTTGTCCACTCCATCCCATAATATGTTGGGAGCCATGCACCAGAAAATCAAAGCCTTGCTGCACAAGTGCATACTAGGGGGCAGGACGGCTGGAAGTTACCAATATCGCTGCACGGCACGCAATAAAATTTGTATTTCACAAATATTAACGTCTGTCTAAAACATATTGTATGTTACACATGGTAAAATGGGCTCGTTTTGCGAACATAGAAAATTTCGTTTTCGCCACTTGTTTCATAAATAATTATTGTTAACTCATTTTTTCATTATCTCTAACCCTAATATACCTTCGGGCGAAATAGGGTTTAATCCAATTTTGGATATTCAATAAAAATACGGTACATGGTCTAATCTAATTTCATTAAAGCTAATTATTTGCTGATCACCATATAGACCGCCATCAAGTTTCAGCCCTTGCCTGCACCACGTGACCCAACGATTCCCTCCCCTCTGAGCAGTCGATTCTGTGAACACACATTATTTCATTGCGCCATTTTAGGTTAATTTTGTGTGAACTTCTTAGCGATTTTATTTATATTTACAATACCCCCAGAAACAGATGTAATAACATGGATTCTCCAAACATTCTCATAGTCTCAAACGCAGATATCTTTGTGCTCAGACTCTGATTTTCAATATATTTGTTTGCAAGGATGTTATAAACCGAACAAGGCTTCCTTTGTTGAACTTATTCCTTCTGGATTGCATCAGTTTACAAATAAGTGAGTCGGCTTTGGTACAGTCAGTATCGTGCTGGCTTTCTGTGCGCAAGATTGAGAGTTCGTTCCCGGACCAGGTCTACTACATTTATGTATGCAGGTTGATGTTATCTTTGTTCGCTCGTATCAACATTTTCTCTACGCTAAGGACCTGATCAAACTCTTCCGCGGCCGGCGGGTTAGGCCTATACGAGGAACTATGTGTACCTCTGCTGTAGACTATCAATAAATGACTTGTATCTACAGTATCTATAGTACAACATGAGACGCGCTGCTAGGCCTATAACTTCATAAAAAACGTTGTTCTAAAATTACATAAGCACTAATTCCATTAGGAAACATCCCAAAATACGGTTTGAAATAACGTTATAGGCTATAAAAGTCAGAAGTTCTTAAACCATTATCTCCTACATGGAGATAATGGGCTCTTTAATATTAAATGAAGCAATAATATTTATTAAAATTATACGCTTTATCTTCTAATTTGGGTGTTTCACGCAAGAAATACGCTTCCAAGATTACAAATAACCTACTCATGCCGAAGTTATAAAAGAAACCAGGACAAAAACCACAGGCTATAAATACCTGAATTCTAAGCCTAGTGAGTGTGGTTTCGGAAGTTGAAGTCTTCGGAGATTCCATTTTATATGCTTTTGAGAAACAGAAATGTTTCTCAAATCACTACTAATTTTGATCCACGCCGAAAATGAAGAACGATCTCTTAGCAACAAAATTCTTTGATGGCGTACAAGAATTTAGTAATATCTTGGCAACATGTACATAACTTATTTTTAAAAATGTATTTCTCTATGTGGGAAAAAATTACTAAGTGCTATTGACCGGCTTGAATCTGGAAATAAAATCAGGTAAACTGATGTAAAAAAGTGCCAGTATGTTTTTTTTAATCAGTTATGACTGCAATTATGATATGCAGAATATGTTTTTTTAATTGATTTACAAGTTAAGCTCCAGATTTATTCATTAAGCAGGGCTTAGGGAAGAACAAAGGTCTAGTTTTCTTTTTAATCAGATTAAAATCTTCCAGCATCAGCTGAACTGTACAGATTTTTTATATCTTGACAATCGCACACTCACATAAAAATACGAAAAAGAAAGTGAAATTGGCTGGTTTCGGGATTTGAACTATGGAACTCCATAACGTGAGGCCAAAACGTTACCATCTCGGTCACCTGGGTCAGTTTAACGGTCTAGTTGTAAGTTATAAGCGCATGTAAAACAATAGTGTTTTTGGTCATAGCTATCTCTATTTTAATTTCCAAAGCCGTAAAATATCACAGTAAAACAATTGACTATGTTGTCATGATAAATTATTTGCTTTTTTTTTAATATAAATTCTTTCGAATACGTATATTATCATAAAATAGGCACCAAATTGAGCATTACTCCGAAACAGGTGAACCGATTTCATCCAGTATCAGTAGACCTCTTCCCATGAACACTATAAATGTGTATACCAAATTCCATAAAAATCCGGTAAAGCGTATTTGAGTTACCGCGTTTTTAAAATAGACACTAAATTGGGTTTTACTCCGGTACCGGACAACCGATTTGGTCCAATATCGGTAGACGTCTTCCCATGTACATTATAAATGGGTATACAAAGTTTCAGGAAAATCCAATAAAGCATATTTGAGTTATCGCGACTTCTCATATATTGACATAAAAGGCAATAAATTGGGCATTATTCCGGTTTGGTTGAACATCAACAGACGTCTTTCCATGGATAGTATAAATGCGTATACGAAGTTTCATAAATATCCGATAAGGCGTATTTGAGCTATTGCGCCTTTAAAATATACACTAAATTGGGTTTTACTCCGGTACCGGTCAACAGATTAGGTTCAAATTTAACAGAGTACTTTTCATGGATGTCATAAATGCGTATACCAAGTTTAATGGAAATCCGATACAGCGTATTTGAATTATGGCGCCTTTCTATTAGAAAGGCGCCATAATCTATTAAAATAGGCACTAAATTGGGCATTACTCCGGTACCGGTGAACCGATTTGGTTCAATATCAACAGGGTTCTTCCCATTGACATTATAAATGTGTTTTCCAAGTTTCATGAAAATCCGAAAAAGCGTATTTGAGTTAGAGCGCGTACAGACACACGGACGGACAGACAGACAGACGGACAGACATTTTTCGTCCCCCACACAATCTCATAAAGTGCCATACTGGCACTTAATAAATATACGTTTTTTCACCAACTTATTTTTAATTTCTCCTATTTTTATGTTTAAAAAATCGGTATTTTTTCTTAACTGTGTTCGGAATAGGCGGATTTTCGGAATAGCGGGGTTCAGAATAACGGGATTCTACTATAGTTACCACATCGTAACGCAACCCCGAGGGATACACAACCCAAATAAAATCCTATTAATACATTCACATAACTTTCTTTGTGGACAGATTAAGTAACATTAATAGTGAGGGAGTGCCGAAAGTAGTAAGGTAAAATTAAGTTACAGGCACTGAGTATAGGTAACTCAAGCATGAACGGGAAATGCTACAAAAAACTCTATCGTAGAAAAAATAGTTTGCTATCGAATAGTACACTTTACCATTAACGTTTTAAATATAAGCCTACCAGTTCAGCGATAGTATTAATGACTACTACCCGAGGGTCCCGGTTCGATTCCCGATTCTGTCGAGAGGGGTTTCTATGGTAAGATTTATGGTATACATGATCTAGACGTTTGTGCTGTGTTCAGGTTTTAATTATTTAAATAAGTGATAGATGGGAGGGGCAACAAAACCTTACGGATCACCAGGGGTTGCCAGCGAACCAGAGATAATGTTCAGTATTCGTGTTTAAATCGTTTCCATTCGTCTAACTTTAAAATAAAATAAAAACACTTTGCCTTCTCTCTCGATAAATACTGGAAACACTCTTGCCATGTACATCCTCTGATTTCTGATGAATTAGGGTTTGGCCAAGTTCCAGGTATATAACTGAATGTTTAATTATAAACTTCTAGGAGTGAGTTCTGTGGCCATTTTCTAGGTAGAAGTGAGCTAATCTTCGAAAAGGTCAGAATGTTAAAAGGAGGTTACAAATAAGCTGTTATTTCCTTTTTTTATTGACCCAATTCTTTTTCAATCTTATCTCGTATATACTGTATGTATATATATATATATATATATATATATATATATATATATATATATATATATATACACACAGATAAGTTTGGTAAATTCTACGTAAAATATGGTAGCAAAATTATCTGCCGAGAGCTTCATAAATATAAACTTACTAATCCGATTGGAAGTTTGAAGAATTCTATTCGCTAACAAATTCGGCAAAGCCTTTGTAACCGGAACGATGATATATTTTGGACACAATTGTTCTTGAAAGTGGAAAGCAGTAATCCACCGAATTATTCCAATGCAAATATTCTAAAAGGGAATAGTCTGATTTTACACACTGTCATAATAATAGGGTTGATTTTTAATTTCAGCATCTACAGAATCTTACTGAAATACAGAAAGGCTTTACCACATTCGCATCATAGTGAACGAATGTCCAATACATCTCAAGGCAGAAAAGGCTTTCTGCATCAGCGCATATGCGTTAAAAATAAAATAATAATATAAACAGCTTTACTTATCCATGTGAAATTATGTTTTAACATTTCAAACGCGGAGTGAAGGATACAAATTCAAATTCCTAAAGACGGCAGTTGATCTACAAGGCTTCTAAGAACTCTACACTAGTATAAAGAGAGATAATGTTCTAGTACAGTAGTCAAACTCACACAACTGTGGCTTATCATGATCATTTTGACATTCATTACTAAATTATTTTAGTCAATTTTACTAGGCCTATAATCATATAGATTTCTTAGAAGCCTACTTATGTCAATCATCCTCTTGAGCAATCTGAATTTGTAACCAAAATATGAAAAGTTTCTAAAAAAATTAAACACAATTTAGACCCGTAAAGAAAGATTGCTTGCTCAATTCTTATTTTTGTCAAGGTGTGTGTCGATATAGAGAAAATCGATTTTCCTCTCAGGTATGCTTGGTATTAAACTAATATCAAATGAAAAGGTCATAAACTTTCTCTGTTTCAGTGAGACTCTACAAATATATGCCACTATTAAACACATTACCCTTGTATTTCACAATAATAAACTAATATTTTTGTAGAATATTACAAATTAAGAAATAAGTTGTCCCGTCTCGAGTTCTCGTCAGTAACAATTGAAGAATTCTTAAAATATGCAATGCACTTAAGGAAACGGATTAATATTATGGAATTACAGACAATGTAAATTGAAACTGAATTACAGAACTCGCAGTTAAAGGGGAATTTTGTTGTGATAGTAAAACAACTTCTCGAATTATTACAAGCTTCAAAACATATCGTGTATTTAATTATAACAATGCCTCTGGAAATAAATAGACGAAGCTATGCCTGGTTTTGTTTAAAAATATTGTTTAAGATATTGCATCAAATCATCAGCAATAGTGTAGGTCTACAGCAGGACATAAACAACTTCATCAGTAGACTAGCTTAGAAATACGTATTTTAGATGAGGAAACATTAAGGGTTTTATGACTTCCTGAAACGTGACATTCGTGCAGATAGGAGGCCTTCGGCCCACGCTTGTCGATATTTCACTACTTACATTTGCAAGAAATTCGTTGGGCCTACTGAGATAAGAGCAACATTATTCATTTTACTTCATGGCAAACTCAAGAGTCGCGAGTTAATTTATCTAGGTATGACGCAAGATGCACTTATAATGGTAATGATTATTCCAAAGTAAAATGAAAATGAATCATGAACAAAACTATTGTACCCCTATAACATAAAGCCACATGGCTGACTGACTCACTCACTCACTCACTCACTCACTCACTCGCTCACTCACTCACTTTAATGTTTGTCCACTTTCAGATGAGCTAGAAACTTGAAATTTGGTACATATATAGCTGTAAACCACAGGAAAATTCCAAAAAGTTATTTTTTTATTTTTAGCCCTTAAAACCCCCGATAAAGGGCTCGGTTCCCATGGCAACCTTCAGTGTTCACATAGGCTTTGGAAGTTGACAAATCTTTAGATATGCCACCGATAGAAGTAATTTCCGTAAACCGAGCGAAGTGACTCAAATGATAACGTCTTGAATTCTCATTTGGGAGGTCCCAGGTTCAAATCACAAAGCCGGCAGACTCTTATTTCCAATATACATACATACATATATACTCGTATGTTCTAATTTATGTGATTATTTTTTATATTACTGTACCTTTCTTTCCGTATAAGGTGAGCAGATGACATCTTGTTTCCGATCGATTGAATATAACAATCTATATCGTACCCATACGCTTAATGGGTAAAATTCACTAACGTTTTAAAGATTTTTTTAAATTTTTACTGATTTTAAGAGTTTCACTCTTTTCAGATGCAATTCTATTAAATAAGATGCCTTGAAAATGATTGTCTGAAACCGAAATGCCTAGGCCAAAGTATATTAAAAAGATTGGGATTAAGGTATTATATAATTATTTTATTGAAAGATCAGTTACACCTTGAATATTTGGTTATTTGTACTCCAGGGACAGAACCAAATCCATGTAACCAATCGATACTTTGTACGAACAAAACAGTGGAATTTAACACACAATTTAATTAGGTTAGTTTGATGAATAACTTGATTGTGAACATAATGAAAAGCGGACGTGAAGGCCTGTTCGCGATAGTAACATGAACAAGGCCTCCTGAGAATAACAATCTCATTAATATTACACGCAGAGGCTGAGGCTTCTTGTTTGGATCGCCCATAACTTAATAGATTCCTAGCTAACTACCACTTCACACCTTCCCCAGTTGTACTTCAGAAAACTTCACACTATTGTATTTCAGAAAACTTCAGCTGCATTTCAGAAAATGTGAACTGAATTTCAGAAACTTCAACTGCATTTCATAAAATGCTAAATTTCAGAAATTTTCAATTTTACTTTTTAAATGCCAATTGCATTACATTAAAACATGCATTTCATAAAATGCTAAATTTCAGAAAACTTCTGTTTATTTAAGAAATTTTCAGTTTTATTTTTAAAATGCAATTTTTTTTAAATTTATTTTGTTGCACTGCAAGTGGGTCAACAACCCGGTGGCAGTGTTGCAATAAATATATACAAAAATGATACACTATACGTACAGTTACACATTAAATATCACACAGCTATCTACATACCTGATAATTAAAAAAAAATCTCTTTCCATTAAAAATTGTAGCATATAAAAATTACATACTGAGAATATTATATGAAAAATATATATATTATACATTATCACATACCCTATTCAATATATTTTTAAAAATGTTGGCGTTAGCAGGAAATGTTTCGAAGATTTCTGCAGGTAAATAATTCCAATCCTGAATCCCTCTACTTAAAAAAGAATATTTGGCAATATTTGTTCTCTGATATCTATCCCTTATTTTGTGTTTGTGATCCTTCCTACTTTTGTAGGAGGATGGAGAGAGAAGGAGAGCGAGAGAGAAGGAGAGCGAGAGAAAGGGAGGGAAAGAGAAACTTACATTCTCATATTTTCAATGCAAAAGATTTTTGTTGAACTCAAATGAGTAAGCGTCTTTGTCCGGTATTTATTCCGTTCGAAAACAGTTCTATTAAAAAAATCAAGGTACCTTTCTATAAGACGCTCTTGAAAATACACATCAGGGAAACATTTATTCTTCTTTTAGGAAAATGGCGGAGAACCGAACAACTGATGCACGCAATAGTGAAGCTGTAATTTTTATATTATGACATTTCAATAAAAGCATAGGTATTATAGAGCAAAGTATAGAGATATAAAAACTAGTAACACAATAGTTATGTTGTCGCACCTGGCGATATTAATTAAAAACAGCAGCATAACGCTTTTTTGAATGGATACAGCCATAGTAATCAATATAACGGCTATGCTGATATTGTGTGGAATCTAAACAAAAACCAAAATTAAATCTTTCAGTACTTATTTCTGCAAACCGTGTTCATAATTTAACATCGCCAACGCTACTACAAAACATTCACTACAAGAGCATCTATAGAAAACTAGAAATTATAAAATACTGTTATTTGGAACCCGAACAGTTCAGGTCGTGATTGTAATTTCATAAAGTTATTTCAAAAATCAAATGCAATAGCTTTGAAGAGTTTTGTAAGTTGCGAATATAGAGTAGTTATACTAATGATGACTGTTATTTTGTAGAAGTATGACCTACATAAATAAGCTTTCCATGTGACCTTGATGGCAATAGACTTGAACTGTTGGTCTTTGCTAAGAAGCGATTGCACAGCTTACAACGGACATATTAGAAACTTTTCTCAGATTAAGGTACTCTGGAAAATCTTCTAATGAGCATTAAGGTATTTCGCTAATCTAGTTTTGTTTTCCTTGATAGTACGATCGTGTTACGTCACTGGCCCATATAGACCTAGAGATAAAAGATGGGTTTTTATTATTAAAGTTATATAAAAATTTTAGTACGGAATTATATTTTGTTTATTATATTATAATTATTTTATTGTATAACTCTTTCCATCTGATGTGAAACCCACGCAGTGAAAGGTGGGGGTATACCCTGTCTATAACATTCACCACGTTTATTTTCATTTCAAGTTAGTGAGACATATATAGGACTGCCGCAACATCACAGGTGTTGTGAGAAGCCAGTCTTGCCATTAGATTTACTAGTTTGAGAATCATTCAGAGAAAACTTCATCTGCTCTTGAAAAAGTGCGAGACGTCTATACAAATGAGTTTGGCACCTATACGCCGGCCAAGAGCAGCTGCATCAACCTTCCTAACCTACATCATATGCTAGCTCATCCACATGTCACTTACATTAATTTTTATTATCAGCTATACAGAGTGTTTAGAAAAAATCTTGATTTCCCAGAAGTTTACCTCCTACATCTCCATCGTTTCTGAGATAATCTCATTGACGTTTTACCTCAGGGATCTCCTGCTGTAATATATTAAAGGTAGAGGAAGTTATGTTTTACCGTACATAAGATATTTAACAGAGCTTTTATTTGTACAATTCTGATCCAAAAGGCTCCCGACAGGTACCTGGTATTGTGTTAAGCTATTACAGAAAAATGCATTTGCGGGCATTAACTCAACTTGTACCGCATTTCAGGAATGAAAACTGCATCTGCCCCTGCACGCTATTAATTAGACAACGTGCATTACGTTACTGTCGGTGAAGTTGCTTCTGCTTATGGAGTTCGGGCGCTGAAAACTGCATCTGCCCCTGCAAGCTATTAAATAGACTACGTGCATTACGTTAGTGTCGGTGAAGTTGCTTCTGCTTATGGAGTTCGGGCGCTGAAAACTGTATCTGCCCCTGCAGGCTATTAATTAGACTACGTGCATTACGCTAGCGTCGGAGAAGTTGCTTCTGCTTATGCAGTTCGGGCGTTGGGTTAATCTAGGACGGGGATGTTTTATGTGTTTGGGATCACCTTAGATCGGTGTAACTTTATCTGAAAAAAGTGCCTACCTTTCTATTTCTCCACTATAGTAATTTAAATAGACTGATTAATTAATGGATTTCGTTCTATCTAATATATAAAATCGAATATGTTTGTGGATATGTGTGTATGTATGTTCCCTGTACAAATCTACATTTCTTGACCAATATGCACGACATTTTGCACACATACCAAACTAATCGCGGGAAGTAACGCGGTCAACATTAAAATTCAAACAAATAACTCCTTCCCTTGAAAATGTATACAATTTCTGAGAATATTACACTGAAAAAATGAAATCCCATTCAGTTGTCATGACAACAGTGTATTGTTTACAGTGACCATATAGGGCTTTCTTAACTACATAATATTGGATTTTAACAAATTATGATTCTATCGATGTTATATATTGTGGAAAATAATTACTGAAAAATGAAATCCACGAAAATAAAACAGTGTTATGCAGTCACATAACTTTCTCTACCCTCGACAAGGAATATATAATTTTCTCATTTCACATTTTGATGTAGAATAAGAAACCGTATTGCAGGGACAGCTTAAGTGTGTGCCAATGAGTATGCTATATCAGATGGCGGTAATAAAAATCCTATCCACTGATATGTTATTCGTAGCTGTAGCCTTTCTATTAGTTGAGAAATAGGGATGTTTATCACAGGCCTAAGCATCTATCTATAAGAAGACAAAATGGAATGGAACATTTTCAGTCTTATGCCCGCAGTATATTACGTCCCAGGTTTTTGGGAAAGAGAGTATGAAATTGATACTGAATTTCTTTTTTGTATTTCAGCCCCGAAACGGTTGTATGGTAATATGAGAGCGAGAAATAAAATTTTCCGTCAAGACAATACAATCTTATGTAACCGGAATTTATGTTTCTTCCTATTTCAACGCCTCCCAGGCATGATGTGTAGAAGCAACGGAATGCAACATTCGACATCCTCTATGAGCCATAAAAAGCTATAAAGTTTTCTAAAGGAATAGTTTGAGTGTGATAAGTCGTTCTTCCTCTTTTCAAATTCTACATACATATTATATAAGGACCTAGAGTTTCAAAATCGAAAGTCCTACATAAGTTAATTTCAAATTACAAAATACAAAGCCCGGGCGACGCCGGGCCTTTTCAGTTAGTAACTAAATAAAATCAGGTAACTGATGTAACAAAGTGCCAGTATGTTTTTGTTTAATCAGTTATAATTGCAATTATGATATGCAGAATATCAGTTTTTTAACTGATTTCCAAGTTAAGCTCCGAATTAATGATTTAAGCATCGCTTACGGAAGAACAAAGGTCTAGTTTTTTTAATCAGATTAAAATCGTCCAGTATCATCTGAACTATACAGATTTGTGATATCTTGACAATCGCACACTCACATAAAAATACCAACAACAAAAAATGGCAAATTGGCCGGTTTCGAGATTTGAACCAGGGACCTCCTCGGCCACCTTCGCTCAGTTTATGATAAGCATGTGTAAAGGAATAGTGTTATTTGTCTTAGCTAACTGTATTGCAATTTGCAAAGCCTTATATGATCATAGTAAAACAATATGTAGTCATGATATCTGATTTGCATTTCATAAATTCTTTCTAATATATTACCATAAAGTAGGCACTAAATTGGGAATTACTCCGGTACCGGTTAACCTATTTGGTCCAATATCAATAGGCTTCTTCCCATGGATGTTATAAATCTGTATACAAAGTTTCACGAAAATCCAACAAGCGTACTTGAGTTATCGCGCGTACAGACACACGGATGGACGGACGGACAGACATTTTCCCGTCTCCCACACAATCTCATAAAATACCATACTGGCTCCTAATAAATCTACTAGAAGCACACTTACTCTCAAAGCAACAAAATATAGTTGTTTAAACATGAGATAAGTTTTTAAAGGCATAATGATATTCTAGCAACTAGATAACAGTTTTGTGACAAAATACTTTTTCAGTCCTTAAGAAAAAATGGTTTTCCTTTGGCCTTGGACCTGCAATCAGCAGGTTTAAATGACAGCGGCCGAGTAAATGTACAAAGAAAAATACCCTCTTTCCGATTTGCAGTCTTATGGAGGGCCCATTCATTTTGAGAAAGCGATGGGAAATGCTCACCCTGACTCATGGTTGAAAGCGTGTTCGAGGTTGAACAGCCGTGCCAAAGTTCGTAAATATTTTCAAAGAGGATTTATATCTACGAGCAGACAGACAAATGCACAAACATTTTCGGTCCATTAACCTGCTAATTCATGCACAGCAATTCATTAATATTTTATTATCGCCTATACGGAGAGTTTACTTTATAGCCTATACTGTATAAGTTAAAATGTAGACATACGAATGTATGCACGATGGGTATAACAATCCTGCTTTTATGGTATTATTTAACTTAAGTATAAGTATTTACATGGTTTATGTGGAAATTCAAGTTCCTTACTTCAAGCTATAATCAGGGTCACTTTCCAATAGAGCCACTATAAAATAACTTGTTGGGAAAAGTTTATAAAAGCCTTTCATTAAGTATCACTACTTATTATTACTATTTATTATTGTCACATTTCATTACTTACATTATTTCACATTTAGTACAAGTAAAAACAAATAAAACCAACATGCCCCTATATGAGCAAAGCTCGTGTTTAGGGGGTATAGTAGATTAATACAAATCTAATTACATATCAAAGCACAGAATACTACAAACGAAAAATTATAAATGTATGAGTACAATGTATACAAAAATAATTTTTCAGCATTAACCATGAAACACTGAAAGATCAAACAAAGTTAAAGTTGTGCTATTGTGCTTAGATATTTAAATTTGATAAATATAAATCAGTATAATCTATAAAACCGTTATCCACATTCTTCATAGCTTCAAATGCTTAAGAAACAGATGCTAATGAGCAGTGCATTCATGGTAAACACGAGTTTTTGTAAATATAATTACGAAAATATGATAGTAAACTCTTACACGAATTTCTATAAATAACTATGGTTATTTTAATTACCTGGCTTCTCAAAGTAGTGGCCCATTGTAAAAGTAAACATTAACGCACAGCCATGCTATTCCCGATTTAGGATATAAAATCAAGATTATGGAAGATTTTCATTGCTTAATCCTAGTCTTCAGTCAATTTCTACTACTGAATGGTGTTGGATTTTTATGCCCTCAATAAGACTATCAAAAGAGTATTTATGCAGTCTGAAATGATATCAGAAGATGCAATAGTCATGAATGTAAACTATAAAAAGTTTTACAAATTAGTAAAATGAAGAAGTGTCAGCTCAGTTTTGTCTCTGTTGTTGTTAAAGTACAATACACTAACATAATTCAGATTGTACAAAACGTAAACAAAAAATCGAAAATGCAGGGTTCGGTATAGAAAGGCGGTGTTTCAAATAAGGTTTCTTAAAACCTGAAATTGGTATGTTCTCATTTGAAGTTCCCTCTCTACTTCCAGCAAGAAATCTACTTATGTCAGATGACAATCAAATTGTTATTATTTTATTACTGCTATTTTTTGTAATTTTTCTTAGGCTACTAATTTAAATAGGCTAAGGAAAATGCCTTACTCATAGAAGATAGGCCTAGATTTCGATAATTAAATTGCAATAGATGTAGTCGTAAAATTACTTGCTGTAAATTTACAAAGTCATTTGCTTCAAATATTAACTTCAGTGCTTTTGTTTCTTTTAAAGGCCACATCGAAATTAAAACAAGCTGCGGGGGTTAAAAAGGTAGTTCCAACGGTTTAATTTCCCTCATCATGTAGGAAGCAGAAATTAGCCGATCAGTAGTTTCAATTGGCGTGCAGTGAAACAAGCAACTCTTTTTACATCGTTCTGACGTAGAGAGTTTTTTAATTATGCTGGTAGATAGTAGTTCAAATGAATGTTTCGATTTTTTCAAGTCATTGCACAAAAGCTGTAGCAAACAAATGTCGCATTATGCCCCACAACGAGACGTTTCTAAAGGCTAATCGTTGATGCGTGATTTTTTACTCTGCTAAACAATTCAATCTTTATGACAGCATATGTCTATAGAACACAATATTGTGTAATGGATGGATACATATATATATGAGGAGTTCAAAACGCGTTAAGTCCACCTCCGATCCTAATGTTTTTTTTTTTTTTTTTCTTTTCTTTTGCGGATTCGCATTCTCTGAGGTGTTCTGCATGATACTATATAACGTTTTTCTTCCAAATCGCAAGCTTTCCCCGTTAAAATTGAGCCTGAAATATGGGTTTCGATGCAAAACGCGTTCAGTCCAGAACTTGGCTCGTTGCAAATTACGTAGAGTCCACATTTTAGACGCGATCACGTGCGAAACAGGTGGTGTGTTGAACTTTACGACGTCTATTTTTTGCATGTGTTCTTCTAATGAAAGCGGCATTCACCAGACGCCGAAAAATATGTCATTAGCGGTCAATAATAAAAGAAGAGAAGCATGGATTTTCCATGATTTAACACGCCTAAAAAACAGAAATTGTTTAAATTTTGGCAATTTGGTACTTCGACACTTGGTATTAGTGCGATCAGATGTGATTGTAATTCTTAAATAAAATACTTTCATCTTTTTAAATGAATGTTATTATTATAGTGTTGGGTCAAAAAGCGTTAAGTCCATTACTTTCGAAACTTTAACTATCAATAAAAGATGTAAATGAAGAGAAAGATTTGACACACCCAATACATTTAACTATATATTAATTACTGATTCTGATCAGAAAAAAAATATTGCAAATTCGTTCGATAGTTTGGACACAAACAGTTTTTCGTCATTCCTGAAAAGTCATTATTTGTGGATAAAACGCGATTTGAATTTACGCTCCTCATATATATATATATATATATATATATATGCATTCATGAACCACAGACTATTGTCTCTGTTGGACATTAGGGCCAATATGAGAATATTATAGGAGAAAAATTTCTCTGACACTGGGATCTGAACCCAGGACCATTAAGGGCAATTAGTCTTAGAAGAGAGGTTCCATCTGGCGCTGTGAAGTGAACTCTGACTTAGCTCAGTTGGGGGAGCAGTAGCACGGATAGCCAAAGGTCCTGGTTCAAATTTCAGTGTCAGAGGAATTTTTCTTCTATAATATACTCATGTAATGTCCAACAGAGACAATAATCTGTGGTTCATGTACCCGCCTATATATAAAAAAAAATCCGCAACCAGGCTGGAAACCGAACCAGGACCACCGGGGTGGAAGGCAGGGGCAATCTGGAATAATCATCAATACATGTGTCCACTGTTACATTTCCCCTCCGACGGGATGGTCTCCGATATTTTTAAACATGAATAAAACCCATATACCATGTTATTACACAAATTGAATACAGAACATTTCAAATTATCATAGGTAATTCCACGAGAGTTTACGAGCGAATTTATCTGATGAAACTCGAGTTGATTTGTTAAGAATATTCCATGAATAAAAAGTAACGGATTATGCAAATAATAATTACTTTCGTGCTCTGTTTTTGAAAACAAAACTAACAGCTGCAAGATCATGGCATACTACGAATCAACCATCCATGAAGCCATTCGAGTTACCATACTGTGACCAGTGCTACCAATTGAGTATATAAGACATAGTTAATTTAATTCAGGTAAGCTAACGGCAGAAGAGAATAAAAACACACGAACTGGCTTGCACCGAATTTAAATTGTGTTTTTAATCGATGTACATTTATATTATTTCAATTTCCAAACAAGTTATGCTGCATAAAATAATCTGTTTTCGTGCTGCTTAATGGCAACATGTGACGTATTAACCACGGCACATTAATGCTTAAGTGACCAGTAACGAGCTGGCATTTTATCAGGTAAAATCCCTTCCTCATTTTAATAGCAAGCATTTTATAAGATAAACGATCGTGATTGGTCTATATCCGAGGAATTGCTAAAAGTTATTGGTCAATATCAAACACGCGGCATATGAGTGGAATAGTCAGAAATAATTTTAGATGGTTTATCTTTACGCTACAGGAAGCTGAATCCGGCAATTAAAAATAAGCACACATAGAGTTGGATTAAAGAGTATTTTTTGTGTTTGGTATTTAAAAATGTCTATACTTGTCTAGAAAATAAATTGCATGCGTATATAGATATTTCTTACGAGAAGTTTTGGAGGATACGTTAACAACTCACAATGAGCTCTTTTTCATATAACAAGTTAAAATAACCAATTACGGAAAGAGCCATATCGCCTTGTTGTTTAACGGCGTAAAGGTTAGGCCTAACTCGGCGGTATAAGTTGGGATTCTATGTATTTAGATTTCTAATGTAGATAAATAATATTTTTACTAGTAATAGATGGATTCAAATTGTTAATAATCAACTGTTTTTACTTGGAAAGAATAAACACAAGTTTTTAAAAAGTCGAAAAATCAAATGCCTAAAATATATAACTACGTTGATAAAACATACGGCTCACTACTGCAGCGCGTTCTTACAGTCTTTCAGAGCTCGGGTTTGTTTTAGGAGGTATAAGAAAAAGACATGCGATACCTTGTTTTTCCTACCCTTCCCTTAAGCTCAAGGGATAGAAACGACATCGTAACATGGAAGCTAAAAGCCGGATGTCTCCGCATGGCGTGCTATCGGAAACTCCTGTTGGAAGATGAAATATGGAGTATAAGATATTATAGTTTCACTAAAAATTCAACATCATCTTTTTAAAATCTATCTTTTGCTCCTTCTTTCGAAACCACTGATGCTGAAGGAGAAAGGAGTAGGGAGGAAAGGTGAAAGTCGTACAAGAAAAATAAAGCATGACAGTTGCAATAACACAGTAAGACTCGTACGTTCCTATGTTACTCAAGAGGAAAGACATCATCAAAGTTAAGAAAACACATTTACTTTGAAGTATGTAACTATGTACTTAGACATCCTTGAGGTTACAAATTGTACCAACATTCAATTACTCAGTTCGAAGTCTTAATTCAAAGTTGACTTCCTTAAACGTGGTTATCACGAACAGTACGACTTACAATTACGGATCATAAACAGGGGCCTGATTCCTTTCCAAAATAAATCGGATGATTTAGGTGTTAATGTCCATCTTTTAAAGTGATATTTCGAAAAAAAGTTAAGTTATTTGATTTATCATTAAAAAGCATTCTCTTTTATTTGCATTAATGCTTAAACACTGCAGTGAGAAATACAACCGATTAATTATTATTATAAAACATTATTTCCCAAATAAAAATAAACTTTTAATACTAAACTAAAGTTTACCAATTTAAATTTAAATTGATATTTAATATCACAAGTACAACTTGTTTGGAAATTAAAATAATATAAATGCACAGGTAGGGAAAAAAAGCGGACCGACTAAAATATCTAAGTATGAGCCACTGCGCATGCCTAGCGGCATTCACAGGATAGTAGGGAATGTATTGAAATTTGTTCTACAGCCGATAAATTGCTTGAAATGAGAAATAATTTCACGTAATTTGCATTGCTTGTGAAAACAAACGTGTCCGTTACATCTCTTACATTTATTTACGTATTACAAGGCTCTGAAATCAGCTACAAGAGCTACCTATACATTGGTTAAAAACACAATTTCGATTCGGTGCAAGCCAGTTCGTGTGCTTTTATTCTGTTCTGCTGTTGGCTTCCCTGAATTAGGCTAGCTATGTCTTATATGCACCATTGGTAGCAATGGTCACAAGATGGTAACTCCAATGGATTCATGGATGGTTGACTCATAGTATGCCGTGATCTCGCAGCTGTTAGTTTTGTTTTTATATTACAACGCACGAAAGTAATTGTTATTTGTATAGGCCTAATCCGTTACATTTTTATTCATGGAATAGTCCTAATAAATCCAACTAGTTTTGTGAGTTTCTACGGATAAACTCTATCAATAAACTCGTAAACTCTCGTGGGATTACCTATGATAAACTCCTGAACAGCAATTCGTTGGCAAACAGGCCGTTATAGGCAAACAGGCCTATAACGTCCTGACCGTTATAGGCCTAAGTAGCAGGACAAGTTTAAATGACAGAACGGTACCGTTCATAATCTGAATACAAAAGTTTGTTTATCGGAAGGTAAAGATCTCAGGAGAATATATCTGAAAATGTCATGTTACACTTGTATTTCAGTACAGTTTCAGTACAGTTCTTGCCAATATCTTGGTGCTATATAGACTATTTTAGATAAAGCTTGCATCAAAGTTAGATTCTAAACACAAACCTAAAAAAGTAGTAATAAATAGAATTATCGCCATGCATAAATAGTGTCTTGTCACGACTTTAGCGCTTACTAATAATATTTGGTATAGGCGTACAAGATGCTTTTAAAACATTATTCGATATTGACAAATGAAATATTATAGTCTTCATAAGTGAGAAAGAATTTGCTCTTTACATAACACTAATGCAATTGATCAAATATTTCTATAATAAATAATACAGGCATATAGTATTTATTTTTTAACAATGCGTGATACTTGCTACTGTACTCAAATTATAGAGTCATTTTAATTTGTTTATATATTATTGATATAGGCCTACATTATTGTCTTTATGGGCTACATCATCAATAACATAAATTGTACCTACTGCTGAAGTATAATAAAATCGAATTAAGTTACAAAAATGAAATTCATTAATATGGTTTTAGAATATTTTATCAAAAGCGCGCACGGTTATCAAAGAAAAATAGTGTTTTCTAGTATTTTGTTAAATGAACACCATATCCTACAACGTCAAACAATGCAACCATTATTACTTTTTTCTTTCTTTTATGGATTTATCTCCCTCTTCAAGAGTCTCATATGTCAATGCCCTTAGGGGAGGGAACAAGTCTTTGGATCACATACGAGGGTAAGTCAAAAATTACTTACACTTTTCGTTCTACAACTTTATTAAACAAAGATAGGTGGCGGCTGCATGCACATACGTTGAGTTGGTACGTCTGTGTACACGTGTGCGAAAGTTAATCATGATCGCATCAGTTGTCTTCTAGCTACAACAGTGTAAGCATGTCAGCTCCGCTATCAGATTGCACCATAGAGGAGCAATAAGGAGTGATCAGATTTTTGTGGCCAGAGAGTGTGAAAGGTGCCGAAATTAACCGGAGACTTTTGTCACAATACGGGGAAAGTGCTTTATCTCGTAAAACCGTTTTCTTGTGGATCGAAATGTTTAAAAGTGGCCGACCGAGCGTAACACAAAAAGGAGCTGAGCGACCGTCAACCTCGACCAACACAAAAGTCTCCGGTGAATTTCGGCACCTTTCACACTCTCTGACCACAAAAATCTGATCACTCCTCATTGCTCCTCTATGGTGCAATCTAATAGCGGAGCTGAAATGCTTACACTGTTGTAGCTAGAAGACAACTGATGCGATCATGATTAACTTTCGCACACGTGTACACAGACGTACCAACTCAACGTATGCGCATGCAGCCGTTACCTATCTTTGTTTAATAAAGTTGTAGAACGAAAAGTGTAAGTAATTTTTGACTTACCCTCGTATATTCACACAGAACAGTCTCATTGTCTGCGATCAGCATGAAGCCAGTCCTCCCTCAAGTTAACACAAAAATTTCCATACAAGGGACAGGAAACGCTGTTGAGACCAATCCGGTATTCTTTAAAATGTGAAAAGAGGAAAACTCCGGAAAATACATACAATCAAATTGACATGTCACGGACTTTGAACTTAGGACTCCCTGATTGTGATTCCACGTCGTTAACACGTCGTCTTCATCACTCGTTCATAAAATGCAATATAATATAAAAGTATACATGACTTATAATATATGTATTATATACACACTATACAAAGACATGTAATACGCTGATTAATCTACATTTTACTCAATCGGCAGGACGTAAGATTTCAATAACTTTTTTTTTTTTTTTTTTTTTTTTTTACAAATGTATGTTTTCTTATTTTGGGGGGAATTTTATCAAAGTAACCTAATGTGCATGCAATATATAATTCGATTACTAAGAAGTGATTCTTCTTAACTTAATAATAGAACTATCTTACATTTTAATTTCTGAATTGATTTGGAAGCCTTCAGAACGAATCTTCGACATACGAAGAAAGGGCGAGGGGAGATACAGAAAAAGGAACGAATCCAATTATAAAGGAGAAATGACTTTTTGATGAACATCTCTAACAATTTATCGATAAGAGTTTTTTCTTCTGTTCTCATGATGGAAAAATTGTTTCCTTTTGATCTGAAATCAGCAATCATCTTAAATTCCCCACCACAGTAATTTAGCAATACACTTTCCCTCAACTCCTATAATCCTACCAATATCATTTCGAATATAATTTGCTTTTACTCGGTTGATAATTAGACGAAGATGACATGGGGATGTTCCGCTCTGGAGGAAATGCTATCATCATCCCGGGAATCCATAAGCAATTTCCGGGTTATAATTGCGTTGTAAACTCCGCTGGCTTGCTAGCACCCCCCCCCCCCCACCTCCACAGCCTGCAACCCCAAACTAAGATTTCCAGGCGACCAACTTGCTTATAATCTGGTTTTCCAAGATTACCAACTGTGAGGCAGGTAAAGGGCTGGAAGGCTTCAGCATAAACAGCCTGGATTAACATTGGGCCCGTTCTTGCGGACGAAATGTTATCCTTGAACTTGCAGAACTATTTCATTGTTTAGTTGCCCCTTTGAGTTGACTACTAATTAATTATTCATACCATTCGTGTCCTAAACCAGATAGAACTTCCTATTATTATTTCAGGGAGATATAAGCCTTTATGTACATATGTACTCAAGAAACCACAACATAACACAAGATTATTTTTAAAAATAAATTCCTATGACATTGGGACGCAACCCCATGGCCTTCGGTTTTCCAGGTCGGTGCTTTACCAACTGAGCTAGCCAGAGTTCAATTCACAGCGGCAGATGGATGGAAGCAGTTAGTTTAGGAACAGTGATATTAGTGTTGATCGCCATCAAGTTTACAGCCCTGGGTTCCTGCATCACGTGATCCAACGTTTCTCTCCTCTTATAGTTGAACAGACGATTCTCGTGAATACGCATCACTTCATAACGCCATGATCATGGCCGTCCGGAAGGGGGTGGCAAGGTAGGGCCGTTGCCCCCTCTGGAAATTTTGTTTACACATAAATCTATAAACTAAAGGATTATAAGCAACTAATATGAAGTCATGCTTAAGTTCCCACTTAATTTAGTTAAAGATGTTTGACCAAAAACGAGTTGTAACAGCTATCTTAGATACAAGTATATAGGAATAATTACTTCCCCCAAACTTGAATTTCTTTCCAGCCAAACATTTGATTGCAATGAAGGTAAAGCACTGGAAGTATAGCATTTTATATGAATATTTAGTACCTGTGAAATTGTAAGGGGCACAAAAAAAAAAGTAATGTGAGTGTACTATATAACATTTTCTCTTTGTATTCATAGCCATAGGTCCAGCTACAGTAAATCGAGGATGTGGATGATGAAGTTGACGCTGACGCCGATGATGATGATGATGATGATGATAATGATAATAATAATAATAATGTGGTTGTAGAAGTAGTAGCATAGTGATGGTGGTGGAGGCAATTTCATTTGCCCCCCCTTGACAAAATTTCTGCGGACGCCCATGGCCATGATATGTTAATTTTGTGTGAAACGTGGTTGTATATGGATTCTACAGGTTTTGTAGAACAGGATAACGTGAAATATGGCCTTTTTTCGAAAAAAATTATATATATATATATACATATATATACTTAGACATGAACTATAGTATCTGCATTTTACGTTTAACTAAAAGTTCACTGAATGAAAGTTACCTGATTATTTAATAAGTTAGTTGAAAACTTTAGGTGGAAGTTCTAGTTGTTCCCTGAGTAGTGCTGCATGATTGATCACACTACGAGGATACAGTTCGCTTTAATAGAGATCTCGTTTGTCAATAAAATATTAACTGACGTCAGTGGTGAATGAATCATTAAATAACCGCAAACTAGGTACGCCCGAAACGTCCTTAAATTCTTGATTTCGTTTAATCTATTCCGAAATAGTTACATGGATTTTTTTTTTAAGTTTATCTGTAGCATGGACTCTCGCTTCTCTTTCTCATTTAACACAAGCGGGCGGATATTTTGCTTCAATTTGGTTTTCATAAAATGTGAATGTTGCCCTTTTTAGTGTACTGTATTTTCTAGTTTTAATAATTTGTTTCTATATACGAGGGCCGTCCACAAAGTAAGATTCCCTGGGGCCATTTACATAAAAAAAACAAAATTTCATGGAAATATTGGTTGCAACAGATATGTCAAGTGTTACACTATTTTTCAACATATTCCCCAGAGGAATTGAGACATTTGTCATATCGTGTGACCAACTTTTGAACAGTTGTAAAGTAGAAGTCTAACACCTGGGAGTTTAACTACTGTGTGACAATCATCTCCGCTTCTCTGACATTCTCTGTCATTTATTGAGGCTTAGGAAAAGATGGAAATCACTAGGAGCGAGGTCCGGGCTATAGGGTGGATGTTGAAACATCTCCTAGCCAAACTTTCGCAGGAGACTTGCAGGGAGGTGTTGAAGCCTCCACCCTACAGCTACCGCGCACTCAGAGATTTTCATCTTTCTCTATCCCACAAAAAAATGACAGTGAATGTCAGGAAATGGTAGAGATTGACAGAGAAACGGAGGTTATGACACAATGGTTCAAATTCCAAGCGGCAGACTTCTACTGCACATGTATTCAAAGGTTGGCCGCACGGTATGACAAATATCTCAATTCCGGTGACGAATATCTTAAAAATAGCTGAACACTTGCTGTATCTGTTGCAGTAAATATTTCCATGAAATTGTGTTTTTTTCTGTAAACGACCCTAGGGAAACATTTTTTGGATGGCCCTCGTATAATTAAACATTTGGGAAGGACAAATAAAATTAAATATGTTGGTTTTGCCTTCTGAGAGTATTCTTAAACGGTTTGGTCGCATGTAATCCTCCGTAATTTTCTTTCCTCGTCTTTCTCATTTCTTGTAGTCGTGTTATTTATCCCAATATTATGTGGAATTTTTTCTCCTTGTAAAATTTTGTTGACCATTCCATTCGTACGAAGCGTATTTGATAATGATCAATAACGTGTAGCAATGACCCGGATATCGACCAAGATTGTAACTTATATCTTACAATATTCTTACTTGGAACACGAGAATTCTATTTTATCTGGTAAAATGTCAGCTCGTTACTGGAAACATAAGGGAACAACATGCAATGATTAATAAGTTACATGCAGCCAGTGTACAGAATAAAAACACATTTTTATATAGAACATAACTTATTTGGTAATTGAAACACGATCTGACTTGAACCGAATCGAAATTGTGTTCTTATTAATTGCACATGCGTTGGGCGCGTGAGGGCGGTTTATGGATGTTGCTGAAACAACCCTATTATGTTCTATGCTACCTACAAGCAACAAGCTCTGCTGAACGTTGTAACAGTACCGGTACTTAATGCTTTTGTGATATCCGTGAAAACCCGGCTTACCTCTCCACTTCTGCAAGAAACTTCGCCGAAACAATAGATTAAATGAGTCTTGGTTCAACTGATGTGGTATTTCAACAGGACACCTTTAATCTGATATAGTTGCGAACATAAACCTAAAAGCAGTAATTTTTTAGTAATAAATTAAATTTGCACGTCCTAACATAAAAGAAAGTTCTCGGTCTTCCTGAACGAGTTCTAACCAGTTGGAGGAAGGGTGTGAGTCGCAGTGAGTTCTGGAAATTCAAATTAAAAGCATTAGAAATGAAGCAGGAATTATTACATCGTAGTTATGCATAAGTTCTTTACAACTGAGACGGTACTCAGAGGCATGGTTCACTGTTTTCAACCACTATTGCTTTCTTGCGTCCGGCCTAGGAAAAAAATTCCTCTCGCACACATTGATTTTTCTGCTTGCCTCCTCCAAGACAGGCGCTTCCTGGTCTTTCAATCTCCTTCATTCACTCGCTTTCCATTTCCATATGTCTAACTAGAATAAGTCCAAACTCAAACTTCTTTCTATCTGCCAGCACCTACTTTCATTTCATTTCTACATTTCCTGTCTGTAAGTGGTTTGACACTTCAGACTTTCTCGCCTTTTCACGAGGTAATGCCTCTATCGTTTCTCCTCCATTTGGGTGTACAGTCTGGATATGTTTCTTCTTGCAATGATGAAGTGCTTCCATTTAACTGGTAAGGAGAACCCGCCACTTCGATATTTTAAAATGGATGATATTAAACAGATGAGTTTTTTCTCTTTAATATGAAACTAATCTTGTTTTATTTTGTTTCAGTACGTTTAATTTGGTTGATTACATGAATATTATGACTATAAAAAGGCCAATTGAAAATTATTAATCTTATTGATAGATCTTATTGATTATTGATTGTAATTGTAAATCAGGAATAGCTTCATTAACTAATACTGATTTTGTATGTATTTTCTATAATTGTATTTGATTGTATTAATCAAGTATATTAAGAAGGTTTTATTTAGGTATATATAAGTTGAAATTGTAAGAATTGTATTATTAAATGCTCTATAAATTTAATTTTTTTTTAAATTGACAACAGCCGATTATAACAGCCAATGGTAAGTTTAATCAGTACAAATGATGAATTATTCATTCTTGCCAGTGAGTTATTTTAAAAAGGAGTTTTTATTTTAATATCGTTTAGCCTAGTTGAAAATTAGAAATAAAAATAAAGCCTTTTTCTAAAGTATAACTGTACTAAACTATATATCTAAATTGTAAAATTAAAGAACACATGTTAAATAGGTCTATGTGAAAACATGCTTATAATGTTCTGTATAAGGAATTCGAAAATATGTTTATGCTCTCCTGTTAACTGCATCCATAGCGCTCAATTCACTTAAGCCTGCTATGCTTAGTTTGTTTTTCGTTTTCCACCTTATACCCTCTACTAGATAATTTATATAGGCTATACCGTTTCTCCACAATTCACATACCATATAAAAGGCCTATAATGCTGTTTTACCTAATACAGAACTGTTACATTATATCCATAAAATGGTTTAGTATACAGTCCAGAGTAAAAACAATAATTGTATTAAACCAATTTGCAATCTCAAGAGCATTTAAAATTATATAGCCAAGGGTACGTCAGAAAATTTGAAAATAGGTAGACTATCTTCGCCTATCTTGCTCATCTTTAACGCATCTATACCTATTGCAGATCATAATTGTGTGGATAGCGCATATAGAAACAGTAACACAAATCGTGTTAAACATTCTGAAACTAATTTTTCAGACAAAATCTGATTACAATACTTTATCAATGCCATTGAAAACTTCCATAGTTAAGTTATTTAGCTCCTAAATATCATTTTATGATGCTGAGGCTCATATGTTTATCCGCTGTAATATAAAATATAAAATCGTACTTTAATTTTTTAATAACTTACAAAATCCGAAAGTTGGTTAATATTCTTCCTCGTGTATTTGTAGGCCTGGGAAAACTCACCTGAAAAGAACAGAAATAATATAATTAGCTCTAAAGAATCAAGAATTCTAAAATTTCAAACCACTAAATTAAACTTAAACTTAAAGTTAAACTAAATCTCATGGGAGGACAACCATATTAGTAGATGGCAGAATTTAGTTGCATGTGTCCAGTGCTTTACTGATGGCTTTATTGACCAGAGCCACTTCTTCTTGATCAATTAATCCCTCACGAGGCTGGCTGTATCTGTTCCATTCTACCAACTGTGCCACGTAAGATTCCCAATAAGCAATATAGAATTTTTGTGAAAGGGTTCATCCGAACTGTGCTTACTCACAAGTTGGAAATTTGCTAAATTTTATTGAAGATATGATTTTATGTAAGGTCACTTTTGTAATTTTCATTAAAATATCATCTTTGGTATATATTATAGGCCTATATGTAGACAGACAGAGAGAGACTATATCTATTATTCTTATATATGAGTAGCGTCCATAAAGTAAGTTTCTCGTGGGCCGTTTACAGAAACAAAACACAATTTATTGGACATATAATATATTCCAACAGATACGGCAAGTATTCAGCTATTATTCAACATATTTGCCACCGGGATTGAAACATTTGTCATACAGTGGAACCAACTTTTGAAAACCTGTGTTGTACAAGTCTGCCGCCAGGGATTGGAACCACTATGTGACAAACATCTCCTCCTCTCTGTTATTTTCTGTCATTCCTTGTCATTTTTTGAGGTGTAGGAAAATATGGAAATCACTAGGAGCGAGGTCCGGGCTGTAGGGTGGATGTTTAAACGTCTCCCAGCCGAACTTATGCAGGAGACTTCCACAGATACAAATACACACAGCTTTCAATACAAATATAATCTTTGGTATAAAAATATATATATAGATACATGTTTTAATAAAATATCTTTGGTATAATATATATACACACACTCACACCAAGACACTAATGACAATATTTATTATAAACTTAACACAAACGTGAAGCGCGCCATTCACATTGAGAAACTTTCTTCTCTATGCATCTAAGTCAGTGGTTTTCAAACTTTCTTATACTAGTATTTTACCCACACATCTGACTAAATGTTTAACGGAGGGTTACCTCTAGAAGGTGGAAAGGGTATAAATGTGTAGATTATATGAGGCGGTAGATAGGCCTATCATTAAAATAAATATATAACGTTTGTGCATTTGTGAATACGTGAGATAAATGTACTGCCAGATACGATTCTTTCGGGTGTCAATGACCCCTTTACATGTATAAATGAAATACCATTCTTGCTATGAGGTCACCTTATGCTGAGGATTTTGTAATTCATGTAGGCTAACAATATTAATTTGCATAAAAACCGCCAAGCCCCCTGATGATGGTTTTATGTAACCGAAAGGCCTAGGAACAATAGAAGAAATTGACTTACTGTATTATGTAATTATTTTTACACATCGAGTCAATAATTTAACATAGCATTATTTTTAACACATTAGAAGTAAAGTAAAATCTTGTGTTTAAAGTATAATTACAAGCATGATGTAAAATCTTTTGAATTCAGTTTAAATGGCTGTTTTGAATAGTGTGTATCGGAAAGAAAGAAATCGTGTGCGCTGATGGCAATCCAGATCGTCATTTTTGTTTCTCAATGAGAGGGTTATTTCCATGCTTTCAGAAACCTTTCTAAGTTTGCTTGTCAAATTAAAATTTCTAATTTATGTGGCGACTTTCAAATAACTTGGTATTGAAGTTCTTCTTGCACTTCAGCTTTACAAAATCGTAGTTAGCAAAATAAGCCTGACTCTCCGATTGGAGTATGAACCCTTACCAGTCTTTCTGTTACGGACTTCGGCTTGGTGAAAATTATAGATTCCTTGTTAATATACTCTTTGGCTGTGATAACTTACGCCATGGGATAATATAATAGAAATTATGAAACTAACTAGTGGTGACGAAGGAAACAGTCAAATAGGAATTAACAGGAACAGGCTTTTCTTTTTCAGTAAATGCCTCATCAACCGTTTTCCTAGTTTTAATTTCAGCGAATATCCTTCTAAGGGATGATGAAGTTTTGAGTGTGATTTTCTAAACTATTCGTCCTAGATACTTTAAATTTTGCACACTTTATTGAAAAGTAAACAGAATCTGAAGTTTAAAATTTCATTTTAACATCTCAACTAGTTACTGGGATATTAATTAAATAAATCGATTTTTAATCAAAATTGGAATATATCTCCTCCAACAAATATTGAACTATGAATCTGAATTCTTGTTATGTGCGATTCCTTGATGCTTCCTTTACAAATTTACTATAGGATTTTTTATATTGTTTATATTTTTTTTATTAAAACTATTTTATTCAAAAAATGAAAAGTTAAAAAGCTGACGAATGATTATGTTAAATATATTTTTTAAATTAAAAACTAAGAAAAACTGGTCAGACAATTTATTCACACATTGCTAATTAAAACTTTATTTATGTGGGAGAAGATACATTTTGAATGGAACAAAATCACACATAAATTGAAACTGAGAAAACAGGCGAGTAAGTATGTATGCAGTGGAAGTGCAGTTAGAAGCGCACTGATGTTTGAAAATGGTGTCCCATGCGTCCAAACGGCATAAAATTTTGCATAGTTAAACAATAGGGTATGCTTGATTTTTTAACTAAAATAAAGAAACAGCACTTTTTTACCAAGATGGCGAAATGAACACTTCTGTCATCCCTTAAGGTATCCTTAGTTCCTAAAGCTCCCAGAGATTACGCATAGCACATTCCATGAATTACTGACCTAGACGATAATTCAGTGTGTGATGAAGGTCGCATAGCCCGTTCATGCAGGCAGAGAGGACATAATATATTTCTAAGGAACTTGAAGTGTCTTTTGAAGAGACTACACAAGTTTTAATTAATTTCTCATCAGTGTTACGAAGCTGTGGAGTGGGAGCCTTTGCAAAGGTCAGTGTATCGACCTCGCAAACCAGGTCACTTGAGCGACCTCCTCTTGCATTTTTCATTTCCCATACCTCATTCTAATCACTAAGCTACAGCAGTGCCATTAGTTATTAAAATGATAGTCTTCATAATTCATTTGAGATATGAAGTGTGGGATCCTTTCGTAATTACTATATTACTATGCATGTCGGTATTACTAGTAGTCGATACTTTGTAGATAGAATCGATACAAATGTAAAATGCACTAGCCTAATATTTTCGAAGTTTAACGTTTTCAACTTCGACCAGCTTTACAAATTTTCTTTATTAAAATATTTTCACACACATCGTACAAAACATACATCCAGTGATTATGTAGCCTATACCTAGGTACAGTATTAGACGAAATAGTCTACCTCTAACAAAACCCAAATGTCTCACATCGGTAGGATTAAAACATGACATTAATTTTGGTCCCCGCTTTTATAACTCCGAGATCAGATTGTACCCTGAACTCTCAGCATACCCTGCTACTAATTTTAATAAGTACATAAAAATTGTCTGTAATTTTAAATGCTAGATGTCTCTAAGATATTCATGATTCATTCCTTTTAAGTCATCACTTTTAAAATTTCGTCATTTTTTAATATGCTACATCACACTATTTGTGTTTTTCAATCTATTCTTTGCCTCTCTTCTTTCTTCGCTCTGATCTTTATGGAATTGCACCCGAGCACGAGCAGTCTTGTACTGCACTATTGTATTTAGGCCTATACTGTTGAACTAGTAATTGTAAGTTTTGCTGTGCTTTATTTTATTTTTTAATAGAAAATTTTGTAATAATTTGTATTAATAATAATAAATAATAAAATCTAACTCTAAAAAAACCTAGCAATTCTTATATAGAATGTCCCATTTACATTCTGCCCTTCGAACAACTTTTGTGTTTGCACAGGTATTGAAAAAGTGTTTACATTTTACAATAGTTTTACATGGAGGTTTGGTTCATATGCCTGCATTATTGTACAAGACTATTCCATTCATACGCCGCGTGTTTGATTTTGACCAACAACGTTTAGAAATTCCTCGGATATAGACCAATCACGATCGTTTATCTTATAATATGCTTCCTCTGGCCGCAAAGTCGCAATTTTATCTGACAAAACGGCAGCTCGTTATTGGACACGTAAGGCATCAACGTGTCGTGATTAATATGTCACATTCTGCCAGTGAACAAAATGAAAATACATTTTATTCGACATAACTTGTTTAGAAATTGAAATAATATATATAAATATATATATATATACACACACACACACATTTTCGATTCAGCGCAAGCCAGTTTATGTGCCTTTATAGCCTTCTGATGCTGACGCACTCCATCTTGTGGTAATGCACTATTGGTAGCATTGGGAACTGGAATCGATGCATGCATGAACTTTTCGTTCATTTAGTATAGAGGGTAGAATATTGACAACAAAATAAGAAAATTATTATTATTTTAAAAATCCGTTAAATTTTATTCGTGGTGGAATAGATATATAAACTCGTAATCTCTAGTAACGTCGACATTTTTTAATTGTTCTATGTAATTTCACCAGGTCTAATAAATTATGCGTACTCCGCGAAGGTGTAGAGGTAGTGTGCCCGCCTCTAGATCCGAAGGTTGCGGGATCAAACCCAGCCGCGGTCGATGGATTTTTCAGGACGTAAAGTTCCTAGCACAGAGTCCTCCGGGAGGGACTTTAAGCTGGGGGCCCGTGTCGTAGATTTACGGCACATAAAATATCTCCAAGCCTACAATGCCTCGGCCCTTTCACGTCTAAGTAATACCTTAGTTTCCGGAAGCGGTTTGTGAGGAGATGAGCTTACTACTTGTCACTCTACCCTCTCTCGGACAAAAAATTCTCCTAGGTAACAGCAACCTCCACTTGATGCCCTACGCCCTACGCCTTACCAATGGGGGCAATAGGAAAGCTGAAGCAGAATGAATTACGCTCTCTGAGACAAGTTGATATAATGCATTTTAAGATAATTTTAATTAAGAAATTGCATACTTCCGAAGCAATCCTAAATGAACATATGTACACAGTATACTGTACTATAAATTGCCAACCATGAATTATATCAAATTAATTGTCGCTTTAAGCAACAGGAACAATGCCGTGACAACACTCCTTTCCGTTTAAAGGGTAAATTGTTTCAGGGCATCCACAGAAACTGTATCTACTATGTCCTTACAAACAAGAAAATAGAAACATGACACTTTAGCACCAGAATACAATTCTGTACATCATATAAGGGAGGGAATCAACAAATTTATTTTTATCAAAACTGTTTGAGCTCTTAAAAACTGTCCTGTCAGAATATTTTGTAGTTACAAATTCCGTTTAGTTATTGGAAAGGGTACGATTAATATGGAAGATTCCGAGGCTGATGTCGCTGATAAAGGTGTCTCAATCTAACGCAAAGCAGTTGATTTTTTTCTGAGCTTTTAATAGACATGTCACTCAGTAATAAAAATCAGATACCTCAATCTGCCCTCCAACCAAGTTGGATATCTATAATTGAAATCTCTTATATTCCTTTGACTTAGAATTTGTGATAATTCTGTTGGAAAATTTAAACCCTCTTTTTTATTTTATATGCTCTAATTGTCATAGTCGTATTTAAATGTGCTAGAAAATTCAATTCAGCTATAACGAATAGTGATTACGTAAGTTATTAATGGTACGATTTCAGAAATAAACTTATAACATCAGGTTTCAATGCACATTCTCCTAATAGTTAATAGCACACACACGATTTTAGATTTATGCTATCTAAACATGTTTCTCTCTTGTCTAGCTATTCACTTCTTTAAGCTCTCTTTCATATACACAGACAATGCTCGTGCGCACATATTCATAAAAACAATACACAGACAGCAACTAAACAGAGTGAATAAAGGAGAAAAAAGAACCGCGATAGTGAGAAGAGGTTTTAGACAGTGATAAAGAAAGTGGCAACGAAATGATGAGGTATCAAAAAAAGAAGAAAAGACATAGAAATAAATACCTAATGTTTAGATGTATTCCACAAATTATGAAATTGATTCTCAGAGCAGTGATGCTAGACTACATTACATATTACTTACGGGACATATCACTTTCAAGCTATTAACTACAAGGGAGCACTCGCAGAATCTATTTGATCGCCTAATCCCAACAGTTTACGTAATATTTTGCAAGTCCTTCCACCTCCCTAACACACTATTCAAGGAGATATCTCTAATAGATCTGAATTGTTCAGTCAGCATTTTAAGTAACCATTTTCGCTGAAGATATCTCATACTATTATATTAGTGATCTAGGTTTAAAACCAGTAGTCTAAACTGCACTAAAATATATTTACTATGTCAGTTGTCCAATAAAATCGGTGTCGAAATTGTGTAAATTACGTATGTTATAACCGCCTGTGTGGTCTCGTGGTAAGGTTGCCAGCTAGGGCTCCGCAGGCCAGAGTTCGATCCCCGATACTTCCTCGGATTTTTCTAAGGAAGGGAGAACTGGAAAGGTTTCCACTCAGACTCACGATACAACAAAACCAAATAGTATTTAAATGTAAACTGTTGTTAATAGTTAAGTTTTAAAGATAGGTAATGGATTAAAAAGTGTAAACAGTCAATTCATTACATTATTTTGACTTTAACTTACTGCATCAATAAATGCAGCATAGCTGGTGTGTATAAGGAATCGCTTAAAATTGCAAAAGTTGGAATTGTGTTAAAGAAAGGAAATCACTTAAAGCCAATTAATTATCGACCAGTTTTCATTACTTTCTAAAATTAGTGAATTACTATTATGTTAGTGAATTAATAGAATATTCATGGTTGAATTCTGTATTTAATAAATGTCAATATCGTTTCAAGAAAACTGTATCCACTGTTAATGATGTTGAATATTTTGCCTCATAAGTGACATTTGGTTTTTAAAATCACAATATTTTAGCAGTTGTATGCGATATTTATAATTTTTCCGACTGTAAGTTATAGCAAATTATATATATATATCTATATTCTATATCTATATTATATATCTATATTCGAATATTACGGAATATTGGCTCTAAATTGCAGCTGAAGTTCTTACTTGTTTAATCGTGTACAGACTGTCTACTTCAACGTCAGTAATTCTAATTTATCTCCTCTTGGAAGTGGTATCTTTCAAGGGTCTGTTATTGGGTCCCTATTTGCGCACGACACTACCTTTTGTGTATCAAACTGTAACATAAATGCCCTAAATATACATGTCTGCCTTTTACTAAAGTTAGTCAATGGATTTGTGCTAATAGTTTTGCCTTAATATATCATACTATTTGTGTTTTTCAATCTATTTTGGTCAAAAACTTCTGGTTTGCAACAATTTGTTTGAAAGAAATCACGTATGAAAAAGTTTAACATAGCAGAAATATTTTCTGAAAATACTGAATCGTGATCTATTTGTAAAGAAATTTATATCTCTCTTGAAGTTATAGAAAAGAAAAATAACGAACTAACATTGCAAAATCATTCCCTATGATAAGGAGTTGCAGACATTTAATTCATGGACAGAAATGAAGAATGTAAGTAATGTTTGAAGCGAGAACCGTCTGGGTTAGGGACCAATTCTCAAACCTGAAACATTTATGCAATTTTGAAGGTAAGTGTTTAATAGATATACGATAATAGTAATAGTAGTAGGAATAATAGTATTTATAGTAGTTAAAATGAAAGAAATGGATGATTATTTATTTGTACGAAAGGGAAGAGAATGGCAGTGACATCCGATGACATCCTCAATAACTGCTATAACGTGCTAGCACCTTTTTTTCTTTACACTTAACGGGCTTGCACCTTTCTTTACAGCCCAGTCCGTAAAATGGAACTTGGCTCAGACGGAGAGAGTTCTGTTAACTAAAGTTTACGACTAAAAATTACATAAAATCGTTTTATAAATCTTATAATTAACAGGCCTATGTGGAAAGTAAAATTGAATTTACAAGTTGATACTAGCGAACAGATTTTAAGTGGGAAGTGTGACCTGTAATGAGCTAGGGTGTAGAACAATGTAAATAAATGAAAGCTGAACACGTCTATTTACCGTACAACAGTTCATCTCGTTAGATCCCCACAACAGCAAAACAGCTCATGAAAATGTAAAGGACTGAGATCGTCGTCACTCCAGTGAGCGTCTGTACAAAGCTGGTAATTTACATTGGAAATACCCGCTTCTATCACGTACTGACAACGCATGTATGCGTGTTAAGGGAGCGAATTAGTTCAGTAGGTATGGTGATAATCATGTTTGCTCATTAGCAACAGTACGCACCAAGACAGCACGCAACTACATGAGAACTAGGCCAGTTGTGATTCCAAATACATTTTCCCTGCTAAGTATAAACTTCTACATTTTAAAAGTACTTGCATTAAAATACCCTCCGCCATTTGACAATAATCAAATTGGCATTACAATCTACATTTATTAGTCTCTATTAGTAATAATAATAACAAAAATGTGTCTGAAATTAATATTTGAAAGAAGAGTGTAATTATTTAATAATTATTACGGAATTTTATTTTATGTGAGATTATCATATTCGATTAATTTTTTCATTTGAATGGAATGGTCTTTTTTCGTATTCGTTATTACTATTTATTATATTTAATTGCATACTGAAACCTATAAAATAAACAGTATTAAATCTTAAAAACGAACCCTGTTTGAAAACCCCCCAGAAAAACAAAGATCATGTAACATATTTAACATATTTGTTAAATAACAGAGGAATAAATTGAGAAATAGACAAAGCTATAAAAAATAGCATAAAACTGAAAACAGTTAAACAATTTTTACAAAATCATTTTACTTCAAAATAAGAAAAAACTATTTTAAAAATAGTTTTATATTTATGATGGTAAATCAGAAATAGTAAATACCTCTTTTATAACTTTCACCTTCAATTGATTGACATCAGAAATCGTTTAGCAAATTTTTCAGGAGTCCTTCAGTTCTATATCTTATCTTAAGATTTTTCAAAGTTTCAGAATGTGATTTATTGAAATACTTTAAAATTGAACGCAGGCTAATAGGAACGAGATGGGCATAGATTTATTGAGAGAGATAAAGCAAGGAGAGCAGATAGTAGAAGTACGTGAGAGCATTTTGAAGTGTAGTATCCAGGTCTTATCATGCTATAATGTTTCTCGCTTTTTTCATAACGTTATCTAGGGAGAATATTTATCTCTTCACGCATAAAACTTTGCTTCCACAACGCTAGCTCGCAGTTATTAAAGTAGACCAGTAAAGATGTCTGCAGATGTAGTAAATTTAAAAACTAATGATGTAATTAAAGGCCCGAAAGTACTTAGAATTTTTACTTCTTAAACACTAGCTGCAAGTAAACCCATATTTTTAGCATCTTGTAAGTCTCAAGAGTGTTCCTTTAGAGATAACTGAGTTACCGGAAAAATCAGTTTACATCACAAACGTCAAAGTTCATTGCTAATAGGAAGCCTTACCTGTCGAAGTCTCAATCGGTGTATATGGGAAAAGGTTAATTCATATTTATGTTTCTCAGTCCACCAGAGAAAAGCAGAGGGTCAGGGTTCAATTCCTGGTCGAGAGAAATTTCCTATGTGGGTCTTTTCCCGGGGTTTTCCTTACCTGTGATACGAATGTCGGGAAATTTTAGGTCCTTGAGGCAGACATTATTATCCGCGCATTGTTCGGCATGAATGTGTGTGCGACTGGTGTGTCTCGTCCTATGTGTTTGTGCAGTCTCAAAGGTGGCCCCGGCATTGGGCTGATAACCCATCCGGGGAAGCCCTCCTTGTCCTTGTCTGGGGGAAAAAAGGTATTTATTTGATTGCCTCATGCCTCATGTGTGTGCAACTGGTGTGTCTCGTCCTAAGCGTTCGTGCAGTCTCAAAGGTGGCCCCGGCATTGGGCTGATAACCCATCCGGGGAGGCCCTCCATGTCCTTGTCTGGGCAAAAAAAAAAAAGTATTTATTTGATCCAAAGGCAATCCTCCCCCGACAGATCGCGCTCCTGTGAGGCCCGGCATATACTTCCCTACAACGCCGGAGGGTAAACTAAGAAAAAAAGAGGTGTTTATATTGTAATATTTAATATTAGCAGAGCTTAACTACTTTTGCTCTAGTAGAAGAAAGAATTTCAAACTGAAATGTGATTAAAACAATATCTACCTCGGTCGTAATAAATGTCACCTTGACCCTTGATTTCCGAGGTAATGTTTCCTGAGTAGAGGCGTTAGAAATGCAATCGGGGTAAAGATCAAGTTGCGCGTGATTGATTGTGGTATAGTGCATTTCATACACGCTACGTTACCATTACGTGTTCCAATACGCCCACATTTAAAAACACATGTGTATCAAAAACTTTTTTGAAGTAAAACTTCTTTAGTGGCGGTAGAGGGTAAATCTGGAAAATCAGTCACACTAAAACCGTCACGAAATCAGTCACACTCTCACTTGTTTCGGTGCGGACTGCACAGAAAACAATCAACTCAATGATTAGGAGTAATCAAAGGAAATATTTCAGACCTTACTTCCTCAATGGCAATAGACAATTCCTAAGCAATCTAAAGGTATATTATCTATTTTAAGGAACCCGGAGGTTCATTGCCGCGCAAATCCAAAATTAAAAATCCAAAATTAAAAAATACAAATTTCCAAAATTAAAAAAAAAAAATAAAAATTATAACATCCAAAAATCCAAAATTTAATAAATAATAAAATAAAAAATTTAAAAATTAAAAATTTAAAAAATAAAAAATTCAAAGATCGAAAATTTAAAAAATCCAAAATTAAAAATTCAAAGATCCAAAATTAAAAAGTCCAAAATCCAAAATTAAAAAAGTCCAAAAACCCAATATTAAAAAGTCAAATAATGCAAAATTGAAAAAATCCAACAATCAAAAATTGAAAAAATAAAAAATAGTTTTACTTCTGTCGCGTGGCGTTCCACACACTCTTTTTTTCATAACATGAAATAACTAAAACAGAAGCCATTTTTACTTGAGTTCCATATGCAATTAAATGCACACATGCCCACTTCCACGCCAGGCAGAAAACGATGTTCCACACAACACCTAAATCAAATTCAGGTACAGGTGGAGGGTCAAGGGAACCCTCTATTAATAATATTAAATTCTACACATTTCGACAATATCAATTGAAATTTTTGTTACCGGTGTGTCTTTTCATTTCTGTTGTTACGGCTGTAATTTTTTAGTTATTAGTTTTTTAAAATAACAATTTTTATCAGGCGCGAATGTGATAAGACAAAAGAAATGAGCTGGCTATAGCTCTTGCAAATGAAGTACTGGCCGCTTCTTCTTTATGTAACACTAGTGACATGAAACACAAAATATCTTTAATTATGAAATCAATAGTATAGTAGATAAATTATATGAAGCTACATTTAAAGTAGATGCTCAAAATGACGTCACTCATTTTCCATGTAAGCGTAGGAGAGTCGCGAAAAATGCATTAACTGCATGTTCATGGAATAACAATTCACCGAATCAAAACATTTCCTAGTAAGTACATCTATTGAGTAATAAGATATATTTTTGGTAAAAATCACAAAAAAGTCATTTTTATATAAATAATCTGTAAAAAGTCATAAATAGTCAGAAACTGTTTCGAACGTCATTATGCTCAAGCGGCCATTTTCAAATAGAATTGCATTGACACAGTCCCTTAGTCGTTAACCAATTATTGCATAAATGCTGGCCAGTGGCCTACTTTATGCAATTAAAGTGTTTAAGAGGATATGGATGAGATATTGGGCCAAAAATTCATTTTTTATTTTATAAAGTTCAACATATATTTGAATTTTCAGCTTCAGAATGAAATATAAATCATGGTTGTACTGTAGGTGGAAATGTTTTTAATTAATTGTTAAGGAATGTTTGTGCATGGAAAGTCGCTGATAGCCATTGATTGATTGATTGAATGAATCCCCTTAAGGGTGGAAGGCGGGTATAGCCATTACTAATAAACCTAGTTTTAGTGATGTATTTAGTCCTAGTTAGACCTAAGTTAAAATCTTTTCATCGAAGATAGGGACTGAGAATAAACCTATGGCAATCTAAACAGAGTCAACGAAATAATTTATTTGTCTTCTTAAACTAGTTTGGAAATAGTAAAGGCAATTTTCAGAGACATATCAAATCCCAGTCTACTGAAAATTGCAATCATGACCTTACCCAAAATCCTAACGAGTGTATCAATGAGGTAATTTGGAACCTCCCAAGACAGTGTTTGTAGGGATAAATACATTGCACTTTGGTGTGTGCTTGCAGTATATGCAATTAGTGATGGGAATTTAACACAGTGTACAGCGTTGGAAAACCTGGGTATCGAACTGCTGAGGCCATGTGATCTGACACGGAAAGGGTCAGAAATGCTGAAAAAGTTCCAGAATATATCCAAAGGAACAAACAAAATAAAATAGTTTTCCAAAGCAAATTGGTGGACCAATATGACGAGAAGGTATAGAGGTGACTTTTTTATATTCCAACTTTAGATATAGTTTTCCGAAAATCGAGTTTTATTGTTTATTCATACGTTATACATACAATGAAGCTTTCAAATTTGTAGAATTCAATTGTATAGTTACTTTAATGAGGATTATATGCTCTAAAATGTAGCTAAGAAATTAACATAGTAAAAAATTATATTAATCCTGAAGGGTAATTTTAAATATATAAGCTTTAGTAGACAGCAAAGATATGTATCTACACAAGATACAAAATATTGCATATATGCCATGGGTAGTTTCTGAGAAAAGGAACATTTCATACTCATGGTTTAACATTATGGAGATAGGGCGTTCCATACCCCTTACAGATTGTTATTAACAACCATATGTGTTCCTGTAACGAAGGAAATCAAACAGACAACCACTTTATATACGACTTCAGATTATTAAATAATCAAAGAAATGCTTAAAAAAACCCAAGTGATAAAAATGGAGGCATATGGCCTACCGCACATAATAACCTCACAACAAAACACTTATGCTACTTAATCCACAAAAGCAATAGATTTCGAGCAAATGTAATAGATGATTAAATTTTCCAAGATAGCTTCTCCACACTTATTTGTTGTATAATTGTTGTAAATAATATAGCAACAAACAAATATCTTATAGTAACTTACTAATAACTAAGGTAAAATTATAACATATAATATCACTTATGCAATGAGGATGTTAAATGAATGGTATTAAAAAATACCCCTTTAAAATGTTTTTCCAGGACATGATTTTATTATCATAGGCTTTAAAATTTACTGGTTAAAACATGTGGAAGAAATGTTATGTCTATAAAAAAACAATGATTTTCCAAATTTATATTCAGAGATTTCTTTCAATGGATATCCCTCACGTTTAGTATGCATCGCAATTACAATTCGCAGGGAACTTTTCTCATCTTTAACATTGTGTCAAGGCATTAACTACATCTTCATGAAATAACTTATGACTTCACTGAACCCAAACATTTCCTGGCAAGTACGTCTACTTAGTTTTAATGCATTAAAAGATAATAAGGAAGTCTGCTAATCAGGATCAAATGCTGCAGCAAGTCAATAGAATGGATAACAAAGAGATTTCATTCACCGGAATACTGAGAGGAGTGGGTTACTAAGCAGTAATGCGAACATCCCTAACTTCCAGCCACGCGGAAACAACCAATAGTAACACAACTCCGATGAAAACCGATGATAATAACAAGTGGAACGTCATACTGCTCTACAAATTGCAGCATTTAATACCATTTCTCAGATTTCAATGAAGTTCCCTCAATATCTATTTCAGACATTTCACATAAAAGCAAAGATCATGGACAGAATGTATAACTCCACCGAATAAAACTGGGTTATCTTTTTCCAATGACAATCTTCCTTCTTCTTGAAATAAAAGAAGCGTTCATCTTATTACGTAGTATGGTTGTAAAAACTTACTGCAAATTACTTGCATTGGAAAGTCCGCTATTTCACTAGTCTAATTAAAAATGAAAGTATAAAACATGTGAGATAAATGTAACCCAGTGTAAAAGTACACTGAAATAAACTAATTGTCAATAGCCAGTCTTAAAGGGCACGCCAGATATATCACGATATGTCATATTTCGCCACACACGCCGTTCTATAATAACTTAAATTTATAGACGTAACCAAAAATAAACAAGACATGGATCAAATCATAACAAAAATTAGGTTTTATATATAAATGATAAAGGTTAACTGTAACCTACCGGTAACTAACTCTCCAGAAAGTTGCAGCTTATTAGCAAAATAATTATTTTGTTCTTTTTCTTTCGTTTTTAATAAGTAGTTTAATGTGCATATAGATCAGGACGGCGACCTACATTCTATAACTGCATGGCGGAACACAATAAGGTTATAAGGTGTGACATGATATAAAACTTTAAAGTATTTTACGATCCTCTCATAAAATGCTCGAGGAAGAGCTTCGCTAATAAGTGTTCTTCTATACATTATGGTCCATAACACAAACTGTTAATGGATCTTTCCCCCTAACTTAATGTTCACGGTTTTAATGCTCATAATAATCCAATCAGTAAACATCTTACGCAAAGTAGAGGTTTCTCAAATCGAATTCAAGACATCCTTTAAAAGAAGTAAATATTGCTATAAAAGTAAATAAGCCTTTAGTATTTTCTATCAAAGCAACGTAAAGAAACTACCACCTTAACGCCAGTAACGTAACGGAACTATATTACTGGCGTCATGCACAAGTGAACTAACTACCTTCTGTGTAAAGAAAAATGTCATTAGATTATCTCGTGTTCAGGTATAAAAGTGGGTAAGCTTTTAAAATACTTGAATTGCCCTTGGTGCCTCGGTTGCGTGCTAACCCGTAAAGGGTACAGGAATCAAACCCGGCGAGGACGATCGATTTTTCAGAGAGAGAAAAAATAAAACTTTAGCATGGGAGAATCCTAGGCTCAAGGTCTGAGATTACAAATGTAAAGAAAAAAATTAAAATCAATAAAATGAAGTCATGTTACTCAAACCTCACAATACGAAGCGACGACAGTTTGAACAATTCACATCCATTCTTGGCAGTACGAAATTACTAATTACATTGTGTAGGACTGTAGGATTCTTTCAGTAAATGATCTGGTGTACAGACCAGGACATGATTAAATGTCAACTTTCATCATCAAGTCATTTTTCCCCCAATGAAAGATTCACAAATTAAAAAAAAAAAAATCAATGTGAAGCTATGGATGCTAAAGTGATTATGAGATTTTGCAGGGGACGGGAAAAATGTCTGTTCGTCCGATTGTCTGTGTGTCTGTGCGCACGATAAATCAAATACGCTTTCTCGGATTTTCATGAAACTTGGTATACGCATTTATAAGTCCATGGAAAGAAGCCTATTGATTTTGGACCAAATCGTTTGGCCGGTACCGGAGTAATGCCCAATTTAGTGCCTATTTTATCGTAATATATTAGAAAGAATTTATGAAATACAAATCAGTTCTCATGACAACATATTGTTTTACAGTGTTCATATACGGGTTGAAGTAGCAATACATTTAGCTTTGAAAAATAACACTACCCATATTCCTTCACATATGATTATCAAATTTTAGACCTTTTTTCTTCTGTAAGCCCTGCTTAATGAATCGATCTGGATCTTAACTCGGAAATCGATTACAAAAATAACTAATTTTCTGCTATTATTATTATTGCAATTATCACTGATTAACCAAAAGCATTCTGGCACTTTGGTACATCAGTTTACCTGCTTTTCTTACTATTACGAGGCGTGTTTTTTTTAAGTAAGTACCGTTTTGGAATTAAAAAAAGACGTGCAAAGATATCGCAATAATTTTATTTTTACATGAAAGCCTGTACCTTAATCTACGCACTGACGCCATTACAGTCTGATTCTTCATTGTATACGTTGTTTACTGAGTGTTTAAGATGCCTCCGACAATCGTGAGTCCCGCCGATTGTGAAGTACGGGCTGTTATACGATTTCTTAGTGCTAAAGGCGTAAAACCGATCGATATTCATCGTGAGATCTGTGAAGTTTACGGACAAAACATTATGAGTGATGGAATGGTAAGGAAATGGGTGAGAGCATTTAAAGATGGCCGCACAAATGTGCATGATGAAGAACGGAGTGGGCGTCCTTCGGTCTTTAATGAAGATTTGGTGCAGAAAGTGGAAGAAAAGGTGAGAGAAAACAGACGCTGCACTTGAAGAAACACCTGGGTGGTCAGCGTCTTCAAGACGATAACGAAGTCAAAACAGTTGTGATACAGTGGTTAACAAGTCAGGCGGCAGAATTTTATGAGGAGGGTATTCAAAAACTGGTGCCACGTTATGACAAGTGCCTCAATATTCACGGAAATTATGTAGAAAAGTAGATTAAGGTACAGGCTTTCATGTAAAAATAAAATTATTGCGATATCTTTGCACGTCTTTTTTTAATTCCAAAACGGTACTTACTTAAAAAACACGCCTCGTATTATTATTATTATTATTATTATTATTATTATTATTATTACTATTATTATTGTAGTCAAGAAAAACTTATTTAGAAAATGACGTCCAATTTTCACTATTTTCCAATTAAATTTAAATACACTACGGCTAGCAACTTCAGCTATAACAGACTGATGTTGTGTTATTGGTCAGAAACTTCAAAGAACCTTTATTATGAAAGATATTTAATGGAGTCAAGAGCTTAGAGATCGAAATATGGGATTTTGAAGAAATAACATGGTCTAAAATGAATATAGAAACTAGAAGGCACTAACTTTATCATTAAAACATATGAATGAAAATTTATATGGCATTAAAATATTAATACTGTATCCTCTATAATCTATATTATATTTTGCTATGTTCGTAACCCCCCAGCATTTTGATTGGCTTTCGAGGATAGCCAAACAGCGGTCGAGCTTCCACAACCCACTTTTCAAAGCGAATACTGGGTCATTATGTTCGTGTGAAGTATGAATCAAAAAGATTTTTCACTCGAGTTTGACTAATTTTGCATACTGCTGAGCTTTAATAAGTATTTTGGCGGAAAATTCATTAAAATGTTATATTTTAAAGTCAAATAGACCGTTTCGTTTCGATATCTCGATCCATAGTCAATAGTCAATAGTCAATTCATTCAATGAATTATTCTAAACAATGAAACAAATAATAAATAACTGCTAGCTATTGTGGTCAACTTTGAAGCTAAAATGAATGTTAAAACTACACTAAACCTAATGGGAGTAGCCTTTATTAAGTTCCAGAATGGTACTTCATAAGAATGTATGGGGGACGGGAAAAAGTCTGTCCGTCCGTCCGTGTGCCTGTAAGCGCGATAACTCAAACACGCTTTATCGGATTTTCCTGAAACTTGGTATACCCATTTATAACGTCCATGGGAAGAACCTATTCATTTTGAAACAAATCGGTAGACCGGTACCGGAGTAATGCTCAATTTAGTGCCTATTTTATGGTAATATATTAGAAAGAATTTATGAAATGCAAATTAGTTATCACGACAACATATTGTTTTACAGTGTTTATATACGGCTTTGGAAGTTGCAACACAGGTAGCTTTGACAAATAACACTATTATTTCACATATGCTTATCAAAATCATCCGTCAAAGTGAGCGAGGTGGCCGAGATGGTAACATCTTGAACTCGTATTCTGGATGTCTCTGGTTCAAATTCCGTAGGTGGTCATTTTGACAGTTTTTTTTTTATTTCTATGTGAATGTCAAGATACCACAAATTTGTATAGTTCTGCTGATGCTGGACGATGGTAATCTCATTTTTTTAAAAACTGGACCTTTGTTCTTCTGTAAATCCTGCTTAATGTATCAATCTGGAGCTTAACTCGGAAATCAATTTTTTAAACAACTTAATTTTCTGCATATAATAATTGCAATTATAACTGATTAAACAAAAACATTCTGGCATTTTGTTATATCAGTTTACCTGATTTTATTTCCATTTAAACACTCCTTACATATTTATGTGCCAGTATTAATGTAAGTATACGCTGAAGGATTGTTTATAGCTTGAAGATGGTACTGCTGTGCTGTCTTAGTTATTATAACCAATACGGCCGTGCTAAAGCTACGGTATAACATGTTCAGAGAATCATTTACAAACATCCAGTTTTTCTTACTTTTCCATAAAAGGGAAAGTGCAAAATTACTCATTATTACATAAACTAGAAGAGTATGTATTTTACATGACAATAACTTGATTACTAAAATAGCTTGAATTTTCATCCAAAATTGTAAGATACCGGCTGAAGGATGACTTTAATAAATAACATGGCGTCTTATTTCAGTTGGCATTCCCTTATCGAATGTTTGCGTTGCATCGATGGCTTTGTAAACCCATGGGGATGCGTTGGAGCAGAATTCCTGGCATACCCTCCCCCTTCTACGCTAATAAAACTCAGCATGAATCCCTTTGCGCTTCGCAGACAAAGTGCTACACCATGTCGCATAGTGCTGAAGGGCGTGAAACCTGATTTCACCACACGGTGTTTTACAACGAATTTCTCCACCTTTCACGGGTAAATATTCCTTTCAATTCCATTTTGGAACATACTTTGTTTCAATTTTTTAGAAGTAGGCTATGTCAATTTAGTTATTACTTTTTATTTTAAATTTACGTCTTGAAGAATAATTTACTGACTGAAGACAGGGAATATCAGAATTACATATCATTAATTTGGATATTGAGAGATTGTGGTTTCAACAGGATGGTGTTGTAGGGTAGCACATACTGCACATCTTTCAATGGACACCCTTCATGCTGCTTTCCCCGGCCGAATTCTTTCCAAATTCTTTCCCTCCAAATCTCCCGACCTTACTGCACCAGATTTTTTTTTCTGTGGGACTATCTGAAGTCTAAAGTTTTCGCTCATGCCCTCCCTGACATTAACAGTCTTAACAATGCAATTCAGCAGGAAAGTGCAAATGTTACTCAAGACACCACACACCGCGTAATAGCCAGTGTACGAGGGAGATTGCAGCATATTGTAATAATGACAGAAGTAAGGAAATAATTGAATAAGTAACTATATAAATATTCTAATTTTTTACTTAAATTGTTTGTTGCTTAACCCAATTAATTCAGGAAGGTTGCTAATAAACAAATTGAACAGTCTTGGTCGAAATTTGAACAGTGCTTATCTCCAGCCGTTGTAAAACACCTGTTGTATTATTCTTGTATTTCATGCATCCCCCTAGCTGAATGGTAGAGAAGGCCTTATGGCCTTAATTCCGCCAGGTTAAATAAATAAATGAATAAAATAATATTTCGAACATACATAAACCTACAGCAATTAATTGTTACTTCGATATACGAAGAAACAGTAAAAATCGTCACCTAGGAATGGCGTCTTCGAATCTATAGCGTGAAAAGAGACAGAATATGAATATTGAATTCTTAGTTCTCCTGTTCTTTACGAACAAGACGAGTTGTTGTCGCTTCACATTTCATAGTCTGACATCGCAAGTCTTGCTCATTATATTGTAGTGTTCCATGAAGGAAGTAAATGGAATTTGAAACACAACAGCTTCCAGAAATAGATTTTTCTCCACGGTACTACGCTATCAGGGACATCATTGTACAAAGTGGATGAGCGCGTTGCCATAGTCAGGGATGGGAATTTGCATAACATGTGTGAACTGTTTCTTACTACCCCCCAGGCTCTTCAAAAACAGTTTCGTGAAATTCACCACAAGCTTTAAGAGAAACATGAGAATAATATAGGTACTTGGCAACACATTCTATGTAGTCATCACAAATTATACCATCGAAAGATTTTTTTATCTTCATATTCTTCACCTTCTCCGTACTCTTAATGACTTCACAAGCCTATATGTATACAACTGTCGGGGAGAGTCACAATAATTCTCAGGCATTATTAAAGAAATGGAAACTTCATTCCTCAAATACCTTTTTTCTTAAATTTGCCACGTCTACGAAAAAAATCTGCAATTCTCGGGATAGGCACACAACACTTGCACAGAAAAATTAGTTATCCTATACTGAAACAAAATTTCTCACATATTATCCACTTACACGGCTCCAAAAAAATACACAAACAGACACAATTTTTAAAGCGTGAGGGTGTTAAGGAAGGGAGAGCGGATACAAAGTTTGCCAATGTACCTTTTCATGACTGAAATTCTTAATACCGGCAAACTAGAAAGTAGCTCTCAAAACCTTTTTGTATGTAGTTTTAGACTCAGATTATAGTTGTAGTTGTAGAGTAGCAGTAAAATTTAATGTGTTTCAAGCTGTAGATTTAGATGGTGTTGAAATTAGTAAGTTATTAGTATTGTAATATTGAAATAACAGTGTGCAGATAATTATAATTTCTAAATATATTAGTCTGCAATTAATATTTATATTCTAGAAAAATAATAAACTTAGAAAAATAAAATCATAGCAGATTACTTCGTGATTTAGTAACCTAGATACCAAGATATAATCATGCAGGTTTTATTTTATTTTATTTTATTTCATTTCATTTTATTTTATTTTATTTCATTTCATTGTATTTTATTTTATTTTATTTTATTTGGAGCACACCCTATCTTAGAAGTATGGAATTTATTAATAGGAAATCCATTCAAGTTTTGATTGAACGATTCTAACAGTCAAATTAACGAAAGTGAGGTATGAAATGGAGGGATACGTTTAAAAATATAAAATGGTAGAGGTAGGGAATGTTATTTCCTGCAGGGAATTGCAAACAATTAATTTCCGCAGCGTGTCAGTGTAATACAGATGTACTATGTTGTTGCGTGTGTCTGTTTCCTGAACAATTCACTACACGCACGGCCCCTTTCTTGCAATGTGTACATTCCAAGCAATACATTTCTCTCTCTAGGCTTTTTGAAGAGAATTTACCGTGCTGTACGAAAAGTGATCTAGCAAGGAGACCGCGCTACTCTGATGGTAATTTGGAACTAATGTAATAGACTGTGCAGGGCTTTACAGGGTTTAAAAAAAAATCAGATCGAGACCTTGCACCATAGGTTGAGGTTGGATAAAGGTATTGAATTACTCATTTACTCGGATCCCTCTGAGATGATTCCAGATATTATATAACCACAATTACATGTACAATTTTTGCCACTTTTCGTATTCTTCTTCGTTGTGACTTCGTTGTTTTCCATAACGTTTTATTGTATTTAGTACCGTATATAGACAGCTACACCTAAAAACCTATTTGATAACTATGTACCTAAAGTGAAAAGAAATATAGGCAGAAATTAATCTATTATTAGGTTTAACGAATTTCAAATTATACATTTTATGGAATTATAGTTGCAGCAAATATTCGAAGTTGGATAGAAACACTAGGAATTTCCCGAAAATATAAACAAATGAGAAATTAAATTAAATTAAATGAGAAGAACTGAGAGAGAAAGAGAGAGAGAGAGAATTGAAAAGTTTTTTCTTTATTGTATCTCATATCTCATCCATAGATGTCATGGCACATGCATATGAATAATGTAATTTTGTTTCACTTTGTTTTTATTTTGTTTTTGTCAGTTTTATTTCTTTGTTTTTAGTTAAGATGATCATACGCAGATTTATACAAACAAACACAGTGAGTATATAGGAGAGCAAATATTTTATTACTATGTGGTCTACATTAGCAGGTGTTTTGCAGCATAAGGCCGTTCAGAAAACATTAGATAGTTTACATTAAATCCCTGAAAACTCGTTGAGTTAGTTATGCAACGAGAAGAAGAACAAGATTGAAAAAACACCAAGCTGATCACATTTCGTGCGTGGTCTAAATTATCAAGCGTCTCGTAGCTTAAAGCCGTTCAGGAACCACCAGATAGTACGAGTAAAATATGCGATCCGTTTAGGGAAATCTATAAAAACCAGACAAATGAAATCGGACGATGAATTAAAAATAATATTATCTATGTCAAAGTATTTACACTTATACCACCAAAACTCTGTATATGTAGGCTTGTGCGTAAATATGGCCATATTTGTATCAAGCATATACAATTTTTCTGAACATTCTTTAAACTCAGGCTCGTATAGAAATAGTTTTATTCTACTAAGAAGAAATAGCCTAATACTTCTTAAGGTTATTCTTATGAATGATTGTTGTAGGGGTGTGTCCAGGTTTGACATGACTGGTCATTACATAAGCTATATAAGAACTTCTAGCGAAAGAAAAATAAAACTTAAAATATTTTTCTTCTAACAGGCAACCTTACCTACCCGCATTTGGTAAGCTTACGGTATCTTGAAGACCGCATGAAATATTTAAGCAGAACGAAGAGCAAGTTTCTGAAGTAAGTTGTCACAACACATTGGAATAAAGATGCGCTGTCACATATACTCCACTGAATTCCACTTTTCAAAGTATTCTTGTATGAAATGGTAAGCGTTTCCCTTGAAACTTGCTTTTTGCGGCTTACTTTTATCACACCTGCAAACTCTTTGACCGCGAAATATCCTGTCAAAGCTGCTTTCCTCTTTCTGTTTGAGGCACTCGATTCATCAAAGGACCCGCCATGTGTCATCTCTATAGAACTGGAAAAAATGAGACTGATCCTCTAGTGTCCTAGATTCGAACTAAGTAGTAGTGCTTTGCTTCTACACAAATTCACATCCCTGGTTTCCAACTACTTGCAGATCTTTATGCTCAGGTTTTTTTATAACCTATCTGTAGGCCTATGTAATAAATTTAGACTATTTTGGTAATAAAATTGAAGTTTTAGTTTTCACTTCTTCACAACTTTCTTCGGTTGAGTCACCCAACTTTCTAACTTAACTACTGTGTACACAAGTAAACTGGCAATAAAGTAAAACAAAAATAAAACACTCACTGATGGATTTTCCAGGAAAAATATCCCTGAGAATGCAAAGAAAGAACTCAAACTGATTGTAAAGCATAATAGTATACAGGATAATTTTCAGTTAATATTTCTTAACGACACTTCTTGTCATCGAAGTCCTTCAACGTCCAAATTCGTTAGAAGTCAGTTAAGCTCTTCAAACGTAACGGCTCGGGACGTGTCTTCGTTGATATTCCACTTTTGGGGAACGTATGAAGCTTCAATCGAATGAAACAGAAAGATATTTTCTTAACTTCATTTACATTTTTTCTTATTATTATTGATTTACTTCTAAGATTAAAGAAGACGAAAGATGAGCGCTAGTTCTCTGTTCAGTCCATTATGATCGCGACCTAATAAGCATATAAATGATAATTTCAAATATTATTACTTGATGACATATCCTACTTCAGACATTTTTGTTATACATTTTGTTTTCGACGTCCTTAAGCACTATGTAAAATTTAGAACTGGCTGCTTAAGCACCTCACATGATATGGCGAATTCAATGATATGAACTTTTCGGGGACGTATTGGATCCAATAAAAACAACAATAAAATTCCTCAAGGCAAGGCAAAAATAGTTATTTTTTTTAGTATCGGTTAATAATTCTACAACATAAAGAAAGCATTACATTTGTTTGAAAGTTGACTGCAAGTTTCGAGACATGAAAGTTCGACAGGCTTGGAGGTCCCTGGTGTTGACAGATCAAACAACAGCTAACAAGATACATACGGCGTAATGAAAGACAAATCCCTCTCTCTCTCGCTTCCTTGAACAACCAAAGCCATAAAGTCAATTTGAACTTTCTATGGGCTCCACATAGTGGAAAGCGTGTATACACTTTTCTCTTACCCATCGTTGTTCATAGATGTGTTGTACTTCCATAAGATCAAGGAAAATAAGTTTTCATCTCTTTAGATCAGAAATATTATAATCATAGCCATCGACAAGTGAATCAATGTTTAAATAGACCAGTGAAATCAGGACTTATTTCAAATAGGAATCATTCCTCTCTTTCCACATTTAAATCTATTAAATAGAGCTCAATGATTAAAATATATATATTCGCGGGAAAATTAGAGTGCCACATGTTTACGCCATGTTGTATAGAGCGGAAGATTAAAAGATTGTCGTTGTAAGGCACAATTATTAAATAAAATGTTACTAAACGTAGTCGCAACAAAATGCTTTGTATAAAAGAGCCAAGGAAACCAGCATATCAAATGGCCTTCACCATGGATTATTGATTAATTATTATAATCTAGAAAAAGATTAAAGGGATTTGGACCAAATATCATCATGTTGGTATTAGGCTAGTCATATTACATATAACTGTGAATAAAAGACACAAAAAAAGCTTTCTAAGTTTTTTGTAAATAAAATTAATTTGGAAGAACTAAGTGAAATTGGTTAGGGAGCAGGCATATATATATACATATAAACTGTATATATATATAAATAATGGTAGAGATAAGTACCGTAGTAACAATCAAAAATAATAATTAGGGGAACAGTTTAGTAGCAATAATTAATTAAAATAACTAAAAATGTAGAAATTGTAAATAGTAAATTAAGTTCTAGTTATAAGCTAAGATTTTCTCCATTTATATATATATATAAATTTCATAACTGTAACAACGAAAAAAAACTTAATTTCAATATGACATTTATTTGCTAAAATCAATTGTAAATAATGTAAATAACACATGTATTGTTACGGGGCATGTGAATAATTGAATAAAATTAAAAAATTAAAAAAAATACACTGATTGGAAACGGCATATTCAATAGGGTAGTAGATAACATTAAAATAAATATAAAAGTATTTGGAGTCTTTTTATTATGTGTATGGTTAATGAGAAAGTTGAGTCCGGGAGAATGGCAATAGCGGAATGCCAGATAGTTTCTTGTAGGTGGAAATGGCCTCAGTTACGCGTATAAAAAGAAATAAACTACGGTACCAAAACACACGTGCTTCGATGTTGCCTTGTGTCGCGGATTATGTTGTCCGCGTAACATTCTTTCACGAAATCTGCCAACTAGAAAATCGAAAATTTATTACTTATTATTTTCTCAGCTTATGAGAAAATAGAACAGTATGGATAATATGTCTCAAGTAAAGCCTGTTAAAGTTTAGAGAGAAAATCTTTTTATTTCTGGAGAAAAAACCTCGCTTGGGACTCCTCTATAACCGGAATTATATATATATATATAGAAAGCTTTATTTTGGTTCGAGTCAGGACATTTATTAATTTGGTTCATTATGTATTATAAGGTCCTCAATGGTCGTGTTTAATTTGAGAACTAGAAGTTTGGCATAAACAAGTTCTCTGTCAACGCATGGAACGGTCGTAACACCAAGTCACGGTACATATATTGTGTTATGTAGTTTCAAATACATCGTGATATCCAGTTATGTTCCTAAAATTTGCAATTCTAAAAAGATTTACTACAATGATGTAGGCCTTTAGTGCTCTTCCTTTTAATTTGCTATTATTTTCTGATATATTATCTATTCTGGAGTTATAATAATAATTAAGGCACGGAAGTTAGTGCTCTTCCAGAAGACAAAATATGCATGGAAGTATGCTCTGAACTTTGTAAATGATGCTCCGGAACTATGCTCTATCATTTAAGTAATCTTAATACTTTAAATTCTCTTGTTAGGTGAATTACAAGTTAATCACAAAACCCCTTCAGGCAGACCTACAGGCTGAGGTAGATTTCGAAGTTATTTTGGTTTAATTTATTGTCGCTGCGCAGAACTCTTCTTCTTTAGCCTTGGCATGACAAACCCGCAATAATAACTGCAAAAAAGAGGAAAGAACACTTTTCAAACATTCAAATCACGCCTTTTATGGGAACTTTAGATAAAATAGTTATTTATTTGTAGAGTACTCATCACGAGCTTTTCAACGATACTCCACAAGACGTGGTTTCAAAAATTTCGAATTTCCATCCCCCCACTCCCACCCCCACTCGTACCCCCAAAACCCCCGAATCGTTGGTGTCACTGTGAACTCCATAGGGAGTACTCTAATTTATTGAAAAAAAAGTTTCCATCCATACTTCATAGGGGACGAGATATAATTCTTTTCAAAATTTCAACCCCCTCCCCCGACCCTCCCCTAGGGCAAATTTTGCTCATTAACGAACTTGTCCGAAATATTGGTCTTAGAAATAACATAATAAAATTTGGTTCAAATATCTTCAAAATTACGGCCGCTAGCGCGTAAAGATATATATATATATATATATATCACAAAAAAAATAACGGGCGGTGGTTTCGTACTTAGGGAGGCATGAAACGTAAAGATATGAAAGAATTTTTCGAAAGTCATGACATGGTATCGATTGCAATAGTTAGATTTTTCTTCGAAATCTACCTAAAAAGTATAAGTTATATGAAATACACTAAAAAACTAAGGTCAATGCAACAAATTTCAGTAACCTGAAAACTAATGAAGCGAAACCGTCTCTTCATTTTTATACTACAGTTCCGAAAACATTGGTCTATGTACTATCAATATTGTACAGTCGGTTCTCAAAACAGTCACTTAGTCAAATATACTGTAAATGTTTGAATTAAGAGAGATATGCACAATATTTAAAATCTGTGAGAAATATGCAACTAAAAATGTTACATATTATTAAAATATGCACAAATATTTTAATACCAAGCAAATTAATATGATGCATTATTGCAAAATTAACAAATTACGCAACAAAATAAAAAATTAAACCATCAATTTTCTGACAGTTCTGTCTTGTACAGAGCATGTAATACAATGCATTATTATTATGATTTTTCATAAACTACCGATCCTAGTAATAATAATGATTGTGAAGCTTTTCTGAGAGAGATAATTTTATAATGAATAATCTATTTCCTCAACTCAAATTTTAACCTCCACACAAGATTCACATCAGTATAGTATATGGGCTACAAAATATTTCCGTTCGTTCTATACAGTTAACTATGTTTTAAAATTTATTGTGGTAAAGTTCTTACAGAGGTTAAGGCTAACAACGTGGATGCGGCATGCATATGATGTCTATTTGCAGCTCCATCTTGAATAAAATGGCAGGTACTTGAGAATGTGGGTCAAGTTGCTTCAAGTTCAATTGCACGTGTTACGTGCATCACCGCTAATAAATTCAACAGCTTCCAGCGCCCAGCTACCTGCTCTCCCGTGTAAACTAGATATACCGGTACCTAACTTTATGAACTATCATCAGTAGCTTCTACCTACCACATTAAAAATTAGCGAACAAAAAACATAAAGATTTAAACTATTACAATGTTTTACATTTACAACCTTACCTACAGCAAAGTATAAATTATATCAGTGGATATGGTTTTTTACCGATTTCTGACACAAACATACTCAGACTTCGCGACCGAACTTCTTGTCGCTAATATTCACTTGAAAACGCGAGACGTTCTTGTTGTCTCGTGAAACGTTGTGACGTGTTTCCTGTTGTGAAGTTGTCATTTTTAGTGTTTACGTTTTATATAATGTGGGTGTTTTATTATTTTATTAAGAAGACGAAGGCTTCACGCAAGATTAAGCAACTATTGACAACGGCTTCACAAAGGGATCAACAAACATTGGTGAGTGTTGCCCAATAATCTATTTACAGTACATAACATTCCTCGCCATAAGAAGAAGAATGTCATTCAGGAATACAAACATACTCAATCAAGATCTAATTCAAGCAAAAGTAGGTAGGCCTGTTGTAAAATTTACTTAGTGTTCTTTAAGGATATCTTCAATTTAAAGATGAAATATAAAGGGAAAGTACATTAGATAATGTTTCTTGGGCCTCCTTACATCATGATGTGCTGCCGTCAGTGAAATGTTCACAGAATCACATGGAAATTAAGACTTAACACACATACACACACCATATTTGTATATATATAGCACATCCCTCGTTTTTAGTATGCATTGCTTTCTCCCAACTATAAAATTCGCAAAATACTTTTTCCCAACCTTAGCAATGCGTCTTCCAGCACAGATCACGCCTGAAACTTGCGACTAGAAAACCCGCATAACATATTTGTAGGGATAAAGCAGTAGGTGAAATCATGCATAGCACGGGCAATCGAGAATGCCTGCAACTTAATTAATTGTAAATTTATTTCTATCAAAATTTAAAATCTATACGTGGTCTGAAAAACCGAAAGGTATATCCATAATCTACATGAAAATTTGGACTAGATAGGCACAATTTTGTCCTGGCGATTAAGAGTAGTTTTATTTTGTAGGACAGTCTTATGTGTATATGTGCATAACGAGCAAATGCGAGGAATTTCACCAACGGTTTGTGAGCAATGCTGTTCACACATGCTTCCGAAATTTATATTTTTGGATCCAGGGGACCATAAAACGTGTATAATGCTGAAAACTCAAAAAATTTCAAGGTTGAACAACATACATTCTCTACTCGTAGTGATTTTGAACAGAATTATACGGAGTTCTCTTATATTTAATTATCACTGTTCCCAAAAATGACTATTGTTAACTCGAGGTAGCTTTTGGTATAGATTAATTGATTTTGTATGTAGTTTAATTGAAAATGCATAATAAAAAATAAAACATAAATAACTAAATTAACAAAAGCTGTCTTAATTTCTTGTCCGCCGGCGTGGTCTTGTGGTTAGCGTCGCTGACTACATATCCGTCGGCCCGGGTTCGATCCCGGTACCTCCTCGGATTTTTCTGAGGTAGGGAGATCTGATAGGGGTGCACTCAACCTCGTGATTCAAATTGAGGAGCTACTTGATAGAGAAGTAGCGGCTCCGGTCATGAAAACCACCATTAACGGCCGTGGGTGTCGGTATGCTGACCACATGCCCCCAATCCTGCCATCTGCCTAAGGTAGATGACGCAGCGGTCGGGTGGTAGGCCAAGTCCCTCCAGGGATGTAGCGCCACGGAGTCTTAATTCCTTAAATCTGTGTTTTAAGTCTTTTATCGTTATAACCCCATCACGAAAGTAATCGAAGCATTGGTAATTTTGAACTGCCTATAGCGAATACCGTGAGTATGGGTTCGCTTCCCTCGGCAGTGTGACATGGGGCAGAAAATTAACTCAAGTCATATTCATCCCGCACCATCATCATATAGCTACTCTTCTAGTAAGGAACTACAGTGCCCCAGAAACTGAGTGAGAAATAAAATGATCCACACCAGCCTTTGTTCAAGCACTGATGTGTTTATCTCAAATAAACAAGTACTCTAAAAGTTTCAAGGTACCCTGCAATGCGGAGGCAGCAATGCTGCATAACATTCTAGAACAAAATGATTCAATTCTATTTTGAATAATGATGCACATATGTCTTTTTGCTGCATCAATTCTAAGTTGTATTACAGAGAGAAATTCTAGTTTATAAAGTTCCCCAGACTGAATTATAAGATCTGGTATTCTTCATGTTATTTAAAAATATAAAACAATTTCCTTCTTAAGGCTTCCTCCAAGTTATAAAAGGAGTAATATAATACTTCAAGCATTTGGTATCCCTGTCTGTTAACCTGTGTTTTATTTCTTTAACTCCGTGTTGTAATAGTTATTTTAAGGACGTTGGTGAAATGGTAACATTCACTGTTCTAAATATGAAACATAAATGTATGTACATACAATGCATAGTTAAGTAACGAAATCCGAGAGAGAATGAGATGTACGACTTGTATATACAGTATCAATCTTTGCTGATAAACTACTGTAATAGCTCTATACAAATCCTTCGCTTTCCCCCGAAGAGATGTGTTAAAATTAATCTTCCTCGGTCCTGGAAAGGAAATAAAAAGTTTGCCTTGCACAATAAATGAAGTGATTTATATGTAAAGGATTAGAAAGGGTTAGGTATGCGGGTATTTAAATAGCTTTACAACATTAATATGCAATAATAGGAGGAACGCAGGTTCGATCCCCGATGTGGTTAGTGGGGTTTTTATTAGCCTAATCCTTCTGAAGGTACTATGACCCCAGGGTATACTCAACCTCTAACATAAATAAGCACAAGGATCAGTCCATGGGGTAAAGGGAGCCTGTAATTAAGGTGTACAATCTTATCAATTTCATGGGCCGGTTTACTAAAAATCCGGAGAAAACGAAAATCTAGGAATCCTAACGCCGACAAATACAGTAATATGAGACACTTTCTATTACATCTATAAATGTTACTCAAACATCTGGTTGCCATCTGGGGTACAGATTGTATTAGCACCAACAATCATATGGGCCATATGTAGAATTATTAAATTTTGAATATGTTCTTTACATTAAAATGGAGAAACCTTCAATCACAGTTTAGGTATTAATTCTTTGTAACTTATAAAACATAGTACGGTGATAATGTTTATGAAATAAACTTGCTTGAAAATAATTCAATAGCTATTTGTAGAGTATCTTAAAATAAGTGAAACATCACAGGAATTCTGCGAACTCCATTTAACAAAAGTATCCGCTCCACTTGTATAATATCAATACATTGACTATTTTAATAATTATTGGGTATGTCAATAGCCAATGCGATAGAAGAAAACTCAATAACTTTTTATCTCATCAAATAACCCAGAAAATATATTTTTTAATCACAATATATTATATATTTTCAGTATGTCTACGGGCCTTAATTTAGTACTGTAAAATTGTGAATCGGTTTCTGAAATTTTCTGCAATCTAACAATTGTGTAGTCAACTTGCTTGCGCCTATACTAAGTCCTAAAATTACTTCAAATATTCCAAATGAAATTTTGTCAACAGAAATTGCTACCTTTTACAACTTAAGCTTCATGTACTACATCGAGGCCAGCTTTACGTGAAGCTAACATAACTGAATGCGCATTCCCGAAATGCGGCCACTTATTGGCTTAATAGATAAAGGCTTAATTTTCTAAACTGTGAAACTAGTACGTGCTCGCTGTGCCCGCGATTATTTACTCGACTCCTAGATGTTTTAACAGAAAAATAGGTAAATTAGTATGTTTATTAACACTTAGATCGTTATTTCATGAATTGCATGAATTACATAATTTTATTCTTAATTATATATTTTTATGTAATAAATATAAATAATTAAACGAAACTTCCGTACAGGCATACAGATTCGAAATGAAACGAATAAAACATAACACAGACTCATGAACCTTGCCTAAAACATGCTGAACGATAGTTAAAAAGCTACAATTTCGGTTTCGGTGTGCATTTTACGATTATAGTGCGATGCCCGGGGAAAGAAGGACATCAGATTCGAACTCCCTAACCCAAAAAAACCCCATACAGTGAGTTTCGTCCAAATCATTCTATGCTTTTTTCCTGCTTGCTATGGCAAACAGAGTAAGGCACCTTCAATTAATTTCACAATTGAATACTGTCTTGTTAATAGGTGGCGTTGGATGTACATGGGAAAAGGTATTCCTCAGGTTCGCGAGCGACTCCTGGTGATCCCGTAAGGGGATTTTCACAGCGGATTTGTTACCGGGGTGCGCCAGTCTCCTACCTACTTAAACCTAAGGACACACACACACCCAGTCCTACTTTCACTATTGAAAAATCCCCAATCCGGCCGGCAATCGAACCCGGCCCGCCGGAGTGGAAGGAAACACGAGTTCAAATATCATGTCAGATATTACAATGGCATTAAAATGACAGCAAACACTAAACACTCACCTCAATCCAACATCATACATATCAGTCAGGACTGTAATAGCAAGATTCAAGAGAGGAGAAAAACGTAAAGTCCGTCAGTTTTTGTGAGAGAGAGAAAAAGAGAGAGAGAGAGAGAGAGAGAGAGAGAGAGAGAGAGAGAGAGCGAGAGAGAGAGAGAGATCCTTGAGCTTGTCAGATTGCGGATATGACAGGCGTAATAACCTAACTAGTACACAAACTTTAAAATTAAACTTCCTTCTCGGTTGCTTTTGTTTGTTTCACTCGCTGCTCCAGGTTATGTTCTAATGAAACTTCGAGTTTTCATTTCAATAAATCCAGCATCTCCCCGTCTATCTGTCTGTCTTGTCTGCATAGAATACCTTGAGGACTAAGCATCCTAGATTGAAGAGGAGTCAGATTCTACAGAGTAGTATAAAATACTAGAGCGAAATACTTTTATTTTAAATGTCAATAAAGTCTAAAGTTCAATATTTTATGGATGAATAAGACAAATTTTATGTTATATTAGTTTCTTCATCTCTGCATTAACAATTTCACATCCATCCGATATTGCGGACTAATAGATTATGGTTTTGTAAACTTTTCAAAAACAAACACTGAATATACCTATACCGATATTAATAAAGTTCTCCTTATAAACGGGTCTTACAGTTTCTTAAGGTTCCAGGTTCTAGATTGGTTCCCAAAGTAAAAATTTTAGTACGACTATCTCATTTTTAGGTAGTCACGAATAATTTGCTAAAGAGACAGACTACTGGATTTTATTTACTTTAGCAATCAAGCTATGAGCGAAAAAATTTAGTAGGCCTACTTACTTTTATTAGAGACCGAGGACCATAATGGCGCTACAAAGAGTAAGTCAATTAAAAAATTCCAATAGACTGAATAAGGTATTGAACCAGATACATCCATTTTTTTTTTTTTTGCGCAGTGCCTCAACCAACTGCAATTCGGAGTACTCCCTAAGTCCTTGTACTGCTGTATAGAATTATATTCCAATATTCCCTTCTGGATTTTAGTTAAATTTTGCTTATTCCAAGTCAAAGTACCATATACAATTTTCTATGGCCGCAACTTATCTCCAGCCAACACCTGAATGAGAGTTCGTAGTGTGTGTAGGTGTGTGTGTGTGTGTGTGTGAGAGAGAGAGAGAGAGAGAGAGAGAGAGAGAGAGAGAGAGAGAGAGAGAGAGAGAGAGAGAGAGAGAGAAGAGGGGGAGAGAATTTGTGTGTGTTTGTGTGTTTTGGATTTGAATCTGTAAACCCTTATCCTATTGTTTGCGCTTTCGATTTCGGTTTTTCCACGGTTGAAGCTGTTCTTTGTAGATTTTGTTTGCAGAGTATGCCCTAGTTCACATTTTGCGAATAATGAACTCTTTCTTTCATTGTTGATTTTGTTTGCTGAGTATGGCCTTGTTCGCATTTTGCGAATAATGAAGTCTTCCTACCAAATAAATTATTAACCATTATGAAAATTACATAAAATCTATATAAAACAAATCCATGGTCTTAAAAAATGTAAATTGACTGAAGGAACTATTTCTACACTACATGTTCACACATATTAACAATAAACGTATACCCTATTGTATTATTGTATGCCCTCACCGCCTATGGGATCTTTCCATTCCAGATTTTTTAGGTATATTTAAAAGAAGGGATTTTCAGGAAACCTCTCATGTTCATTTCACTCCAACCGCCTTTATAACAGGTGAAAGTCTATATTTGAGATACTGAGGATGGAACTCGGGGCCTAAAGTTCTGCAGTCAACAGCTTTAACTCCAATGCCACGCATTCGTTACAGAGCTTCATAGTCGTATACAGATCTATTATGCTATAGAACTTCTTAAATTTGCGTTTGTTATTCATTACTATTTCAGAACTTTTGAATAGGGTATATTCTTCATATGGTAGTGCTATAAAGAAGACTGACGTTTTGTATTCAAGCTCTTTTCTCTGATCGATGAATACAGATGCACCTGCACATATGTGACTAGCATACAACTCAGTATTACCAGACTCCTTTGGAGGGAGCTATATTTATTCATGTGATAATAAAATACCAGTTCGTCTTGATTGCCTTTTGGCTTCTACTACCACACTCCAGTGCGCGACTTCTATTGATCCATATAGGAATACTACTCCAAAACTGCTGTATATTTAATCCAAAGAATTTGCTTGTAAAACATGGAACTAACGTAGCCTTTCTCAATGCTTTGATGCACGTTCAGTGGGTATTAAGTCAATTTTTATTTATTTATTTATTGCATCACCCGTACCATACTACATAGAGGAAATAATGTGTTCGACTCTGAAAAAGATATAGATTTTCGAATTAATACACGTTTTGAGGAGCCTTCAGCATAAAAATTGTGCTTTACTACTAATAGATCATCCAGGGCTGTCCAACTGCAAGTGCCTCAAGGGCCGCTTTAAAAAAATAATGCGGTTTTGAGGACCGCATTATAAAATACTTGGTATGCAACTTTATCAGTTACTTTTAATAGGTATGGTACAAAAATAAAAAAAAAGCGTTTGTATTATTATTTTAATTTATTGAAAAAAATATCAAATTACAAAAAGTGACATGTTGGACAGCCCTGAACCATACTAAAACAAAACCAATGAAAGTCGCTTTAGAAATTCAAATTATAATATACCGATAACTTCCGGATATTTCCGAACATTTCCGAAGCAAAGACTGACTTTTTGTTAGGGAAACTAAAATAATTAAAGTAAATATAATTGTAGTTTTCCAAAACTGAATCTTTGTCGCCAATCGCGATATATATATACACATACACACAAATATAAATATATGCAGAAAGAGATACATTTCATACTTCCGATAGCTGCATTTTGTTACAGTCATTCCTGTATTTTTAAAATAAAGCTGTGGTTTTACTTTTCCATACTATGTTTTCTGAAAGATTATATAAATTTTAATTCGCCTACTGTATTCTTAAAACTCCACCGAGACTTAGAGCCGTTGTAGTTATATCTTACTAGTGGGATTTACATTACAATTACGAATTTTAAAACTAAAGATTATGATGTTAGTGTCAGTAATATAAAATTGAAAGTATTGAGTTATCTAGGACTATGCAAGTAATTAAACTTAAAATATCTAATAAATGAATTAGTTAAACGCTTCTTTATAAAGGAAAATGTGGTTCTACTGAGGTCTGTGGAATGATATTAATGAGCTTGGGTAGATCATCTGGGCGTTCAAACCATAACTTATATGCCCAGTGTTACTTTTCGCAAAATGTTGCACATACGTTACAAGCAAATAGGAAAATGTTCCCAAAATACCCTTTAATTTGTGTATATGGGTTAATACAATTTTAAATAGAATTTATTGCCATGATGTAAAAGTTAATTCAAATACTTGAAGATTAATTTAACCATAATAGCTTAGGGACAAGTAGAATTTTTGAAAATATTATATACATTTTCCTTACCTATGCATCATGAGAATATTTTAGGTTGCAAACTGTAGGAGACTTTTCTAAAGAAGACATAGCACATACCTGAAATGAAAGAAAAGTCTGTATTAATATCATGGTTATGTCTTAGAAACTCTGCTTAGAGCAAGTAAGAATAGTATAAATATAATAAGCAAAACAGTCATACCACAAATTATCTATTAAACAATATGGCCGTGTAAAGAAGATACGAAAACAATGTCACTTTTTATCTCTTCAACACATGGTACAAAGGTCATAGTAAAACGCCTTAAATTCATGTACTTGCCTCTCTTCAAATTTCATTGCTAAAGAAAAGAAACAAAAAACTTAACAAAACAAAATTTGTGTTTTTGGGTTAAGCATTGACGGATATCTGACTTGAACATGGAAACCACTTCCTTTGTTTTTAATAGTTTGCAATGACTGGTCTTCTTCCACGATTTCAAAAAATAGCTAGAAAAGATCTGATCATAAAACTTTCATTTTAAGCCTAAACATTATCTGTAAGTTAGCCATTTCTTAAACAAACTTTGTCTGATTAAGCACTGACACGGATTTACGTATGGCTAAGACAACCAAATGCGCACTCCCGAATCTTAATTTAGGTCGAAAATGAAGCGAGGAAATCACAGCCGTCCATGACTAGAGTAGAGAATGTCGTGTGAGCGATTCAAATCAGATTTATTTCTCTTACGTAATTTTGGGCTAACTTGATTCTGCCGACCCATTCTTCAGCTTGGACTAAGAAGGTACCGATATTTCAAACTGGTAACTCTATTAGACACATATTTTGGTCTTGCTAATGATTTTCAGTAAATGCATGTGTTTATGACTGCTGCACCTCAAAAATACTACTGAATAGTAACAGCTATCCTGCTCATGGACAAGAATGCGTTGGATTCTTTAAAAATGTTATTTACATGTTTGCGATTCTATACCAAGACAACAGAGGGAACATTTTCTTTTGTAGTGAAAGAGTATTGTACATTTGCCAATTTCGAGGATTCCTTACTGCAAATCTGTGACACCATTCTTTGTTTGTGTTCGCGAGATGTCAAAGCAAATCGGCGTTTTGTTTTAGACCACCATGAAGGGCGCATACTTAGACAACAGTATTGCAGCTAACAATTCTACGAGAATCTAACTTAATTCAGTATTTCTGGCATCAATCTTTAGAAATCGTAAGCAAATCTTATATACTTTTGATTAAACTGGGGCCTTGATTTTGACTTAAGAAGCTCCATTTTTAAAGGTTATTCACAGGGTTAAAACAAAACATTGTCATACATTTTATGAAAATACCTAGAGCTTTAAATTTTGTGATTTTCAGCTGTTCTAAGGAATCTCCATTTCTTTATATTATATCATTCTACATTTGCATTAGTTCTTGTTGCAAAATATGTATTTTAAGCCTATATTAGAGCTCTAAACATTAGCCAACATCTGCAAGCGAATAATAAACTTTTCTCAAAAACTTAATCAAATATTTTAATCACTTATTCCCAAAAAGTTGCAACGTTTTCCACTATGGTGATTAGAAACATAGTAGGCCTATAAGGATTCTAGTAATCAACATAGGGAATCTCAACGGAGAAAAAAAATCGCGTAGACCTTAATCGAACAAGACGTTAAAGGTTGTATTAAAAATTGGTTTCACACATACTAAACCAGATGTTCAAGTTACAGTTAAGCGAGAAATTTCAATTTCGTTTACATAAATTAGTGACCTAATTTTCCTCAACACTTTTAAAGACAGATGAAGGGAGATATTTTCTTATTAATAACGACTAACTAGATTTCCATCACGGCAGGCTTCAACCCGCACTTTTGTCTAGATAAAATTATTAATGTTATTTGTCTTGAAAACTTTTGCCACTAACAGCAGATATTTATCTATGTGATAAATAACCCTCGACTACTGATTGATCACTTCAATGCAGTCCTATCTAGAGCGCTAAGACTTATTTTTCTCTCCCAAAGAATAAAACAAAAGCAAATCTTCCTGAATCAATGGTTTGTGTTTCACTTACTCTTAACGCTCGGATAGTGACATCTAAACAATAGAGGGAACTGAGTTTCTACTGAGAAAGTCTGCCCAGTGTTAGAGATTATCTAGTATTATTCTTTTCCGTCTTGTATATTTAAGCTATGAGTAGTTTTTACAGTGTACATATTGTTATTTCTTCCAATCTAGTAACACGACCTTTAATATTATTATTATTATTATTATTATTAGTAAGTCAGTTTTACAATGTTTTATAACAACTTCTGACAGCCGAATACACAGTAAACTATACATCTTGCATTGTTTCAAAAGTGGCGAATTTAAATAGTAGAATATTTGTAATTTTTGTACGCTAAATATGTTTAAACAAATTGGTTATTACATATGTTAGGGTTATTCGAATTCACTGTGTAGTCTTGAGTCTTTCAAAGACTTTATAGGCATAACTTGAAGACTTGCAAGTGATTTGGAATTCTGCTCGTTTGTCGGTGGTACCGATCACGATGATGATGATGATGATGATAATTATGATGATGATATTAAAAAAGACGTGTTAAATTGTTAGCATGTTGTTACAAAGTTTGTTACGAATGGGGGTTCTTCTTTCTTCAGGAGATAGCTATGGGTCGTCATGCTTCACATTAATTTTTGTTTATCTTTAAGGTGAATTCTAGTACATCCTGGCATATAAAATTATCCAATAATAATAATAATAATAATAATAATAAATTGGATAGAAAAAAAAGGTGACAAACATTTTATAAGACATATCCTGTTCCATGAAGGAAGCAGGAGATCCGTCTAAAAAGTCAATAAAGCGTGTAGGAGTTATCTTAAGACGCTATGTAACTTAATTAATTGATGTTGGCACACAGTCCGTGTTGGCAAAGTCCAGCAGAATCTTGTACACAAAGAATGCCGGTCACTATGCGGGCATCTGAGCAGTGTTAAACCTGACGCCTTCAAACAATGCAGGCACTGCATCGCGACGCCATGTAAACACGTTATAAACAAAGTGTACAATACCTAGTCCTCCTGTGTTAAAATCCAATATCACTACATTACCGGTATTTTCTTATAACAGCATTACTATGTTTCTATTCGATTATGAACTGATATTTAATTAATTACGACGAGATGTATTGTAACTTAGCACTTGATTAATAAAACTGCATAACTATTAAACAGCAATGTTGATTCATTTGTAAGGGCGATCTGCTTTCAATGTGGGGGAAAACTATGTGCAATATTTCTCATTATTTTAAATTCTTCAAACTTGAATTCATATTTGTATAGTTCAGTTATTCGTTGCATGGCCAGGCGGCTTCCGTTTGTTAGGAAGAAATGTTTGCCGACAGTCCAACCCACGTTCTTTATTTTTACCGCACCAATCAGCTAGTTACCCCAGCTAACCAAAATTTAATAGTGCCCTGCGACGGCTTTGACAGCTACTCGTCAATTCCGCGTGGAGTGAAAGGCGAGGTTGCAAGATCAAGTTACAGTAAACAATAACACGTGTGAATTGTTTAAAGCGAGGGTAGAACTCAGGTGAGTGATAACAATGAGATAATATTGCAACGTTGCTTTTGTTTTGGAAAGCGGAAACCAAGACCAATTTAGTCAGAACATTAGCATAAAAAAACACAGACTTAATAGTTTATTCCTTTGAAGCCGCCTGGCCATGCAATGAATAATTGGACTATACTAGCTTAAAAGACTCGGCGTCGCCCTGGATTTGTATTTTGCTTGTACAGCGAAGTAAACTTTTGGATTACTTTTAATTTTCAAACTCTAGGCCCTTCTTTAGGTAGGCCTATTTAGGATTTGAAATGAGGAAGAACGATTGGTAGGGGTTAAGATAAGAAGAAAAAAAATTCCGTAAACAATATTTTATTTTATTTCCAACCCTCATGTTATCATGCAACCGTTTAGGGGCTGAAATTAGAAAAGAAAATCAATACCACTTTCACACTTTGATCCCCCACAACCCGGAACATAATATTTACGGCACATAATACTAAAAATGTTCCAGTCTATTTTATCTCTTTTAAATACTTAGGGCTAATGATAAACTTCGGTCAAAGCATGAACATTTGCAAAAAAGAATATTTTTAAATATAATCTATAGGAAATTAAAACGGCGAAAGATTGTTTGGCCGAATTTGAAGTAGCCTACCATTGTCCGGCATTTTAGAAATTACAGCAAACAAAATATGGAAAATATTGGTCAAAGCTTGACGTAAATATGCAGATAAATTTTATTTACTAATAATCAAGATGGAAACAGCGCTGGGTTGACTTAATCAAATTTTAGTGTGTGTGTGTGTGTGTGTTTTAATAATTAAACCTGGTACGTGCTCAAAATTTGGTAAACACCGGCCAAAACATAGCCTATAGATGGCACAGAGAAGATAATACAATAGAGGTGAAAGAGCAAGGGGCAGTTTTTCAAATTTTAATGTTGCTTAGACTTTTCTCCTGTTTAAAGAGGACTTGTGAACACAATGACCAAAAGACCATTCAATTGGTCTTACAGATAAGCTACACCAAATATTATCTCATGGCCCTTATAGATAGATGGATATTATCCTATGCATATTATGAAAACACGGATATTATCCTATGTCCTTTATGCGTACATGGATTTTATTCTGTACGTTTTATACCTATAGAATAAGGTTATTAAGTCTATGCATGATTAGACACAAAGATATCCCTGCTTTTTGTGGATGCAGGAACCAGAGCCCGGATTCTAATGACAGGTCATCTTTTTATCCATGGTGCATAGACATTGCCAACTAGTAGATAAATCCTAATCATGGCCTCCAGATTATAGAAATACACTTTTATTAGGTCATTTTTTTGTCATTTTATATTTTTAGGGCATTTATTTCAATTTTAGGTAATTATTTTGTCATTTTCTTGTCATTTGCTTCCTTATGTAGTCATTTTCATGTATTAACTTTTTTGTCGCTAGCGGTGCTGTCTTTGAAGTGTTGTTTGTTAATGCAAGAAGGAAAAATTCGGGGTTAAATGCTGTCATGTCTCAGTCGGAAATGAAAATCAAAGAAACGCCAAAATGTTGTATTATATTACTATTGTTATTAGATTGACTTGGCACCAGAGTCTGCCACCTGCTTGGATTTGAGACAATATAATCTGGCTGACCACAAAAGGAAATGCCGAATTTTGACTCGCCAGTGCCTTTGTGCCAGTATAAATTTCCGTGAGAAAAGAACATTCACAACATTACAGTTAATTACAGTTTTTACCATTATGTACAAACTAGTCTATAACTTTGTGTGTACAATAATCATTTTTATAAATAAAATATCAGTTTTAGGTCATTTTTTATGATTTTTAAGTCATTTTCTTTAAAATTTAGGGCCATTTTATAGGTCATTTTTCAAACAATATTAGGTTATCAGAATCCGGGCCCTGGTTATTACCCTGTTCGTAATATGGATGCAGGGATGCGTTTAATTGGTAAACAGTTTCTTTATAATGTCCTGTGTCCATGGATATTATTGAATGCTTTTTATGTGTGCAAGCTGTTTTTTGGTTCATGAATGCTCGTTAAAAAAAAAGAGTGAATATCCATGCAATACGGACTAAGCAGTTCGGTCTCGTAAATAAAAAGAATCATGCATAGAAATAATTAGAAAGGTAATAGCACACGTTTTAAAGCGCAATGGGTGGTGCATCCATCCCAGGGCGTGGAGCCGGGGAGGCTGTGGAAGCGAGCAGCGGTCGATATGACGTCATCGCACAGTGCCTGTGACCCCGGCGCGGCGTCTAGCGTATTATTAGGATCCCTCTGCGTCCTCACACATGTTCTCATGTAAAAATAAAGTCGTTTCGAGAAGAACACATAAACACGAAGCGTGAACCTCATGAATCTATACACTCCACCCTTCTTTCATTAATTCCCTTTTAACTGTTTGTCTGGTTTTTACGAAGTCCTCGATGTCCTTGTTCTTTTTTGTAGGTGTTTTCACAATTAGGAAGTGGCTTCATTGATTTTCTATAAAATATCATATGAGAGTAAAAATTATTATACATCATACCCATACACACTTATCCTGTATATGCACGTCTAGCATGGGTATTGCTAATTTGTTGATATTGTTCTAAAGAAATAACACAAATCTAAATACAAAGAGCCTTTCTTTAAGATAACCTAAACAGCAAGAAATTTTTGGAGTCTCAAAGAAAGAATATCAACACAAATCGTTTATCATTTCTAACAAAATTGGTAAAACAAAGATATTTTGTATATATTTTACTGTATACAGCTCTTTCTCTTATATTTTTAGCGAAATGGGGAGAAATGTGTTAAAAATATTTTGTTTGTTATATACAACGCTTTTAAATTTTTAACAAAAATGAAAATATATTTGTGTGAAATTTGAAATGTTAAGTAAAATTACAGAAAGTTATAACAGTAAGGCATAATCTAATCATTGTTTTAACTTTTCCTGCGGTTTAATAAAGTATAGATTTTGTTCCCTTTTGTCATCTTACAATCTATTAAAATTCAGGCTTTGAACTATAAGAAATTCAAACAATTGTAAGAGATAATTCTTCAGAATTTAATTCATATACCACAAACTCAACGTCAAGTGCACAAGACGTACCATCAATTATATTACTTTTCAATATAAACAATATTAGTCTTAACCTATTCTGTTTTAAATTCTGGTTCCTCATGCTAGCATATGATTTATAATAAATCTTACAAAATCTTACACATTCAATCACCCTCATCTTTTAATTTGTGCAAAATATTTTGCACAATTGCGGTTATGAAAACCACCATTAACGGCCGTGGGTGTCGGCATGCTGACCACATGCCCCAAATTCTGCCATATGCCTGTGGTAGATGAGCAGCGGTCGGGTGGTAGGCAAAATCCCTCCAGCGCCACGTAGTTTTTTATTTTTGCACAATATGTAGGATAAAGGTGTTCTCCTTTATCCCAGCTGTATTTACTTTCAACCTGGATAACTGATTAAAAATTGTAGTCAGGGAAAGAATACCTGATGTCTCATCCCCGAAAGATGAACAGCCTGCCTGTAAGATTTTATTTTATTACTATCTCTACTGTTCAAACACAGACAGACATGCGCAGTTCACATACACGAAATTTGAAAGGGGTATTAAATTCATAGAATCCTGAAATGGTCATTTTATATAATTGAGTTATGAAGATGAAGATCGCACACCCATTTCGTTAAATATATTCTCTTTACGCGGTAAAGGCTTCGTGTATTTTCCGATGCAACTTCGGTCAGGAATTTTAATCCTATGGCTTCATCCCAAAGCAACTTCAAAATGTAGCGTTATTCAACAATAAAAGTAATAATATATAATGTTTACTACGATGGCTTTAATTAATGTTTTCAGATTGTGCTATTTATGTATATATTCATGTGTTTATTCACAGGTATAAGATTTTTAAAAATTCATGGCTACAAAAATTACAAATTACAAAATTATAAAACTACATACAATAATCTTAACTATTTCTGAATGATTCTTGTATTTAGGGGAATTCCCTGTTGTGGAATATATAATAATGGAGCATACAAACATTCCTGTAGGCCTACATATATTACTATAAGTAATCTGTAGTCTGTAAATTACACTATTCTACATTAATCTGTTATAAATACGCGAAAAGTAACCGTATTTTAAATTCATTCACAAAACTTATTTCAATAAAGTCGACCTCATTCATGAACCTTTTAATCTCTTTCCATCTGATTTTTATTCAGTTTATTTTCCTGCTTTCTGGCGCAACTGTCCTTAAATACAGCATGAGACAAATTTTAAGTTGTAAAAATAGAATTACAGGATGTAGATAACGACTCATGAAACCACAGAATGCTGTGAACATACTGTGATCATTACATGAGAATATTTTTAGAAGACAAATTCCTCTGATAAGTTTCATATCATATTTTGCAGATTTTGCATTAAAATGATACTTTTTGAGAATTTAGAGATATTTTAAATAATTAACACTGTATTTTAATAAAATTTATTGTAATGAAACTAAAAAAATATACACAATGTGGAAGTGGTAAAGTCATATTTTAAATTTTATTGGTCATATTTTAATGTTTATAGGTCATATATGCATCCTTATATCCTATTTTTTAGGTCATAGAAATCCGCCCCCTAGTTATTAGATTGACTTGACACCAGAGTCTGCCACCTACTTGGATTTGAGAGTGCAAACTATTGTTCACCCTCAATAAACAACAATAAAATCCGGCAGACCACAAAAGGATGTGCCGAATTTTTACTCACCAGTGCCTCAGTGCCAGTATAAATTTCCGTGAGAAAAGAACAATCACAACATTACAGTTATTTACAGTTTTTACAATTACGTACAAACTAGTCTATAACTTTGTGCGTACAATAATAATTTTGTATATTATAATTTTTTATATCAGTTTTAGGTCATTTTTTATAATTATTAAGTCATTTTCCTTAAAATTTAGGGTCATTTTATAGGTCATTTTTCAAACAATTTTAGGTCATCAGAATCCGGGCCCTGGTAATGGCACATTGATTAGTTTTAATTTATAAAAGTTTTTCTTTAAGGGCACTTAGCAGGTTTTTTGGGTTTCACTCTTTAATTCATCAAAACTTAATCTTCATAAAAAAAATAATATTTGTATATATATTTATATTATAAATATTATTAATATGTCATCCAATTTTGATAACCATTCTCCATTATACATTAAATATTATTCGCACATGTACAGTGTAGCGAGGGTGCATCTAATTCTGATGATTTTTTATTAATTTTATAGGGTTTTTAATAAATCAAGACATTTAACGGTATTAGTTAAGGACAAAAAATAAATAAAAATAATTTGATAATAAATCTATTTTCTGATCATAATCACTAAAATTTTAACCAAAAATCAATATCATTGGTGTAGGCTACAATTGTTTAATATCTTGTGACTGGATTTATAATGTCATCTATTTTTTATCTCGCTAAAAAATATTTTGTATTGCACTCTAATAGAGAACAATTTGTCCCGGGTGGGAATCGAAGCACGATTTTCAGCTTAGTACACTGATGCCAAAACCACTCGGCTCCTTTAGGTTTACCCGTCCAATTTCTAAATATTTATTTATACCCTTAACAACCTCACTACATATGTTTGCATAACTACAGTGTAATGAGGATGCATCTGACTCCGATGGTTGTTTTATTATAGGGGACTAAATTAGCAAAGTCCTTTGCTGGTATTAGTTAATGACAATTTTTAGTCTACCATTGCAAATGTTAATACCATACATAAATTTTTAACGATTTTTTTGAAACTACTATTCCTGAATTACACGTTGGGCTTTCACTTTCGTGCATGAATTTCCAGATCGAATAATGATGTTCGTATTTAATCTTCTTGCAAATGTTCAAATAGAACCAGCTTTCACACACAGGTGTAATAATTTTTCATACTGATTTCGTAGGTAAATTAAACGAAATTCAAATCTCGATCGAAGGCCTAGCTAGAAGCCTAACAGTCACATCCTTATTTCTATAGTCGAATCCAGGACGGATTTGTTACATGTACTGGTATGCATCACGAATGCGGAGAGATGTGATAATTATTATAGAAAATTTGCAAATTGATCGTTCATGTACTGAAAACTGATTACATTTAAAGTGAATCCATTACACGTACATCACCCAGATGGTAATTGGATTCGATAGACCGTAATAGCGAAAAAAATTCTCGGCCTTTGTAATGTAAATTATCAATCCAGGGTTACCCATATAGTAAAACAATGCTTTACTCTGAAATCTATGGAGTTTAAATAAACTTTATACTATAATTTACTATCGGTAAGTTACCTGATCACTGAATAAATAACCAACTCAGGTATAAAGTAAAAGTGATCCCTGTACAGGCCATGGAGGCCCAGAGGGTTCCAGGGGGTTGAGGCTCCCAGATTTTAGACATTCGGAACGTGAAGGTGGGAAGGTTGTCAGCCTTAGGCACCGGCCGCCTTTACCCTCAGGATTGCTCCTGGTACTCATTTCTGTTAGAGGCTGAGTCGATCCCAGGGCCATAGTGCCACCAGAAGGTTTAGGCCAATTGAAAAACTCCAACGACCTCATCGGTATCGAACTCGCGATCTTCTGGTTTGTAACGCAGTGCTTCAACCACTACGCTACGGCAAACCACAACTCAGGTACAGAGATAAAAATTTGTAAAACTTATAATTTTTACCTAATTTGTATTGAATGACTTACAACAAAAAATTATAATCACTAGTACGCCAATTTAAAAATAAAAACTATCCTCCCAACGTATGAGAAGGCATGTGACACATGGGAATTTAACGTAATAAATGTCATTGTGTAATCATACAAATACAAGCAAATTTAAGTGTTACTTTTTGAGTGACATGCAACACGGGCGTTATATCGAAATCATTGAAACATTACAACACATCTACAGACGAGTACATAACATGCGCACAAAAATTACATGAAAGTATATCGTTTTATGATTCAAGCCTCTTTCACAATTTTTTAATCAGCCTGGATGGAAAGGACGATATAGAAATTTTATAATTGTTCCTAGATTCGCGGGTTTGGTCCCTCCTCATTTATGTGTTGACAGATGTTCCTGGCCCATGTCCATAGATTTACAGGCAAGTTAAATAACTCCTTTGGAACAACATTGTGTAGGCGGCGACGGTTACAGGCATCAACATCTGTACAAAACCCGTAATCATTTACCCATAAAAGAAAGAAACATTTTTTATTTCGAAAATATTGATAATATATTATTCCACCTTATACCCTCAAATCATTAATTAAATAAAACCAGGTGAGTTACATAATAGCTAAAAATAATTTTCCTTGTGGAAATCTTAAATTAGGTCTGTGATTTAATTACTTATTTGAGGGTATAATATATAAATTTCCCTCAAAGAAAATTATGAACATGATAAAACACAGATATAGGCCTATGGTACACAGCATTATATAGACCTATTACTAGGACCTGTATTACTACCATAACAGTGAAAAACTAATCCTGCCCCCAGAAGCTACGGATATCATACTAGCATATTCAACCCCTTGAATCCCTCAGTGATTCAGATTTTTTTTGTTACTGGATGTGGGAGTCGGGGAAAAAAAACACTACATTAACTTGGGAGTTCCAAGGAATTTTTCTACAGAAGATGAAACATCTCTTACTATTTAACCACGTCATAAATGTGTCATGTACTGCACATTCCGAGCTAAAAATGTAATATGAACTGAAAATAAATGCTAGAATTTATAATAAAAAATTACTTATTTTGAACTTTAGAGGAAAAACGAGCAAAAAGGCAATATTAGGTTCTAACGTAAAAATGGGCTGTTTTAGGTCCTATAAAAGTATCAGTTTTAGGCATAGTCACTTATGAAACATGCATATACAAGTTTTCGTCCATGTATCACTTAAGGATTAAAATAAGTTTTTACCCAAAATCCTAAGTCTAATAATTATTTTATAGCCTCTAACTTCTGATATATCTATTATTGCATACAATTTGTTCCTAGAACTGAAAAAATTGATGTGATAACTACTCATCTTTAACAGAGACGTTGCTTATTTTTCAAAACAGATCACTGTGATTGGTTAATTTCATATTTATTATTATGCGTTAATCATTGTTCCAAATCCTAAGTATGTGAAACTGCTTTGTAACACACATTTTCTCATGTAAATGTGAATGTTTCTATCTGTACACAAATACATTGATAGCCTTCCTTTTTTTCTGGCCTGCATTCGAACATTGCCTCGTGATTTGTAAATGTTGTTAGCATGGAGAAAGGTACTTAATTTATTTCAGGGGTTCCAGCAGGGAAATGCAACATTAAAACCGCCTGCATTAGAAGTAATTTTTACTTTTGTAAATTGTATAGCATGCTACTTACAGTTAGGATTAAGTCATTTACTACAATTGTTGCTCCGCGCAGGACACAATCCTCTCCCTAACTCTCTCTCTCTCTCTCTCTCTCTCTCTCTCTCTCTCTCTCTCTCTCTCTGCCACTCTTCCTCTATATCTTTCTCGTTCTTTCACTCTTCCCACCCCCTCACATACACACACACTCACACATGCTCTAGAGCCCAAAACCACAATTACGTACCCTCTGGCTATTCGTTACATTTTAAACAATTCGTTAATCCTCTACAATGACCCTTGCCCCATTAATTCCCTCTCTACTTTCTCTACTTCAGGTTGTAATGAGGATCACCTAGAAAAGTGCAAGTTAGAGGGAGTATTCATTATCAATTCTTTCCTACTCATTAAGTTTCAGTACTTTTAGTTCTGAAGTCTTAAATCTAGTTTCACTGCACTTCTACTGTAGCCTACTCCACAGGAAGTTGTAGTTACTAGGATAGCACCGTAATTCAATTCAATTCGAGTGTGCTGTTGCATAACGAGGAAATAATTTATCTACAATGGAAAGGTAGAGCCAGACTGAAAAATTCAACAACATAGCCGGGATTTGAACTAGGATATTCGGCCAATGTAACATCCACTTTAGCCTACACACGTCCAGTGTGAAAGAATTATCAATTAATTTACCTACAATCCCTATTTTTAAAGATACAATACGCGCACACATATAGCCTATTTAGGCTGTATAATGGATATATAAAGTATATATATATATCGTATATATTATATATAATATAATATAAAAGTTTTCAATTCTTGAAATTCAAGGGAATACATAAATAAACTTTAGCTTGATATCTGTTAAAGGTTGACAGAAGTATTGATTTAGCCATTTTGGTTCAAAAATGCCGATTTTTGAACTCCAGTGAAAAAACCTAGCGTACCCTAAAGTATAACTGGGCAAAATTTTATGCCGTTTGGACGCATGGAACAGGTGCGGCTGACGACACTTCTAAATCTCAAAGTGCTTCCAACTGCCAGTCTATGCAAACTTTAACCGCCTGTTTTCTTACTTTTAATTTGCAAAATCTGCCTTCTCCTACAAAAATAGACATCCGGCTGTGATTTTTTCTCAGTGTACTTTACAATTTTGTCTATTCTGTATAGGACTTAGTTCTTTTTTAATATTTATCACAAACATAGGTCAGTTTTTTAACTTATCATTTTTCTGGGTAAAATATTTTTAAAACAAAAATGTACGCAATATAAAAAAATTCATCAATAAATTTATAAAGCAAGTAACAGATAATCTCACATAAAAAATTAGGTTCATTTTTTAATTATTGCTATTTTAATATCTGTCGGAGGAAATAAGACTTCAAATTTGATTTTAAAAATCCATTAAATTAAACCCTAGTTTTCCGGATTAATTGGAACTGGACCCGATCCGAAAATCAAATACCCGGATAGTTATATAAATCGTGAAAAAATGTAAGCTTTTCTTGTTCACAATACTTTACTTACATAAAGTTTCGTATCTAGGACATATCGATCGGAGTTAGTTGTCTAGCTGACAAACTGTCGATTTTATGTGCTAAAAGGATTCCTTTTTCGCAAATAATAATCGGTCCTGAAAATGGGTTTCTCAATGCTCGCTGCTGCAAAAACCACTTGAATGTGGCTTCAAAACGATCCGGACAGCTGCAGTTTGGATAATTGGGGTTCTTCTGTATTACACATAAATATTACATTAAAACTCCAGAAGAAGGCTGTCAGATTGCTCACTAATTCTCCAGCAGCTGCCCATTGTAGACCTCTATTTGTAACCACCAATATTCTAACCATAGTTAATTGTGAAATCAATCTTAGGTACTATTAATAGAAGGAACAATGTTCATAGCTATGAAACCAGAAATAGACATGCACTTGATGTACCATACACTAGACTAGTATAACAACCACAAAAAATCACCATTTTGTGGCTCTCACAATCTTCAATAAATTTCCAGCTGCCACTGGCTTATCAGACCTACCATATGCCACTGTAAAGAATAGACTAAGGAAGTGGCTAAGTATGTAACCATTTTACAATATGAACTAATTTTTAAACAAAATATTAACCTTTGGTGTTTCAATGTTGTTTTTAGATTAAATATTTGTTCAAAATTATGCTGCCATCATTATCTTATTATGACGAAGTCTATTGTATTTTTATATTTAGTGACGAATATATTATTATTATTATTGTTACTATTATTATTATTATTATTATTATTATTATTATTATCGCAGTTTTAAAAATTCATTTAATTAGTATCTCAAAACGAAATTGATATATTAAAACGAAATTATAATCTTTAATTTCGGTTTACAATTTCATTAATTAGAAAACCATTCTCAATGCAACGGACCTCTCATAAAAATATATAAAAAGAGATAATACAATATGAGGAATGTGAAACGTTCTTATTATACAGTAAACATGCATTAATACTTGTAACATCTTGCATCCCATAAAGACATAATTAATACATGAGGACTGTTAATGTGCTAAGTCACTCGTCAAGCGAGTGATAGGAAAGTGTAGATTGATAGCAGACCCTATCACTACCCTCTGCTGCTGTATAACTAATGATGATGCAAATTACGGATGCAATCTTTCAGCGTCCCGACGACCGCAGGGCGCTGTACGCGGTCATGTAGCGGTGCCGCAGCGTCACGCTGGCAGAACGACTCAAAAAATATGAACATCACCACCACACTAGCACTACTTCATAACGTGCGTGTGTATGTGGGGAGAAAGAAACCACATTCATCTATATCATACTGTCCTCATTCAAGTAGCTGGGAAAACAATCTTCACTGCCAGTAGCTACTATGAGTAGGAATATGCTACACGTTCTGATCGGAGCGAAGGGAAGGATTTAAGTATGCCTACTCTCTAGAATATTCCTTAAATGGTTGTTATTTAAAGGTTATTTAATGATGGGGTATACTGCAATTTAGGCCCATGACCGTCGCCGGTGTGACAGAATTTTTTTTCCTCGCAGGAGTTTTTTAGCTTGCCTGTAAATCTATGTACATAGGACTGTAACATGTATGCACACATAAATACCATCGACCTGGGACGGAAAAGAACCCGCGACCTCGAGCAGAGAATATACAAAATACGAAACCTAGGCTTATTTTGTTAAAAGAATTGATAAATTTCATGTTTGACCGAAGGGACTTTAAGCTAGGGGGCCCGTGTCGTAGATTTACGGCATGTTAAAGAACTCCAAGCCTAAATTAGAGCCTCTGGACAAAATTTCCCGGCCTTTCACGTCCAAGTAATACCTTAGTTTCCTGGGGGGTTGTGAGGCGATGGGCTTACCACCTGCCCCTCTGCCCTCTCTCGGAAAATAAGCGTAACAAAATTCACATAGGTATCAGAAACCTCCAATTGGAGGCCCTTCGCCCCGACACTGGGGATATAGGACAGAGTCCGTCAGTCAGTCAGTCATGTTTGACCGAAGAGGGAGACTTATTTTGAATATTAATTTTCCTCCTTATTCCCCCTAATAATAACAACAATACAACACACTGTGACACTAGGGGCAAACTTAGTTTATTGACTTGTTATACATGAACTTATATTGCGTAGTACATTTATAGACATTAAATATATGTATTGTCATGGGGGCAATATTGCTGTGTAAGCTATAACCCTAACATGCCTTTTCTGGCAAAATAGGATTCATAAATATTTGGAGATACAATAATTAAATACCATGGAGGCAAATGAAAAAGTCACATAATTTTAATTGAGATTAAAAATAGCATACACAGAGTAAAAATAACTGTCACGTAGGCCTATATTGCCTACTAATAATGGTGATGTTATTAAAACTATATCTTATAACTTTCCAATTATATTGTTTGGAGTTTCTTATGTACAGCAGCTAAGCAAGATATGTACAAATTAAAAATAATAAAATGACATAAGGTTCACACAGGTATATGTTGTCAAACATGGTTAAATTTTTTTTTAATTTTGTTAGATGTATTTCGACGGATCTGACTCTACTCATAAAAGGGTGGGTCATGCGATGTGGGTAGGGAGCTAGTTTGGGTTCATAAAACCCTACAGTTCTTGTAGTTAGCCAATTAAATGTATGTGTAACAAGTTTTTGCGGGTCATTGTTTTTAGCCAGCCAATGAGAAGAATGTGTCCCAAGTTACATCGATATCGTTCAAGTCGTTCGGACGTGATGATGGAACATACATAGATATATATATATGTACATACATGAGTTATATATATGCCTATATAGATAAGATGGATACATTTTTAATGAAATTAACTCTATCTAGATTGGCTGTACTTCAGGCATCAAACGTTTTCAATAAAAGCTGTACGTGGGTGTCCCACGCGTTTATTGGAAATTCTATTATACTATGATCCTTTTCCAGATATCATAAATAATGTAATAAGCATTTGCTATAATCTGTCACACAGTTAATGAAAAGTAAAGGCATTAGTAGGGATTACAGGTTTTAATATTGTTCACATGGGTGAAATACCCCTGCGTGTATTTTGGCAAATGTGTGTGTATACGGAAAACATACAGCAAAGCAGCGAAGTGTAATATATGATCCTTTTTGACCAGATCCTGTTGTCTCGATGAAGTGGTTTTAGCGAAGTACAATGCAGTGGTGTTAAGTTTTATTAGACAAGGTGAGGTTTCAGGGAGCTTCAATTTGTGTTAATAATGCCCACTCACCCGAGATTTAAATAAACATTAGATGAGCAGGTTGCACAACTCCAGGGGCTGACAAGTGGCGATTGAGGTCAAAATCAAATTGCAATTTCAGCAATCGGAAATGCTGGTTTGTAATGTAGTGTTGTTTGGATTTCTCCCACAATTTCAGTCTCACTTTCTATCTCTCTTTCCCTCCCTCTCTTTCTCTCCTATCCTCTCTTTCCTTCCCTCCCTCTCTTCCTCTCTTGGTGTTGTGACATTATGCATGTTCCCTCTATTAAAATTCCTCGGCGGTAGTCAGTCACAATGCCATAGGCAGTAAATCAATTCCAAACTCAGGCTCGGCTGTAATTTGTGTTAGAATAGCAACTCCATTCTGCTTTCACAATGCCGAAAGTTACAATTTTAATCTTTGCAATACCCGTATAGCTCTACTGCAATCCTAATTCAATGTACCTTATCCCCAGTAATCAAATTATTATTTCGTACTAACAAATAGTGAATTCTTCTGACTACAGTATTTAGACAAAGAATGTATTTTAAATGTACGAACTACTGTAAAAAGAATTGTTCTGTTTATAATTTTCTTCACTCAACAGTTCCATCATTTGTGACAGGTGAGTTTTATTTACACTAAAAGCTTTCTAATAACCAGAGTTCAATGACACTTGAAAATAAAACTAAATAGAACTCTTCATAATGTCTTACAATATTTACCATTACAACTGTCAGATGTGTAACTGACAAGAAAAGTTACAAAAACTTCGCCTTTCCCCAGACAAACATCAATCGCATAGACACAGTTCAAAGACGCAATGTACACAAAACCAGTGTAACGGTAGTTTAAATAAGTGAAGTGTATTTTGACGTTGTACAAATAACAGTATTAGGGGAATGACGTTATTGGCTTCCCGTCATGGCGAGGTAACGATAAGTGTGTTACATGTGTCAACTTGTCGCGAGGGCCAACGAAAGCATCTCTTAACAGTGATATCTTGAAAATTTAGACCCGAACCCCTTCATATTTCATAGCAAAGGAAACCAATAACATTTTATTATTTTGAATTAATTTCACTTTCATGCAAAGCAAATATACGAATGCTACAGAAATACGGTGGAAATATAGAAAATATGAGGGGCAATCTCCATTCTGAGAAAAGATAGACATACTAACTTCTAATTAAAGTTTAATGCATTTCGTATTACATATTTAGTGAATATGCTGTAAATCTGAGATCCTCTTTTATGGAGGAAGTGGAATTTGCAACACATACACTAAATATTTAATAGGAAACGCATTAAACTTTCATTAGAAGTTAGCATCCCTATCTTTTTTCATAATGGAGATTGCCGGGTTTGCTAATAGACCCCTCACATATTTCCAAAAATTGCCTACACAGTAAGAGAAGTTTATATAAATTTAGAAGTATATCTTTGGTATACATTTTCACGATTAAACAAATTCTTCGCATTGCATAATCACCGTATTAATCAAAATAATAGATCTATTGAAGCAATTAAAAATATTATATCTCTATACATATGAAATAGGTCGCACGTCATAAATTATTTCGTAGCAATTATGTCAGATATCATTTAATGAAGTTGCCTACAAACATTTTATATAATGGTGTATATTGTGAGATAACTTGAGCTCGATCAATAATATTTAAATGAAATATCATTTTAGTAAATATGTTATAATTATATGTACCTAGTCCCTTAGATGTTGGTATCATCTTCGCTGCTGAGATTATTCAATTAAAATTAGTATAAAATCTTATAAAAGTTATGTTTAGAATACAAAACAGTTGTAAAATGAATAAAAATATTGTCTGCTGCAGCCCGGTCATTTTGCAATGATCTGTTAATACAGCAGTCTTTCAAGTGTTTCGTTTGAGAATTTAAAAAAAATACATTTTTAAGGATACGCCTAAAGTGGAATATGATTAGTGGTAAACTAACAAAATATGCAGTATTTACTTTCAAGGTATCAGTATGTATTTATTTGTTGAAGCTTAACTCACACAAAAGATAAGACTACATCCTCTTGTATCGTAAATTGTTTGTCAAGTCCTCACAGAGTATGCCTATACAAAGTTAATTTCAAAGCAGTAAAGTTCTACGAATAATAAATTAATAAATAGGCTGCTTTTTCAGTGGTATTCTGAATCACTGTATATTTTCAGGATTATTTTAATTGAATTTTTTTGTTTAAATTATCAACCACGCTTTACGAGCCCAAGAGTAAGTTATTAAATCAATTATGCATTTGTCTTTCAACATATAAAACTTATTTTAGCCCTAAATTACAAAAGAATGAAATACGAGAATTTGTCTTAGATTAAAAATAAATGGTGTAAAATATGTTGCACGAACATTCTCATATATGCGGGTTAAAAGCTAACATAAGTATAGTATTAGAAACAATTAAAATAAAATCTTTATGACAAACTCATTTCTTTATAAAATTAAAAAGTATACTACATTCAGAACAATAGATTAATCGTAATTTTCTTACTGCTGTGTGAGACATCCATAAATGGCTCTTTATTAATATTCATTGATTAATTAATTTTTCTCGGTATTATTCATTATTTATTAGTGTTTTTATGTTTCAGTGTGTTTGATTTTGTTAGGTTCTATTTATTCTTCTTTAGTTCTGGTTACGCGTGGTTTTCTCTGTTTCTCCGTGGTTATCTCACATGTGTACGGCTTTTTCTGAAGTCTATTTTTCTTGCTGAGCACTCCCACCTTAGCGATTGTCTTATTTCCTTCAGGTCGGGTTTTGCCGAGGGGAGTAAGCTGCTGAACTCTGTATATGCAAGTAGTTCTCCCTCTCGCGGGAGTATGTAGTTTTGTTATTTTATGGGTGTGTCTGGAAGATTCTAGCCATTGTTCAGGTATGTTTTAAGAGCTGGAATTAATGAGCTTTTAATGTCTGTATAGTTTAAGCCTTCGGCCCGGTACTCACTTTGAGTACCATTTATGATGTTTTAACTGGATTATAGAGATATAGCACATTTACGAAACGGGAGAATTCATAATGCCATGCTAAATTAATATCACTGTTCATAACCTAGCAGAACCTTTCACTAATACTAATATCACTGATCCTAACCAAACTGCCACTAAACTAGAATTTCGGGAGAATTCAAAATGCCCTAATTAATTAATATCTCTGTTCATAACCTAACAGAACCTGCGTCCTGTAGCACAAACTACTTCTTATGAAGTGAGATTGGCTTTAATTTTGCTTTCTTTTGTTTTTTAAACAGTAATATTACTAATAACTAATAGCAATGTAAGTTACAAAAAGCGTCATGTTGGTCAACCTGCTTCGATGAAAAACAAACAAAAAATCTCTTGTCCGTTGAATCCTGCACATCGCAAGATGGGCCCCCCTACATTATGACTTTACCTTAATGAATGATGCGAAAGCAAAGAATTGCATGAATATTACAAGAATAAAAAGAAATTTCTTCAAGGAGACTAACTAAACGGAATATGTGTTAGATGTGTTGACAATTCAGTAAAACATCAAGAAGTATGTATGACTTAAAAATCTTGATTTCGTACAGAAGTGTCTGCCAAAAGCTACTTCAACTGAACAACTTGCCAAGTTCATTCCGTTAATACAGACTTGAATCACTCAATATCATTCAGATGCATGCTTCACATGTCCATTTTCTGACTATACAGAGGGTCCCTTTACTTGAATTGTCATGTGAAACATATAATTACCTATCCGAACCATGAATATGTGTATATTTCGTTTTCATATTAAGTCGCGGCATTGCGGAAATGCACATTGAAAACTAGAGAACTACTGGTATGTTCAGTGTGTTCTAAGAATTTTTATACTGAACCTTCCTACTACCAGGTTATCGATGTTACTACATTGAGAACCCCTAGGGTCATAAAGACTCCACGTAATTAACATGGGATATATCAGTAGTATTGCAGTTGTTTTTATAAACTGGCGTAAAAATATATATTTACCTTGGAAATAGGACAACATGTATAAAAGCATTTTTACATGTTACATTCTAAGAAAAGAAGGCAATTTTGAATGGGATGATTCTGACCCCAATGGTACTCTGAGTAAGTGCAAAAAGAATTAATACATTTTAATGTGTTGAAAATATAAAAATTAATAAAACGTTGTTGGGTACAGTTGATTCAGAGGGATAAAGTCACAAATTTTGAATATTATAGTTTTAAAACCAGCTGATATATTTATTTCAAAAGTGTCATTGGGGTCATACTGACTCCAATGGTACTAGGAAGGTTAACTACACTAATTGGCTTGTTCGTCTTAAATGAAGAATTATAGGTCGCGTTTACTTAAGAAAGACCGCTCTTAGATTCAAATGTACTTTTACCTAATATAGAAAGATTAGGCCTACGGATCCTTACGAAAAGGTGCATTGAGCTATAGAACTGAAAATAAACGTGTCTTTGCATGGTAAGTATTGATGTCACGGAAACTATGTGTTAACAGAAGATTTAGCCATAGACATTGTGTTGGGGGAATATTTCACACGGGAGATGAAAAATGAGGGTGTTAGGCCTATGTTACATGAGCCGGCAATAGGGTTTACGTGTATTTCGCTAACGAAGATTTAAGCTCTTGATAGGCGTGCCAATGCTTTGCAAATTTCAGTGACAGTAGAACATCAGTCAAGTATGACATTCTCCCGCTAGATGTCCATCAATCAGATTATTCCATGCGTCACGCTTAAATCCCTGCGTAAAATCTGATTTAACCAAGACTGTTCTAAAAATCCATCACATAATTCCACATATTTTATCAAAACGATATACACAGCACTCAAAATAAAATGATAAAGGTAAAACTTTTTTCATCAATTGCCACCATTTCTTATTTTTACTTTCTCTACCCATAACTTAGGTAGACTACTATGCCTAAATGTAGAGGAGGTTGTCTAGTTGAATCCGAAATTCAACCTAGAGTTCATTACACATTTTGAGGATCCTTAACCCCTAACCTTGGATGTGAGGTCTATGAGACCGAAGCAAAAACTTAAACTTCAAAGAGAACAAGTGACGTATAGTTTAGAGGATTCTAAGAAGTCTGCATGCTGTAGGCCTAGTACGATTAATTTAATGATTAATGTCCAAAAGGGGCATGTTAATCGGAAGTTGAGAGAATTTTACCGTTGTTGAGCTTTTCACCGCTATTAGGTTAAAATTCATAAACTCAAAAGTTATTTTTAAAAATCAGATATATAAGCTTACTTTATGTAATAAGTGGTCATTTTTATCATCTTGTAGCAATTATCATTCAAAGGAACTAGGCATTACACTGAAAATTTCTTCATCGATTTAAAACTTATACAGAGTTCTCTGATGATTTTATTTGATAATTGATTATATCAATACATAATTTCGGCTCTAAACGGGTTAACGTATCTGCTTGGGTATGTACTTCATAGTACTTCTGATTTCTAAGGAACCTTGTTTATTCACTTCCGTCGTTGGGCATTTAAATTTGTATCCTTCATTCCTATTTGAAAGTTAAAACAATGGGACGGCAATGATAAATATAAGTTCTGTTATTCAAAAGTTCACGGGTTAAAACAGCAAAGGAATTGTTTTTAAGACAGAAAAACCAACAGCATAATTTTACTTCTGAATTAGTTAGTGCAGTATTCTAGATCTACGCAAATGTTATTGTTTAGAATTGCATAATACATTCTGATAGACCGCCTGCTATTTCAAGCCCAACTTTAGCAAAGCCTGGATAAGTAAATCCATTTTCCTGCAGTCATTCAACTATTGCCCAAACAGTTTTCATCACCGTTCAGAAATACAAAAATGTCTTCTGACTTGTAAAACCTACTCAAGGGCTTCAAAAACCACTAGAAAATATAAAGATTCAATACATTATAGATTTTCTTAGAATACTTTATCCCAGTTTCCAAAGTGAAATTGTTTCAGTGATTCAGATTAAGGTAGGGATACTTAATTTGTATCTAGAGTATAAGTTCATTACTTTGATCGTAATAACCGAGTCAAGAAGCAGATAAGAAGAGCAGCAATTAAATTACAGTAAGTATTCTGCGTGCCATATGTTTAAGACCCGAACTTTGTGCAATGTTTTGGGTAATTATTCCGTTTCACAAATCAAGATAACGAAATAAAGTTTTAACTTCCACCATCTCTCTTGACCGAAGTCTCACGCTAGACTTTACGTGTTGCTAGGGCATATTGCATGCGGTACTTAGTTCAGTGCCCTCCTAAATTACACTCCATTGTTTATACGTCTAAATGTCATGATGAGTTACGTCGCGTGCATATGTCATGGGTTCAAACCCCGATGAGATCGGATATTAACAATACTAAACAGAATTTCATAGGGATTACGTATTTATACGTTGACCTATATAATATCCGCTTTCCTCCTTCCACTTTCTCTATCTTGACGTGTTGAGTCGGCTTCGCATATTGCCAAATCCATGGAGACTTCTTATAATATGAAATACCTATGGTTATAAATAGAGATCATTTATGATGTCATGTAGAGATCATTTATGATGGCATGTATCTTGAACAATTTTCAACCCAATTTCTGTCTGGACATTGGAATTTTGGCTCCTACTTCGAAAGATTCTAAGTGATAAGAGAAAATGGATACCTGTGCATATGTCGCAAACTGTTGAACATCTCTTATTTAATTATCCAGTGTTTGAAAGAGAAAGCCTCGTTTTAATAGGACATCTAGTTTATTGTAAACTTCTTTACACTAAACCGATATTTCAGGTAGGCCTATTCCTAAGAAAATGCTGTTTTAAACAATGTTATTATTTTCTTTCTTACGTACATAATCGATTATAGTATAAACTTACCTGGGTGACTGGGTGTTAATGATCAGCACTGCTAGTTATAGAACGGAATGGTATATCATAGCCAAATAGAGAAAGGTAAAATATGTAAATTAAAAATTAAATCTGTTAAAACTATAACCTTAATGTGCCTTCGGGTAAAATAGGGTTCATAAAACTGTATATTCAATAAATAAATAAATCTTCAATTTTCATTGGAATAAGTTAAACCTTCCCTGGTTGTCCTCGTAAGGAAATTTATCGTAAGATATTTTTGAAAACCTCACTTTTATTTATCTAATAAGGTCATAAGATCTCGCGCGTAGTGAGAGGTTGTCAAATGTCAGGAGAATTTCATACAACACTAATGTTCTCTTTCCTTTGTTACATAATCCAGTAATTTTTTAATAACTTGCCTTTATTTGTGAAATATTAATTAAAATGCAACTCGTAGTTTTGGACGTCGTCAGTTAAGCGACTGCGTAAGTAATACTTTTTAAAAGTGTCCACGACAACTTAATGAGGTAGTGAATCCATAACATTTTTCCAATGCGTCCTTTTTCAATTTGTTTGTTACATACTTCGTATGAGTTTGTCGAAAACATTCTAAATGCCACAAAGTGATTCAGGAAAGTAAAGATAAACAAACAGCTCAAACAGCTGAATTCAAAAGAAGGAAAACATCACGACAAATTGAGAAGTATAGCCTTCTGTGTCTTTTTCCTAACAGAGCGAGAGGATTGCCAAGCTGTTGGATAACAAAAGCCAACCGACAGACGCATTGAAAGATGAAATATCAAAGGTTATAAGGTCAGTGATATAAAAAGTAATATATGCTTTTTGATAAAAAAAAATATGTTTTAACACAGTCCGCGGGGAAGAAAGTAGCAAGGTGACATTTCAGGACTACCATTCATCTTTCTTCACTTGCCTTGTGCGATGTGTGTACGAATGTTGGAGCGTAATGTTTCTCTCCTAGAAGTTCGAAACGAAAATTTCAATAAACTTTTCAAAGTGTTTACAATTTGATATGCGTCATTTTCCTATCACAGATACCACAGATTATATCCGGTGGAAATAGCATAACTGCGCGCAAATGAAAGGGGACAGTACATTAAAGCAAACGTGAAATCTACTTTGGATTTTTCGCTTATAGCCATGGATTACAATTTAATTACGTTAATAGTCTCCGCAAAATGGCAACAGCTCACAGCTAGATCGCTCTTTTGGTGGCAATGATTTTTCACTTGGCTTGGCCAAATTTGGTGCATTGATCTTTGTATTTAATTTTGCACAAAACTGCCAATTTCACTGGAAAACCTCAAATGGAAAATATAATCCTTATTCTTTCCTCCGTTGAAGTGAAGAACAAGTGGAACGGCAAAGGCAAAAGGTATCAAGAAAATCATGGTTAAAGATTACCTATCGTAAAATAATTACGAGAATACCGAAAACTAATTACGCACTACAGACTAATGTATTTATGTCGACCAAGGCAGTGGAACCCCAGAGCATATTGGATTTACGTTTTTTTTTTCCGAGGATCTATTCTCCATGATCGAGTTATTTATGCAGTTTATTTATCCTTCTCATCAAACACCCTACTACCCTAACTTCAGTCTGTGTTGGAAACCTTTGTTCCACAATACAATTTAGGCATGGGCGTTCGCAGAAATTTTGTCAAGGGGGGGGGGGAATGAACGAATTACTGCCACCACCACCACCACCACCATCACTATACTACTACAACCACTTTATTATTATTACTATTCATATTATTATTGCTATTATTATTACTATTCACGTTATTGCTATTATTATTATTACTATTATTATTATTATTATTATTATTATTATTATTATATAATCAACATCCTTCATTTACTGTAGCTGGACTAAGGCCATGGATAAAAAAAAACATCTGATGTATATACTCACATGGCTTTTTCATACACCTTACAATTTCATGGGTAGCCTACTATTCAAATAAAATATAAAATGCGACATTTTCTTGCCTTATCTTCATTATAATAAAATGTTTGGGTATAAATGGTTTCAAGTTTAGGGGAAGTAATTATTCTTACAAGCTAATATCTAGTCAGCTATTACAGCTCGTTTTCATCCAAACAACGCGAACATACAACAGAACTTGGAAACTTAAACCTCACTTCACATTAGTTGCTTATAGTCATTTAATTTAGAGGTTTATGTGTAATTTTTATTTAGAGGTTTTTGTTTAACTATTTCCAGGGAGGGGCAACGCCCCTACCCTGCCCCCCCTTCCGGACGGCCATGAATTTAGGCTGTCTTATTCTTAAACTTTTACTCATTTCAGGCAATAAACCTTGAACTAAAATTATTGCGGTGACCAGAGGGACAACATCTTTGCATTCTGGAGAAAATTAACATTCTACAAAAATGAATTCACAGTTTCGCGCATATCACACACAAACTCTGGATTTTCTCACACCAGACACCAACTTCTAGATTTGAATTGTATGGAAACTGGAGTCTGACCTCTTCGATATCGATCTTCAACTGCCTACCAGCAGAGTTCTTGTGAATGCAATCGGATATACAAAATGCATTTCTCTTGGGTCCTTGACCCAATTCACACTGCGGAACATGACATACAGTATGAAAATTTAATGAGAACAAGCACCAACAGAGGATAACTTGCGTCGGTCTAAACCTAAACTAAAACTCTGTTTTTCTTTGTCTTCAGCTCAATTCTACCTTAACAAATTGAACAACTTCTGTTAACCTCTTACAAACGCTCTTAAGGCGAAATATAAAAATTAATACATCGAAAGACTATGATTGCAGAATATCAACTTCCAAACCAGGCAATGAAGAGTTCTATATCGAAGGAAATGCAAATATAACCATTATTGTTCCCAGCTTCTAGTAATATAGCAGCCTTTCTCATCCAATTCTCCCCTAAGACATTCTTAGTTATCCTCTGATTTACCTGACAGGCTTCCTATTAGGAACATTACTTCTTGAGATGAAGTAAACATTTTCTGAAAAGTGAATGTTTGAACAGAAGTGCTGTCAAAGAAAGGAGATTAAATACTTATTTCAAAAACGCCTTTTCTTCACGAAATCAGATTGTCTAAAAAGAGGAATTTAAAGCAATTAGCTAATTTTAGGATAGAAACTTAATTTTTGGTTTATGCATTTTTGTATCTGTTGAAAATGTAGAGAGTTAAATTTAAAAAACCCACAGAATCACCACTAATATCATATGACTGAAATTTAAGTCAATTCCATATTAAACAAATATCTCTTTACATTTTCACTACATTAATTGAAGCATGTACGATTCATTTTTATGGAAACTGAATACAGGCCCATTGTTTTTATTATATAGGAATGGCCAAAGTCTGAAAAAATATAGAGAGATTGGCTTAAAATCAAAATCACTTAAATCCTAGTCACAATATATCAGTCCTACTCATGGGCGTACGGTGAAATTTTGTTCGGGAGGGGTTCAATGTAATATCATCTCAGCTCCATGTCCTTACGCACACTGCAACTCAATACTTTTTAAATAAAATCAGGTCAACTAATATAACAAAGTGCCAGAAGGCGTTTATTTAATCAGTGATAAGTTAATTGCAATTATGATGTGAACAAAATAAGTTATTTTTGTAATCTATCTCCGAGTTAAGCTCCAGATCGATTCATTAAGCAGTGCTTGTGGAAGAAAATACTTAACTTTAACTCAAACTCGTAGGCCTATACATTGATATAAGAAATTCTTAAAATACCATATGTCAACATTTCACAAAATACACTGGGGAAGAACTCCACTTAATTTACGTAGGCCTAATTATTTCACAGTAATATATCATCTGTATATAAACAGTATTCAACTTTATCAATGAAATAAACATCTGACTAGTTTGATAATTAAATGCAAAGGAATACGTCATGGCTAACTGTATTGCTAATTCCAAAGCCGTATAAGATCAGTGTAAAACAATATGTTGTCAGGATAACCGATTTGCATTTGTTAAATTCTAACATATTACCTTAAAATAGGCACTAAATTGGGCATTACTCCAATACCGGTCAACGCATTTGGTCAAATATCAATAGATTTCTTCCCATGGACATTATAAATGTATATACCAAGTTTCATTAAAATCCGATAAAACGTATTTGAGTTATGGCGCCTTTTAGACACTAAATTGGGTTTTATTCCGGTAGGCCTACTGTTAGACCGATTTGGTCTAACTTTAATATTTTGGAATCCGATAAAACGTATTTGAGTTATGGCGCTTTTTAGACACTAAATTGGGTTTTATTCCGGTAGGCCTACTGTTAGACCGATTTGGTCCATAATCAATAGGCTTCTTTCCATTGACATTATAAACGCGTATACCAAGTTTCATTAAAATCCGATAAAGCGTATTTGAGTTATCGTGCGTACAGACACATGGACAGACGGACAGACATTTTCCCGTCCCCCACACAATCTCATAAAGTACCATACTGGCACTTACTAACTAAACAGTTGTATTGTGATCAATATGCAGCATAGTCTTTGAAACTGTTTTTATTGAGGTTTCTGTTCATTTCTCCTTTAAGCTTTAACTTTTTTTGACAAAAATTATCATAATACTGTATGATATATGCACACCATGGGCTAGAATCCACACGAACTCTTTATGCCGAGAACTGAAATCAGGTAATATCGAGATCCAAGGTGTGAACCATAAGTAGTGGTGACACTAGCAGATTTGTAAGCTCTAATCAGATTTGAAGTTACACAAGTACAGAGTCTAACGAATCAGTATATCGGGGTCTGGACTTTTGCGTCCCAAAACCACTAAACTAGGTCTTTTGCATCCATAGATCCTCAGATCCAATGACCCGTTTGCGTCCCGGGTCTCTCTAGAGCAATAACCAAAATGCGTCCCATTGAATACAGGTAAAATTAATAATTGGTACCATACAATAGAGCAATAGAACACAAGCGTCGAAAAGTTGTTGGGACCGGAGAATGGCCTATGCTCGAGGGCTCCGGGGGTGTTGGAGGGCTAACAAGAAAAAATGTCTTTTGGATACCAGTTTACTTTCTTGTGGTTGGTAGGAACTTAAATGATACTGTTCGCACATATTCCAGTCTGCTGAGTGCTTCAGTTCTATATTCAACCATTTTTTCTACCAAGAAGGCCTCTTTTTCAATTTTCAACGGTTGTTGAGCGTGTGTGAATATATGTTTCTGCTTGTATATTCTTCAAGGCTTCGTCAGATAGATGTATCGATCTTGTTCAAGACGGGACGCACGAGGGTTGTTTACGTCAAATTGCACCGGACGCAAGAGGGTTGTTTTGATGAAGCGACCACTCGCTTTGGGACGCAAAAGGGGATGACCCAGTATATCTGTATTGACAAGTAGATTGCAGACGTAGTAATTTCGTAAGTCCATTCCAAAATAGGCTTTTATATATATATTCAAATTTTGCAGGAATTAAGCTGAAATGCAATGAAATCCTGATATCCTAAAGATCACACCACATGGATAACCAGGCCGCCGAATCGTTCGGGAGATTCCAATAGGGGTTTTATTTACTAGTAATACTGTTATTAAGATGAACAATTATGAAAACCAATCTTAAATAATATTTTGATATGTACGAAATTTTAAAATAACAACCGAATCACAGTGTTCTTTTATTTCGTTATATGATATAATCTTTAAAATATTGAAGATGTTTCGGGGGGGGGTTTCGACCCCCTGAACCCCCCCAAACCGTACGCCCATGGTCCTACTAGACCCATGATTCTGTAAATTTTCAATTTATGTATCTACATTTTCAATTCAATATAAAATAACATTCCCTTCAATATGGAATCGGTTATGAGAATAAAACTTTCATTATGCATTTACGGAAGGCATCCCTGACGCATTTATAAACTAAATTAAAAATGAGGATCATTACTTTTTTAAATACACCCATCAGATCTCAATCTAATATCATTGACTACTAGGGAGCGTATATTTTGGTTCAAAAAAAGTGTTTTAGGTTTTCCATTAAGCGAAATAAGTTTTTAGGTATTTTCTGCATAACATTATTTTAGGTTATGGTAAGGGATGTAATGAACTTTCAATCTGCTACATAGAAATTACACATATTACCCATCAAATTTAAATGAAAATTTGAGTTAAATTTTTTGAAACTTGTTTCAAGTTCTGCAATGAATTGATGCCTCAAATAAAACTTCTGCTCATATTTCACTTGTACAATCAAAACAAAAAACAAAACTCTGAAGAGACCAAAATAGTTAATACTGTATTAAACGCTAGCCTTTTCGGGATTAGAACTCAATGCTTCTAATTGGGTGAATAAAAAATGTTTTATGGTTGGCTCTGGATAATGTGAAACCGATTGTTACAGATTCAACTATTTAAAGGAATACGCCCTCCTCTCTTGGCCTTGTCCTTCCCAGACACCAACGCGTTGAACAATATTAACACAGCAAAAGGATTTTTGTCTCTCTCAGGAAAATATCGATTTTTCAAGGGAAAAAGGCCAATACATTTGACCAATTAGGAGTAAATTAGATTTTTTTAGGTTTTTATATCCCATTTAGTTGTTTTAGATACTACAAAATTAATGTGTGTGAATCCCAGCAGCGTCGCCAGGAATATTATTAAGGGGGGGGGGCAAAATCAATTTCGGACCTCAATTTCAAATGATTAGGCTATACACATTAATATTCACTTAGTTAACGGGATCGTTATTTTGAACCCAAGCTGAATTCGACGAGGCTACAAAGTTTTTTAAGTTAACAGAATACGCTCTTTTGAGCAATGGCCTTGGTGAGATATTATTATAAATACATATTATAGTTATAATTAGTTAATACTTGCTAAACTCATTATAAAGTAATTCTATTTTTTTTTTATTCTGCATGCTACAACTGTAGGTTGACAAGAGTACCACAAATAAATGAATCCATAAGGCAATCCAGAGGGGGGCAGTTGCCCCCCCTTGCCCCCCATGCCGACGCCCATGGTGAATCCTATGGATATGACTCGAGAATGTGTATGAGCGTTTCAGGTTTTGGCAAGACAATTCCTAAGCAAGCTAAAGTAATATTATCTATTTTATGGAATCCACAGGCTATTAAGCCGCGCTTACCTCAGCCCGCCATTCTGTGCTAACTATTTCCCTTAAATTCATCCTAATCCATCCTACGTCTAGGTCTTGCAAGTGGCCTCTTCCCTTCGGCTCTCCCAGCCAATATTTTATATGTAGGCCTACGTCTCTCCTCTCCCATGCGCGAAATATGTCCAGCCCATTTTACCCACCGTGATTTAATTACCCTTACTATATTCAGGGATTACGAGTGTATAAATTTAGCTCTGAAAAGATTAAAAAAGCCTCTGGCTCATTTTCCAGTTGTTCATTCCAAAATATTCTCAACACATGGTATTTTCACCCTTAACCCTTGAATTTAAAGGCTCATATTCAACAAAGTGGAATTCCCAATTCTACAGAATGTTTATAACTATCACATTCCTCCCTTAAAATGTTTATAAGCAAAAATAAATCCTTTTAAATAATACAATGCTGCACATTTTAGGTAAGAATGTCTTATTATTTCAGTCACCTTTACCATAATAATGTGCGGGAGCCTTGGCGCAATAATTGGTTGAAACACAGCGCTGCATACCAGAAGTTCGCGGGTTCGATCCTAGATGAGGTCGGTGGGATTTTCCAATTACATAATCCGTCAGGTGCACTATCATGGCCGACTGGGGTCGACTAAGACTCAAATACAAATGAGGAACAGGAGCAATCTTGGGGGTAAAGGCAGTCGGTGCGTAAGGCTGACACTTTATCATGAGCCAATTGTCTCAAAATCTGGGAGCTTCAATTCCTGGAACTCTAAGAGCCTCCTTAACCTGTACATGGATCATTTGGATCATTTTATTTTACTTTTATCATAATAGTAGGCTTGTAACAAAGTTTACTGAGTTTTTATCTACCTTGGAGGATCTATAAAGTAAGAGGGACCGAAATCTGAATCGTGCAAAGTATCTGATTTAGATTTTTCTGTAGAGAATAGAGTTGAGTGTGTATTGTTAATTTTAGAGACTAACTTCAGATTCACCAGAGATCCTGATGACTTGTAACGGATCACCTTCTACCTAGCAGAGGAGAAATCAATTTCTTTGGCTGCGACTTTCCGGTTGATTTATTTGAAGCTCATTCTTCTTTTTCTGGTGGCAGTCGTCCCTCTCGCCGACATTCCCCACAGATTGGATCCCCACCCTTTTTAATCTACTTGTTTACTTGTAAGGGGCTTGGCATTTTAAATGGATCGAGCCCTCAAGAAAACACCTTCCCATATTGCTCTTGTTGTTCAATCGTGAAGGAAAACTAAATGCGACACATTCACAATCACTGTTAACATCTACCATTAAAAAAAAGAGTGCGTGGAACGCCACGCGACAAAAGTAAAATTTATTTTATTTTTTTTTTATTTTTTCAATTTTTGATTATTGGATTTTTTTAATTTTGCATTATTGGACTTTTTAATATTGGGTTTTTGGACTTTTTTAATTTTTGATTTTGGACTTTTTAATTTTGGATCTTTGAATTTTTAATTTTGGATTTTTTAAATTTTCGATCTTTGAATTTTTTATTTTTTATTTTTTAAATTTTTTATTTTGGGATTTTTAATTTTTTAATTTTATTATTTATCAAATTTTGGATTCTTGATGTTATAATTTTTAACTTTGTTTTTTTTTATTTTGGAAATTTGTATTTTTTAATTTTGTATTTTTAATTTTATTAATTTTGGAATTTTGGATTTTTTAAATTTTGGATATTTGGATTTTTAATTTTGGCAATGTTGAGAGTGAAATAGAGGAATACATATATTTATATCGAACGGAAGAAGGAAATCACTTGAATAAAATAAATTTTGGAAATTTGTATTTTTTAATTTTGGATTTGCGCGGTAAACAACCTCCGGGTTCCATAAAATAGATAATATACCTTTAGATTGCTTAGGAATTGTCTATTGCCATTGAGGAAGTAATGTCTGAAAAATTTCCTTTGATTACTCCTAATCATTGAGTTGATTGTTTCCTGTGCAGTCCGCTTCAAAACAGTCTAGTCAATTTTGAGTGTGACACTATTTCGTGACGGTTTCAGTGTGACATTTATTTCGTGACGGTTTCAGTGTGACCGTGACGGTTTTAGCGTGATACAAGTTTCCGATTTACCCCCTACCGCGAGAAAAGAAGTTTTACTTCAAAATGCAACTTTCAAACCATAAAGATCATTATTCAGTTTTCTCCAGTCCCCATTTTCATCTCTCGTAAGTCCGAATATTTTCCTACGAACCCTGTTCTTGAAAGCTCTCAGATTATGTTCTTCCCGAAAAGTAAGGGACCATGTCTCACATAATTAAATACATTTGAGAAATTTACTAAAGAACTCTTTTAAATTGGCTAAGTGCTTTACACGTACGCAACACGAGTTATTATAAAAACTATCGACGTGAGAATTAAACCTATTCAGTTTCTAGGATTCAAACACGTAAAACTTATTTTCTCCAGTATTTTCAAATGTAACCTATCATTCAACCATAAAATTAATAATGCATCGTGTAGAATATAGGCCTAGTAGTATGTCTAGAAGAAAATGACTAAAAATAAATTTGAATACAAACAAATTAGCAAATTAGCAAAATAGGGTGCAAGAAATAAACTGTGGATTTAATCATTGTATAGAGAGGTTTTTTTTCAGTCCGACAATGTTTTATATACTGTGACAAATTCAGCCTCCCCAAATTAAGAGTTGCTAACACCTGAAAATTAGATAAATAAGTTTAAAAAATATGTGGAAATAAAATTTTACCTGAGCGGCATTGCCAACGAAGATAGCCTAATCTTCGTTGGCAATGCCGCTCAGGTAAAATTAATTATCCTCCAAGCTGGTAGCATAACAACGATAATTTTGCACGTATTCAAAGTAACCGGTATCTCCATTTTCAGTGAAATTCAACTTTCTTTTCATATTGTGGAAAAGTTATAAGAATATATACGCACAAAATAATTTAAATTTTCAATAAGTGACTAATTTTGACATGCCACTATGCCAATTTCTGCAACATATTACTGTAATCGGAATTTAATTACTTTATTTACCTACATCACAAGCTAAGAAACCATGATTTCACTCTAATTCTTTTTTTAGATTATCTTTAGGCCATTCAAGAAGCTCTCATCTTGCAGAAGTTGTTCATTTCTCCAAGCAATCCTACTTATTTAATTAATGAAATATCGTTTCAAACCAGGTAACCTCAAAATAACGTGAATGTCAAAACATAATATAATATTCTCTTTCTTTAACCCCAATAGCCCACAATACTGAATCTTTACTATTCAGTAGCTCCTGATCCTTCAATAGTTGATTTATAATTGATAGGCCTAATGTGAAGGAAGTTAAACTGACCTTCATCAATAATACTATCAATCAATATTGGACGTAACTGTATGTTGCTGAATGATAATATAGGTTACGTTGACAATTCTTAATTATAGTACGGATCTCTATTCTTTCCCAAAAAACCGCAAAACACTTGAAATCAATTAGCGCTTGAAGCGATTGAATCGACGTCTACCATATTTTGTACATGGATTAAACCATGATGGGTAATACCGTGTATCTAGTTTCCACATACTAATGTATATGTTATTACTAGACTTCGGACTTTTAGGTTGCTAAAAACGCTGTTTAAGGCACCTAAAATAGGCTCTAAAAATTGGAAAATAGGTTCTACAAATCGTAAAATAGTCCTTTATAAAATAGTTAAGTTGCCAATTTTCTGAAATATATCAATTGCAATGCAGAATATATTTATTGAAGTCACCATTAATAAATAATCATGATAAAACACACCTATAGGCCTATGCTGCGCATAATTATATAGACCTATTACTAGGGCCTGTATTACTACCATAACAGTGAAAACATCCCTCCGCCCAGAAACTACGCACCCTAGCATATTCAACCCCTTGTATCCCTCAGTGATTCAGAAAACTGCATTTTTTGTTGTTTGTTACTGGATGTGGGAGTCAGAAGAAAAGCACTATATTTTCTTAGGAATTCCAAGGAATTTTTCCACTGAAGACGAAACATTCCTTACTATTTAACCACGTCACAAATATGTCATGTACTGCACATTCCGAGCTAAAAATTTAGTACGAACTGAAAATAAATTACTAGAATTTATAACAAAAAGTAACTTATTTTGAACTTTACAGGAAAAACAAGCAAAAAGGCAATATTAGGCTCTAACGTAAAAATAGGCTGTTTTAGGTCCTATAAAAGTATCAGTTTTAAGCATAGTCACTTATGAAACATGCATATGGGTGATTCTTCAAATACGGGAAAATTTGCGTTCCGGAGTGATATTTCCCTTGAAATTCAACTTTAAAAAAAATTAAAATATAAGTTTGTTTCTACTACTTCCATACTACAACTATCAGTTTGAAATGTCACTAACTTTAAATTCTGATATTCCAAAAACGAATTTAATTCAATGAAATGTCATCCACATGCCCTGTCCCAAACCTCGGTTTTGTATATTCTAATGCATTTTTCCACAAAACAAAATGTTATTTCCTTTTCAACTTTTTTCCTGTCAATGAGTATGAATGGGTGAAGAATATTAACCCCTAAAAAATAAAATGAAATAAAATTGTCACCCCACCTAATGAACATAAAGAATGTCCCAAGGGTTTTTGGTCATCCACAAGGCTGAAAAGAATGGAATTTTTTCTGCAGAAATGAGAAATTTGTAAAACTGGCAACAGTGTTAGAAAGCAAACAGGGCAGCTTGTGGTTGAATTGTAAGGTTGAATTTTGCTTGCTTACAAACAGTTTGGGATTAACAAAGGACTTTGTATCATTTTCAAGGAAAACGTTTTTATTCATTAACATGGCTTCTAGAAAGTAGCCAGAAAGTGAATATTAATTAATTTTGATTATGCACTATGATAAACCTTCCAATTCAAAGTACCTGACTGAAGTTGAGCCTACAGAGGTTTAGAAATGGCTTGCTGAGACCACTTAAACTCCTTTTTTGTCATCCACATGCCTGATTTTTGTGTCATCCACATGTCTCATGAAGGGGTATGTGGATGACTCTCAAGTCATGTAGATGATAAATGTAGGATACTGTTGTGTTTGCGGTGTCTGTGACCTGTACTTAAGATCTTAAAACTGATTAAATGAATTTCTGCTTGATTCCCCCCTCCCCCAAAACCATAAAAACACAGTCTCGTTAAAATTACATTAATTCCGGAGTATGCACACAAATCTGCAAATTTGATGCAAAATCAACTGAGAAAAATATGAAATCACATAAAGAAAAGCAGATTGTTGCCAAAGTTAGTCATTAATGTGACCTTCTGCCATCCACATGTACACGGATGTCATCCACATGGCTTTAAAAAAATAAAGAAATTAAAATAAATAAAAATATAAACATTTAAGCTCTGCTGGTGTCATATTATAATCAAGTAACCCCTGAAGTATTTTTGTGATTTTTTTTAGATTTTTTAAACAAAGTAAAAAATTTTATTTTACACACTCCAAATTTTCCCGTATTTGAAGAATCACCCATATACAAGTTTTCGTCCATATATCACTTAAGGATTAAAATAGGTTTTTACCTAAAATACGAAGTCTAGTTATTACATTAAAATAATACAGGAATACCTCTAACACCGAGAGTCGAACTTTCAGCTGTTCGTGTTGGAACTATACCAACTGAACTAGCCAGAGTTCAGGATAAGCAGCAGATGAATCTTTCTTCTACGATAACTCTTATTGATCGAACTAGCCGAAAACTTTTACGTCATATATAGTAAGAGGAATACAAATTATTTATAGTAATTTTGTGTCTTATTTTTCACTTATAATCAAGAATATCCTATACGACGGAGAAACAAGGTCACACGCCCAGCGAATGTGCATATTATCAGTTCATAAACGTGTCAACGAATTGATATGTGCGCATGTGTCGAGTATCCGCTGACAGTCTCTGAATGTTGCTGGAACAAACCTATAATACTCTAAAGTTTCCACATACTATTACAATAAATTTTGACATTATAATATGATTCTAGTTAGGTCAGAGGAATTCTCCAAGGGCTTCCACAATCTGCATGCATACATTAGACACTACTTCATTCTTAGTATATTTTACCTTAACTCTTTCAGAGTTGAATTTATATGGTTATATAAGCAATCATCAAGAGAAGTGATCAACGGGCTCTAAGTTTCTAAATCAATAACAAAAATTAGTAAAATTGCTAGCGTCCATAAATGAAATACGTGGGTAAAAATCCTCACATTTTACATTACTCTGTTCATTTTAAATCTCGCTTTAAATAATTGTTCAAAGTGTTGTCAGTAGCAGTGAAAAGGTTTTCTTTTAGAGAAATAGACTCCAAAAATTACCAAAAAGGCACTATTGAAGGCCAATATACTAACATGGATCTTTTTTAAAACTTATATAACTGAACGAAGAAAAGGATCACACAAAAACAATAGACTATTTCTCCGAAAAGGCCCTAAATAAACCTCTAAATTTCACACACAACAATATTAAAATTAAGTTATAAGCATCTGGTTAGATTGGACAGCCCTTAGATTGAGCAATAGCATAAGGAGGACATAACGCAGGCCACTCATACAATGAACAACTTGAGAATCTAGAAACTACAAACTGGGCGTCCACCATAAAAAGGGGTTTGGAGGGTATAGGGATGAGATGGGTGTGGGAGAAAGGGAATGAGAATAGAAAAAATATTTGGATGAAGATAAACGGGAGACTAATTGATATCGAGAGGCAGAACATCGAAGCTGACTGTAATGGTAAAGTGTCATTAGAATTACAAGCAGAATTAAAGGCTACTTGGGGAAGGGAATCATATATAGAAAGATTGGGTGCAGAAGATAGAGCAGCAATGGCCTGGATACGCCTGGTAAGATGGAAATCTAAGAGAATTTCGGATGAGAGAGGGGTGAGAATCTGCCCAATGTGCAGATAAAATGAAACCTGGGTTCATATCTTGTCGGGATGTGGAGTTACAGAGCGCTGGAGAGTTATGATGCTACCCGACAAATTTTTAAACTCGCAAAGAAGTAGGGAGGCATGTCTAAATCTATTACTGGATGAGCACAATTGGCATGAGATATGTAAATTTCTGCAGAAAATTAGATGTGTAAGGGAAAGCCTAGATTTGGAGAATTAAGAAAATCTAAGTGTTATTTTTTGTTTTAATAATGTCTATGTGATTCTGGGATATTTTTTACTGCTTGGGGGTGGGGGGTTACGTCTGTGGATACTCGTAGTTATGTAAATAATAGAATATAATTTTCTCAATTGGATATTTTTTTTTATGGAGTAATAATTTAAGTGTATGAAGTGGTCGACACCGACCCGTGCGCCGGTTAATGCTAATAATGTGGTTTATATGTAAGAATTTTTGTGAGCAATAAATACATACATACTGCTACTGAATATTGTACCGTAGAAGGATGTCCATTATGTGTGCCATTACTATCGTATCATTCAAGATTTCTAGACACTGCACTTTAAACGGGGAATTGTCTTCAACATTAGAAGGAATGTTTGGGGTGAAAGTTGTGAAATTTTCTTTGCCGGTATTTTTATTTCTAATAGAAAGTGGAACGGCTACTCCGTCCCCGTATTAAACCTATTGGTATTGTACGACCTCCAATCTCCAGAAATGATCTAGCTGTAAAACACGCAGTTCAAAATAAATGCCCAATGCATACCTACGTGGTTGTTACAAATGCAACAGTGTGTACTGAATGCGTGATTTTCCTCTTGGATTAACTATACGCGACCTGCATGGCATTGGTACAGTATACTAAGCATTCAGAGCGTGTATACGAGGCATTCGTGTGATTTAAATTAATACTTTGATGTCTGTGCCTCATTAATGAGAATCAGTCATGCAAAAACAACTCACCGATAAACTACATTTTCATATTCCATCATCTCATATTCACTCTAGTTCAGCAGATTCTCGAGAATCATACTCAAACTTTCTATCGCCTTTCACTAAAATACCTGTACGTAAATATTTTTACAAGCTGCTCATATTCTTGTTAATTTAGTCTATTTACTGACGTGTTAGCAGATCAAACGTCTTTACTCACGCAATCGTGTAATTTCTAAGCAATCATATGCGCACTGTATACATAATTTCAGATTTTCATTTTTACCAAAGACCAGCGTTTTAGCTATTTTACTTGTACTTCGAAATAAACTTAAAGAATAATTATACTCTTTCTTTTCTTCGGTGGAATTTCAATAATAAAAGAAGCTTCGTGAACGGCGATAAAGGGGGAAAGGCCCGAGGGCTTAGTGTGCAAAATTCCATTAAGACCGAAATAAAACTGTAAAAAGGTAAAGTCATCCCTATACAGGCCATGGATCTCTTAAGGTTCTGGAAGGTTCAGGATCCGGCAGCTTTTATCCACAGAATTGATCCTAGTACCAATTTCTGTTAAAGGATGAGTCGACCATGCACCATGGTGCCACCAGAGGGATTAGGCCAATTGAAATATCCCAATGACCTCATCGGATCTTCTAGATTGTTGCGCTGTACCTGAATCAATTACACCACCGGAATAAAACTGTAGATATGTATAATAAGGAAACAGACAGACAGACAGATAAGCAAACCTTTGCATATTCATTCACAGACGTATTTTTACCTTCAAGTTAATGCGTATTATAAATTGCATATCTGGCATTAACAAATATCTGGTGTAATTCGCAATGAGATCAACATCGGGATAAAGCAGTAGATTTAAATAATAAACAGACAAACATCCCTTCTTTGTATACTATTCAGATATAAACGTAAGCCTATTTCAACTTAATTCATATTCTCTAATGTAATTCGCAATGAAATCAAACGAATACGTCAATTCTGTCTGCATTCTGGAATATTACTTTTTGCTATCAATAACCTGGATTTGTCTCCGTACCGGTACATTATCTCTGCCATAGCAACAGTATTAAATAATGATGATGTAGTTTTGTACAGTGTAAAACAATAGGCTTATTCGTTTCCTATTTTATCAAAACGATACTTCCAGAGAATAAACTAACATCGGAGTAAAAATTTAAATTACGATTAATAAAATACTAATTCAAATTTAACTGTATGCTTTCAGTAATCACTTGCATTTCAGAAGCACAAATAAAATTTATCTCCGTCAAAGTGAATTTACTTCTCGTCTGAACTTAAATTTAATAATCCCTGGGTTTATGTAGGTTCTCCATGCTATAAGTTATAGATTACAATGATATAGATAGAGAATTATAGACGCCTATCACCTATATACTATATTATTATATACGGTGCCGTGCTCTCCACTACTTCATCATTATAGGCTAATTGCTCCTGGTGTCGATATAATTTGCTGCATGAATTATCTTTAACTATTAAAATAGCTAAAGTTAGGAGATTTCATGATGAATTGTTCAAATGCACGATCCGACACTAAATTTAGCCAGTATTCACAGAACAATAGACTATTTATCTATATTAATAAAAATGAATTTACAAAAAGGTTGTTGCCGCATCACTTGAGAACGGCTCGACCGATTTGGCTGATTTTTGTTTTGTTGTGATCGTAATTGTCTGGAGAAGGTTTGTATGAAAGAAAAATTTTGGAAAATCCACGGGAAAAGTCGGAAATGTGATGAAATGAGGCAAAGTTAGACAAAGTTAGAAAGTTCTGCTGTCAATTGTTTACATAAAAAAAAAGATTAAAAAATTGAAGTGTGATATTCACAGTTTGAGAGTTCCACTTTCACATGTTTTCATAACAAAACAAACAAAAGCAAAAGTGAGTCTTGCAACCAAACCAAATCGAAAGTGTGTTATCCATTCATTTTGAGAATGCAAGTCCGTGTAAACAAATGCACGTGATTTGAACCACACCACACATCATGCTACAAGACAATATAGTGCGGTATTAGATTTTATTTTTATAACAGTAAAAGCTCATAAAATGTGACGAAAATTTTTAAGATAACAATATCAACTTAGCCTATTGCAAATGTTTCAATGTATTGCGAAACGTGGCATTCGTGATATAACCCTCCAGTTTGCGAGAGTCATTGTTGTGAATAATGTAAACATACAAATTTCAGTGAACAGCGAAACGTGGTGTTTATAATTTATAACCCAGTCTGTGAGAAGCATTAAACATAATGACTGAAATTCAACCAGGCCCAAGTGGCATAATTAAAAATAAGAGAGGTAAATCTTTGCGAAGTGGACAGAAGGAAATTATATTGAATGTGTTTAATGGGTTTAAAAATATATATATCCAGCACTGGCAATTGAGGACGTTGTAAAATTGACATCTGAATTCACCGGTATATGTACCAGAAGTATCTGGAAAGTGCGTAGTGAATACAGAGACTCTGGTGTAGTGAAAACTCCACCAAGAAAGGCTGAAAAGCTGCGTAGTGTTTTAGATAACATTGATGACTTTGTGAAAAGTGCTATTCGAGCAAAAGTTCATCAATTCTTTTTTGATAATATACCTCCAACTGTGGATAAACTTCTTTGTGCTGTCAATGAGGACTCCGACCTACCTAATTTTAAAAGAACAACAATTTATAAGTTATTGTTGGACATTGGAATGAAATATGTGAAAAGAAGTGAGGTTAATGTTATAGTAGATCGTGATGATATTGTACTTGGAAGAAGACGATATCTTAGACCTGTACGGCAATACCGAGCAGAGGGTCGAAAGTTTTATTACTTAGGCGAGACATGGGTAAATGCAGGACACACCACCCCTAAAATTTGGCATGACACTACTGTTGAATCAAAGGAAAAAGCTTTTAGGGCAGGATTAAGTCAAGGTTTAAAAAATCCTATGGGTAAGGGGAAACGCCTAATAGTTACGCATATAGGTAGTGAAACAGGCTTCGTAGATGGGGGTTTGCTCATTTTTGAGTCAAAGAAAACAGGTGAGTACCACAAGACATGAATGGAGAGGTATTCCGTAACTGGTTTGCTAATGTTTTGCCTAAACTTGAACCCAACAGTTTAATAGTTATGGACAATGCATCATACCACAGTGTGAAACTCTATCGGCGTCCAAATACTTCTTGGCGTAAACAAGATATTGTGGAATGCCTACAAGAAAAGAATGTAACATTTAATGATAAAAGTGTTAAGGCAGAGTTAGTGATCTTAGCACAGGAATTCGCGGACAAAGATGAAAATAAATATGTGGTTGATGATATGGCAAATAAAGCGGGTAATCAAGTACTGAGGTTGCCCCCTTATCATAGCAATTTGAATCCAATTGAACTGGTATGGAGTTTTATCAAAGGGTTTTTGGCCAGAAATAACAAAACTTTTAAATTATGCGATGTTAGGAAACGGTTTGACAGAGCAGTATTGATGGTGACGCCAGAAATGTGGCAAAAGGAAATCAAGCATGTAGTGGCTATATCTAGCGTTTTCTGAGGATATAGTTTAAGTGTGATAAGTCGTTCTTCCTCATTTCAAGTTCTATGTAGGCCTACAAATCGAAAGTCCTTCATAAGTTAATTTCAAATTACAAAATAAAAACCCGGGCAACGCCGGGCCTTTTATGCTAGTTTTCAATAAAAGGGAAAAGTTGTGTTTTCAAAAGGAAATAAAACATAAGGAGACGTTTTGTATTGTAATGTACATTAGTGAAAACAAGCAATATCAGATTATAGGCCTATGTATTTAATATTTCAAGGCAGGAAGAAAATCGGATAAGTTGAGGGAAGAATAAATATGATAGTAGCCTATCTTTGTATGTTTGAAATGAGCGAAGTATTTGTGCAGAATGCCAGATGGAAAGTAAGGAGAAGAGAGAAAGAGAAACATACAATGTATGTGTTTATATGTGTTTTTTTTTATATTTGTATTTATGTGTGTGCGAGTGATGATTGAATTGTGTCAGACCTGAGAAGTTTCAATTTAAATATTGAAATTAAACACAAAATTTAGCACTTAAAAATAATCCTAAATTGTAAAATTATTCAAAATAGGTTATGAATTTTCTGCCTATTTACCACTCATAAATTAATTATACAGTTTCAAAAAAACTTGAACGTCGGAGGGTTATAAAACAACTGTGTATTGTTTATTACATAAAGTGACTAAAATTTTAAAGTTTTAAATATAAAAAGATAACTTTAATGCAAGCAATGCCATTAACACTTATAGTTCAAGTAAGTCAATAATTAAAAAGAACACATAGATAGCTGTATAATGTAAATGATGTGCTTTAGATGTACAAACTAGTCAAACTTTAAAATCAAACCATAAAATATACCTAAATATTTACCTTTCAAAATTAAAATAAAGCTTAATCGTAAAAAAAGATCGTAGACCTAAATACATAAAAGTTTATATGGTTGTGGCTACAATTACTCTTCTATAATCTTCACGTTAAAAATATTGGTAATTGCACATAAATTTAACGTCTTTTTCATGCTTATTCTCAAAATCAGCATAGGCTTGTATATTAAGTTTTACTTTTATGCTTATGTCAGAAGTATAAAAAGTACATAAATGTATATATTTTATTACACACTTGAAGAATTGTCACACCACTTAATAGATTTTTGACACACCAGTCACATAAACACACTCATTCATTCATTCCGAACAAGGCGAGGATTGATGAAGGTGAAAGATGACGGCCAAATTTTATCTGGACACCAGAAGGGCTTAAAAATTTTTCCGACTCTCGTTTTACAGGCGAGGAAAACCCCCGGAAAAACCCCACCTAAGAATCGAACCCGGTCAGCTGCGTGAGAGAAGCAAACTCATCTCCTACGCCACAGCAGGGGATTTAAAAACAAAGAAAACATTAAAACAATTCATCTTCAAGGTATGTGCGTAATTCAACTTTATTTCAAAGCCTTTCCATAGATAAATTGTACAGTTTTTTGCTTATTGGTTATATTTATTAGTTGTCAACTTTATAAAGGTTTATAAAGAATCTCATAAAAATCATTGATAGCATAAAGAGGACTGCCCATCAATGCTGCTCTGGTTTTCCTCCTGAATACAGATTGCTATAAGGAAGATTGTTATATAACTGAATAGATGTGTATTGAAAACTATTTTTAATAGTATATTTACATTTATCTAAAAAACATAATTATTACGAGTACCATAATAATAGACAAAGTTAAAAGTACTCAAGTAATGAATATTATTTTTGACATAAAGGAGGCCAGCCAGAAACATTGATGGCAAAGTGAGTATGCCAGACCGGATAAAATGTGTAGCACAAAGATTCACAAAGTTTATGATTGATTTAGGTTTGAAGGCTTGGAGACCTGTTTTGTTAGGGTGTGAAAGAGCCATTGGACTTACCTAAAGCCATGAACGGTAAATCATGAAAGATCGTGGCAAGGGCGCATTATCCAGGGGTAGTTATTAATTGTAACTGTTGAGTGTTATGTGGGCTGGAGTGATTTCAAGATATTCCCAACCCCCGGTATTTGTCTGCACGCACTGTTTGACTGGTACTAACAATGTACTTGAAACGCATAACTAGCCTGAAATGAGCTTCAGAAGTATCTTATTTGTGGATTATAGGTGGTGTGAATATATATAACTTTTACAACCTACAGCAGATAAAATCAGTAGGGAAGTACTGGGTTCAGCCCTGAAATTCATTTTCTGGTTTTCAGATTATATATGTTTGGAGATTCCCTGGGTCCAAAAATACTATTTTCATGAATAAATGTGTGAGTGCATATTTTTTGTGTGCTTATATTCCTGAAGGCGAATTCTACCTGCAAAGCTCGAAAACAAAACAAAATAATATAAAAATGAAATCTTATATTTGCGTTACGAATCTTACCGTGATGTGAAATAAAACCTTCCAAAATATGTTTCTTAGTACCTACCACTTTACTTACTTACTTACTCAAGGGCAATAGACAATTCCTAAGCAAGCTAAATGAATATTATCTATTTTATGGAACCCGAATGTTCATTGCCGCGCTTACCTGAGTCCGCCATTCAACCCTATTCTGTGCTAACTCCATATCCAATCATCCCTCACAAATCCTACTTCCCTTAAATCCGTTCTAAGATTGTCCTCCCATCTACATCTAGGTCTTCCACGTGGTCTTTTCCCTTCGGGTCTCCTAGTCAATACTTGACTGCGCTTTACAAGAAGAAAATTTAATTACTCTGGATTTTCTCCAAAACTTTGCTTAGAAACCTAAAACATGTATTCGGAGATATTAGAAAAAATTGTCTGAGAATTAATTAGCCACCTATTTCACAACTTTCTCACGTCTTGCTTCGCAAACAGTGAATTTTTGCATGAGATTGTGACAACTGAATGCGCACTCACGCACTAATAACTCTCGCTGAAGATACAAGTGACGTCAGACAAACTCCAATTTACTATAATAAACCCTCAATAGGGACTATGATGCTGCTTTGATTGGGATGACAAATTATATCGGTGATGTGGCAAGTGCAGAGATTATTAGTTCAGAGACACTGTTCCCTTCAGTAATATTCACTGTTAAGAATCCAGGTTCCAGACCAATATGCAGGAATGGAGCAATGATGTCACTCAATTCACTCCATGTACTGGTAAACCAGAAGCAACCGGTAGCTAGTTTACTTATTCGTTAACACAGATTTCTACCAGATTTCATATGGTGTAAAGAGGCTACATGAAATCTAGACGGTAATTTAATGTGTGCTATTAAGGATATAGAATAGGTCTATGTGATTCTTTATGGAAGTGTGAAAAAAGTATCAGATTTAGCTGCGGGAAGTGTGAAAAAAAGTATCAGATTTAGCTGCAATCTCGCCGATTTTTAGACACCCAGTGTTCGATTCCCAACAAAGAACAATTTTACAGTAAGTAATGTAATACAAAAATCTCTCCTATGAGATAGATTGACAACTTTCCACTGGTATTTTTAAGTCTATCAAATGTAGAATAGAATTTTAGGCAGTAATGCGAGAAGTATAACTTCATGAGATAGCAGAAGAATAAAAATATTTTTTTCCAAAAGTAAATATGAAAAGGATAATTAAGGATTTTATACAAAATTTCATAATTTTTTCATTTAAAATCAAGTTCCATTAATAAAATATGCTTGAATACATCGACTTTAATGTTTATCAATTCGTGAGTTATTAACACCATTAATTGGAAATAGTATTTAACAGAACATGTTAACTTCAAATAAAAGCAAGGGACACTGTTCTTGAAAGCACTCACGAGCAACAATGAGTTCTTGAGCTCCTTCGCTCTTTAGAAACTTTGATACATTTCAAAATAAGTAATACTAATATTGTATAAAATAATTTATCGCTTATGAAATATATATACAAACACACACAGGGTAGTCTATGAAGTCTAAACCCATTGTATTTATTTCTTATCATCGGGTTAGCAAAGCATCACACAGCACACTAGAGCTCTTTGAACGCTTACATCCAGAAGTTTTGGTCACACAGATGTCTAAGATGTTTTATTACTTCCTGGTTCAGTTGAAAGATATAATTTAAGTACAGATATATATATGTTTATATTTATGCCAATTGTAAATATTCCAATATTTACAATACATCTCGTCATACAAAATATTTTTTTAAATATGAGTAGATCAGTTGATGATTAAACAAGAAATTGTCAGATAAATTAAGCAAAATATTATTGTTTTTGTATATGTGTTAATCCAGGGAAAAAAATACTTTAGCTTCCACTTCGACTAAACTGTGTATTGGAACCATTTACAAAGGGGAAAATTTCTGAATAAAGTTGTCTAATTTTGTTATAAAATTCAACATATTGTAGAAATTGTTTTGAAGTTCTGAATACTATAAAATAATAATATTTAAAACTTTACAAATGCAACATAAAACTCTGAAAATAATTCATCGATTTGTTTTATCCGAATTGTTCTATTTTTATCGAATTAACTAGTATTATTATTGGGATTTATTTTCCTTTAAACGATATAATTTAATTTAATTGAATTGTGAGAAAACGCAGTTTATATTTTACCAAATTGTAAGTGCAGTGATCTCAGGATATTTGAAAATTTCATTTCAATAAACCTTCAATTTGAAAAATAAATGCCATCAATTAGAGTCAATTCAATATTTTTATTGTTGTTAGGAAAGCCATTTGCTGCGTCATCTACGTGGGTTGTGTACTAAATAGGTTACTATATTGTTATAAAAATATTTAACACTATTTACTTGCTGAAAGTACTTTCATTTTACACATTACAACTCTACAGTTTACTTTTCCACATAATCACCTTTTTTCGGGATACCAGTTGTTTCAAACCGCTATTGTACGATGCCGTGTCCTGTTGCTGTCGCCATCTGTTCAGTTTTGATTTCACTTCACCTCAGTCAGAAAGTGCTTATCTCCGAGATGTAATTTGAGTTGGTTAAACATGTGAAAATCACTGGGAACGAGATATGGAAGATGTGAGAAAATTTCCCACTTTAATCTCCTGAACTACTCCTGGGTGAATACAAAGAGATACCGTGGTGTCTTGAGGAATCTCCGAGCTGCCATCAAAAGAAAATTCTCTCGACTTTTGTCTTTCTAAGTCCTCCTGCTACATGATGCAACAGGACACGGCATGGTACAGCAATGGGTTTGGAAAAACCCTACCAAAAATGTTTGTAAAAAATATTATGTGAAAAAAAACCGAAGAGTTGTAATATGTAAAATAAAAGTTCTTTCAACAAATAAATTGTGTTTAATGTGCTTTTAAATAGGGAAACTTATTTATTGGGCAACCCTCGTAAAACTAGGAAACTCTGATATACCCATTTTTTTTTCATTTTTTTATTTTTTTTATTTACCATGAAAATTACAAATTACAAATTAGAAAATACAAATTAATACAAAATTATTACAAATACAAATATAAATAACATAAACAAAATTATTACAATTACGAAAGAGCATTATTTACCCCGCATGAGCATAGCTCGTGTTCGGGGTCAGTTCAGTTATACTAAAATTATATTTTGAACATTATATAAAAAGAAAACATACATATTATAGTTTTAGGCAAAAAATAAGAATAAAAAAAATAAGATTGCTTATATGAAATAAAATACATGAACAAAGATACGAAAAATAAATTACAATAACATAACAAAGTTACAAACAAAATACCCTATGTTAAAAATTAAAAATTTACAGTTAAGAATGAATAACGGAAAAAGTGGGTAAAAGTACAATTACAAGTTAGATTTAATCAATTCGAGTGGTATCAGATTAGGGTTTCTTCTAGTAAAATTGTTGTATAGCCGTGGTCCGAAATTTATACTATGCCTTAGACCTGCTTCTGTAGCACATTTTGGTTCGAAAAGAGGACAAGAGATATTATACCTCCTTGTATTATAGTAGTGATTTCGTGTTATGAATTTTTCATGATGTTTATGGAAATAATTTAATAAAGTGTAGGAGTATAATTGTTTAATATTCAATACGTCAAAATCTTTATATAAACTTTTAGATGGATAGTCGATTGATTTTCTTAAACATATCTTGATTTAGAGAAAGTAAGTAAACAAACGTCAATGATAAATATTTGTCAGTATTTTGTTAAACACATACTGTGGTAATAATTGTGATTTATTGTTTGTGAAGAGTATTTATTTACATTACTTCTAATGAATTGCTTACTAAACGTATTATTATGATATTTAAATAAGGTACTCTATTAAAAATAAACATTTATGTTTAAGATAGGCCTATATAACAATATTAATATTAAAAAATCTGTGCCATGTATATCAGAAACATGTGAAATATTGTCTATTAACTCCACCTGTCACTTTATTGGCCTATAAGTTTAAATGATTTTATTTTTTATTTAAACATCCCCTAATGTTTTGTAAGCTATCATTTCTTTTTTTAACTGCATATTTTTATTTAACTGCCTGGGTAATGCTGCATATAACATTTGTAACTATGTGAAGGTTTCTGTATGTTATTCTATATAACTGCAAACCTAATGTAGGCCGCATATAAAAGTAAGTTGAAAAAATGTTCATTGTACATTACCACTAGTGGCATAAATGAAAAGTACGCCGAACAAATGTTCATTTATTAATCTCCTACTTTTTAGTAAACTCTAAAATTCATAGCATACTCCTTAATTTAAAATTAATTTAAATTTTTTTATTGTTTTCCACCATGTAAAGTTAAAGTGTTTATTTTAATAATTAATTCTTGCACTTAAAATATAGAATAAATTAGATTCTATAACATATCAAAATTGCGAAGTAAAAAGTGAAAAAACATTGTTTAGCCAATAATCTAGTATATTAAAAGTTCCACGACTAACCAATATAGCCCTTTTTAGATTATCATTAATATGTTAACCTAAAATGTATAATAATTAAGTCGTTAAGTAGATAGCTTACATTGTATATTCTTAATTCTTTAAATTATTAAGCTTAAGTAAAGTTTAAGATACAGCGGCGACCTATAGGTTATGTTCGATTTCAAGAAAATTAATCCACCTATTCTTTCACAACATAATAACAACAGTAATATGTCAGTTTATTTTTTAAATTATCTGATCCGATAGCTTTGTTCATGTTTTAATCGACCATTTAAACCAAACTTTGTATCTACAGCGCATGCCTACCTGATTTCATCTTAGCTTTTATTATGATACCGTAAAAAGATATATAATAGAATAGCCCAACTCTAACCTTCATCACGAGTAATTGTTAACTTTCCGATCACCCCACTGTTCTTCCAATTCGATGCTGTATATCGCACATTCAACCATTACATAGATGAGTTCTTACGAACAATGTCTCTATGTTTACTAACATTAGGGAAGACTAACAAATTTATCACAAAACGATCATTATTGTGTTATAACAATAGAAACATGGAATCCGTAACAGCTGACATTCGAGGGGCGTGCCTAGACGGAGCAAACCATGTAGCCTATAGGGTGTGGTTATAACACTGACAGAGACGGAAAATAGAGCACCGCGGAAAGCGGATCTGCTAAATGGTGTCTTTTAAAATTTACCAACTAAAACTACTCTACTGCCACCGAAGTTATGTAAACTTACCTTCTATGCTGCTGCGATGCAATGGTACCGTTTCCGGAGATCTTGCATTTGAAGGCTATAATCCACTATCGTTCACATTAACACACACACTATTTTCGCTCTCTTTTTCAATATCACGTATTTTCTTCAACTACTCAGGTGTATACTACCTCAGATTTGAACTGTGCTTCGATATTAGAGACTGATCTATTTTCTGTTACTTAGTTAACAACATCCACAATAATTCTAGTTCCATTTGGATCTAAAACGTTTTATGTTAGGTTAAACACGAGCACTATCTTTTCTTTTATTACGGATGTTTCGTAACGTTGATATATCGATAACACAAGAAGTTCAGCTGAAACACATGTAATGGGGTCAAAAATAAATCAAATGTTCAAAATATAAAACAAATCCTGTAAATTTAATTTTACACACGCACTTCTGCTTTTCCAGTGTCCCAAATCAAATATTTTGAAGGAAAATATATAACTGATTAAAATATTAATTTACTTTAATATATGCATTTCATTACATTCTGATCATTTGAAACAGAGTAATTCATCATGGAACGCAAGGGAAAAAAAACTATGTGTAAGGGAAGTTATTTTTCACAAATGTACGTCTTCACTGAAATAATACTGAACTTGGGTACACCTAAAATTTAGAAATTTAGTAGTATTCAAAATCTCCTTAAAGCAACTATAATTTCTAACGAATCTCTATTTTATGCAAAAGAAAGGTTAATGAGCTACTTGAAAATTAAATTTCAACTTTAGATAGGCCTATAACTTTTGTATAAACACCACATGTTATGTTCATAACTAATTTGCATACTTTAAAGCGCAATGATAGGGAAGCATATACAAAATAATATAAACACTTCTCTGATAACAAAATAAAAGTTTCAAATAACAGAAAAACAGAAAATGTGTGTCCATTTACTTTGATTCTTCCCACTGTCGTGTTATAAGCAGTAGAAACCGGTGTTCATTTTTAAATTCACAGATTCCGATACGCAGTACTGCCACGCCGGTACACTGAAAACCGGTTGCAAATTCTCAACGATAACGGGGGCAAAATTCACGACAAATTTGCACAATATCAATACAAGATGGTGGACGACCCACACGCAAGTTCGCAGATTTTCACAATTTGCCTACGCCCTCAAAAGAATTCTTGCTTGCACACACTCGTATACCGAGTTAAATACCTGAAGACGGTACCGCAGTATTCGTTTTGATGCTCCGATGTGTTAAATCAACGAAATACACTCAAAAAACGCGGAGTCCACCCGAAAGTGCAGACGACGCAACCATTGGAATTGACACGGCAGAACAAACGACGATCACAGACGAAACACACCAACATTCTTTCCACACCATCGTTTAGCAACGTGAGGAACAAGTGCAGTAGCTAGCTGAGCTCCCATGGCGCATCAATAATTCCTATTTGTGTGTTTCTTCTAATTATTTTACAAATCTCATTAGGTTGACAGTCCTTTCTGATAAACAAGGTCCCTGCCACCATACTACTAACATAACACTATGTTGGAGAACCTGCTTTCAATTGTCAATTTCAAGTTGCCATGATGCTACCTCTTCCATCTATCGGTGGACGCCAGAAGCATTGAATTTTCCGTCATGGCCGCCGTTCAATAATAATACGAGGTGGTCGTCGTAGCCTCTAACCCAAAATCAATAAACAAATCCACAGCAAACACACCTTTAAGTTTCTTTGACATCGCTCATGTAAGAAAAAGACTGAAACATCGTTCCGCATTTTCACACATGTTATGAGTGTGTATCAAATTAAAAATAAACGCTGTCCCAAACGCATGCGCGACGAGGTTAACGACACCCACCCCAGAGCCTAGAGATCCTTCTCTCTCTATCTCTCTCAGGCATTTTGCACTGAGTTTAGCGAGAGATGAGAGGAGAGAGGGTGTAAAAATCAATAAAACTCTCTTTCCTGACCCTTTCTCTCGTATTATAGTTAGTATCTCTTTTTATTCTCTCTCTCTCTCCTAACGAGCATGTAACATTTGTGAGATTCCTACCTCTCACATGCAACTACATACATTCACACACGCATCTCACTGAATCCTGCACTCAATTATACCATGCACGTCAACTGTTGCTATGCGACTCTCAACATGTCAGCGATATAACAAGAATATCGCTTAGATTTAAACCCCTAATAAATATTAAGTCACAAGTTTGGTAATAGAAAGTTCAGTACGGCTGCCCACACCCCGTTGAGAGCGGGTAATCTTTCGTAATGAAATATGAAATTAAGTCTTCAGTCCCTTTACCCTACCTACTTACTACTCCATGACAATTCCTAAGCAAGCTAACTAACTCCGTGGCGCTAACATCCCAGAAGGGACAAGGCCTACCACCCGACCGCTGCGTCATCTACCATAGGCAGACGGCAGGATTGGGGGCATGTATTCAGCATTCCGACACTCACAGCCGTTAATGGTGGTTTCCATGACCGGAGCCGCTACTTCTCCATCAAGTAGATCCTCAATTTGAATCACGAGGCTGAGTGCACCCCTACCAGACCTCTCTACCTCAGAAAAATCCGAGGAGGTACCGGCGAACGAACCCGGGCCGACAGATTTGTAGTCAGCGACGCTAACCACAAGACCACGCCGGCGGTCTCCTAAGCAAGCTAAAGGAATATTATCTATTTTATGGAACCCGAAGGGTCACTGCCGCGCTTACACGAGCCCACCATTCAACCCTATTCTGCTCTAACTCCTAATATTGTCCTCCAAACTACGTCTCTTCCCTTCGGGTCTCGCAGTTTATATTTTTTAGAGTAGTCGTTCCTCCCCCATTCGTGCAACATGTCCATCCCATTTCATTCTCTGTGATTAGATTACTCTCATTATATCCAGTACCTCCGGCGTGGTCTTCTGGTTAGCGTCGCTAACCACAGATCCGTCAACCCGGGTTCGATCCCCGGTACCTCCTCGGATTTTTCTGAGGTAGGGAGGTCTTGTAGGGGTGCACTCAGCCTCATGATTCAAATTGAGGAGTTACTTGATAGAGAAGTAGCGGCTCCGGTCATGGAAACCACCATTAACGGCCGTGGGTGTCGGCATGCTGACCACATGCCCCCAATCCTACCGTCTGCCTATGGTAGATGACGCAGCAGTCGGGTGGTAGCCATTGTCCCTTCTGGGATGTTAGCGCTACGGAGTATAGTAGTATATCCAGTGAAGAGTACGGGTTATGAAACTCTTCATTAAGAAGTTTTCTCCGGTCCCGTTTTCACCTCTCTTAAGTAAGACAATTATCCTAAGAACCCTGACTTGTGAGCTGTAACCGGGGAGACGAGACAAGAATCGTGGGTTTAAGATGCGTGGTAGAAATATTAGTTTTTTTTTTAAGTGGCTTCGAGGCGGCAGTCTTGCGCAGGTCATATCTTATCTCATCAGTTATGATACCAGAATTTTACATCTATCAATTTTGCCGATTGTACTTAAATACCAATAAGAAAACAATAACTCAAACAGTTAACTGTACGAGATATTCGAAAATGTAAACGCAACTTCACTAATTCAATGATAACACTTCCTTTTTAAGAACTCAAGAGATCCTTAATATTCGATTCCTGACTTAATCATCTTCCAACACAATAATCATGGTTAAAAAATAACCCTTGTATGAAATCCAGGTTCGTAAGATTTTTAAAAACTGAAAGGGAAGATCTGTTTTCAAGAACCAGTTTCACCGCAAAATAGAAGACGCGTAAAAAAAAGGCAAGAAAAACATTTCTCTGGCTTCCCCTAAACAAAATGCTAAAGTGAGGTTTATGTTAATTTGTATTGAAAATCATCAGTACTATAACAAGCGCTACTGTCTTTAAATCTATGTGAACTTATCAATTAATTTATGAAGCTTCTTTTGGCCCTTTCAATTTTAAAATGGAGTTTGCTGTTTAAAGCCTTAAGCCTCCAATTTTATACTATAAACCCACATACAATAGATCATCCTTCAGTAAGTGAAATTCATGCGATATTCTAATATGACGGTCCGATGGAAAAAGACCCTCCGGAAACCGCAACGTAAGGGGAAGATGATATAACAGCATTTAACGGAAATAAGCTGTCAAGCGACGGACTGGATAAACATAACCCAGGTATCTTCGGGGTTTAAATGTTAAAATGTGCGCTCTTACATTCAGATGTAGTATACTCGTGTCAAAAAGCAATCCTATGTATTTTAATCTCTGAGTATTTTATAGATACACAATCTTCAAGCATGTATACCAAATTACTTCTTTCTACTGATTTTCAACTTATAGGCGAGTCATAACTTAAATACATTATTTGTCCCAAAATTAATCTCTTAAATGGCCAATGTCATCTTTCAATTACCTACTGAATAAAGCCTCCTTTGTATTTGAATAGCTAGAGGTCTTTCTTCCGGAAAGGAAGATTTTCTTGCCAAAAATTTGCGCCAGGTTAATCCTTCGATTGCTATGCTGTTCAGTATGAAAACACTGCCTGTGAAGTATCTCAGGTATCCCATTTATTTTACTTGTTGCATTTGCAATTTCATGATCATTTTATTACACTGAATACTAAATAACAAAATAATTCAAGTGTTTTAAATTTGTTCACTAAAGTATACAGTTGTAGGCATTTAGAGTACAGATTTTGTGAACACCTTTCTCTTAGTAGGGTCTAAGTAGAACTTATCAGGATATTGATGTAATATTGACGTGAATACATATTTTACTCGTTAAAGTGACATCCGAAAAGTCACTTAGAAAGTACTGTGGAATTTGCACCATACCCCACTCGAATCATATTCATGATAACTTTGAAAGAAATACTTTATCATGGTGAGATTGTTATTTCGTAGACACATTCTATAAAGTATGGAGGAATCTTATATTAATCCGATTAACGAAAGAAAAATATCATAAATGTTTTACTAAAATGAATGGTTATGATATAAATTATACCCCATTCAGCCAAGGAAGGTTGAATGAAATATATAGGCCTTAGCTATCCCCAAACAAAGTCTATGTGCAAAATTCAAGTCCAATATATATTTCCTGGATCATACGAAAGCCGTGTGCAAGTCACCACAGGTCTTAAAGGGATGAAGAAGATTTACTCGGGTTAAAGAGGTCTGAGTCAAGTCCTTGCTGGAAACAGCGTAACCTTTGTTTTGACGATCTTCACACAGTGTTTCATATGAAAACACCCATGAATAAGCCCAAAAACACACTCATGTGCTTAAACCAATGACTAATATCAAAGTTAGGCAAACCGAAATAGCTGAGTAACGAACTCATACTAGGGAGATCGAGGGTTTGAACTCCATGTTCATACATCCTAAATGGGGTTTCCGGGTCCTCGCTCACTCGTAGAGACGAATACTCGATTAAAATATATACATATGCATGAAATAAGGCTCAAGTCCACCGCTGTGGCGCAGGGGATGCGTTCGCTCCTCTCACGCAGCGGGCCTGGGTTCGAATCCTGGTCAGGACAAGTTACGTAAGTGGTGTTTTTCCGGTTTTTTTTCACCTATAAGAGAAATGTATGGTATCCTGTGGACCCCGGATAACATCTGGCCGGCATTATCATTGTCATCCCAACCTCGCCTTGTTCAGAGTGAGTTTGTGAGTGAATGGTGTAGATCGTCCTATCATTATGTATGTTTGTATGTCGGAGGTGGCCCCAGCATTATTGGGCTGATCACTCTTCCGGGGAGGCCGTCCATGTTCTTAACTGGACAAAAAGTATATGATCCAATAGATAATCCCTCTCCCGATAGGGCGAGGCACTGTAAAGCCCGTGCGGTGTGGGCCGCTTAAACGTACCTGTAAGGATGAGGTAGGGGTAAAGAAGAGAAGAAGAGATCTATAAGGAAGAGGTAAGAGTAAAGAGAAGAAAAAGAGGCTTAAATGACATAGCCCGTCGATTAGCCCCTATATAATAATAATAATTTTAAGCAATAATACAAACTTTACTTTAAAATATTGTAAATTACTCATTAATTATGACCGGTATTAGTTGAAACTCAAACTCTACCATTTCAATTTGGATAGAATGCGTGAAATGGTGGAAACTGTAAGTCATTCTAAAGGATTATAAGTTATGTCATTAAACACACAAAATGTAAATTACTATATGTAGGCCTAGAATCATTTAACTATTAAATCGCCAATATTACTGAACTACGGATGCAATCACATAACCATAATCTCAGCAATGCTGTGATACAGACATGTAATACTGTAAATAAGAATTTAATTTTAGAGACTTCTTGAGAATAGACTGCAATCAATTTAAACCAGGTTGTGAATGGAACACTTCCGTGAGTGAAGTCTGTCAGACTTATCTGAAGAGTAATCACTGCGGTGCACCAAAATTAGTTGTTATCAGTTGATATGAGATTAATGGCAACACCTAATCTCAATATAATTCTACCTTCTTCATACAATCTAATAATATTCACCAAAATTATTACAACCTTTAGCCACGATTTTGTCACCGCTAGTTAATCACTAGTGTGGATTCGTAATTTTCTAAAAGCAATGCAGTCGAAAGTTTCTTTGTTCTACTCCTACACCAGAGGCTCATGATTTGCGCGTGTGGCCTGGCATGCAAGCGGTACCGGGTTCCAGTCACAAGGCAGACGAGTTGTGTTGATACCACCAATCGTTAGAGCCGTTTTCGAGAAAATCGAGAAAAAAACTAAATTTTCTTAAAATAAGAGAAAGTAGTCGCCACAGACACACACATAGACATGTTTCAGAAAATAGTAGGCCTATGTTTTTTAATCAGGTGACCTCAAAAGTGTATTTATGTTAAAAACAACTTCGAATTAGAGGGTCGAAGACAATACTTCCTCTGCCTATAGTACGGTATCTATGGTATGGACAGAGGAAGTAAAAACTATAAAAATGCCGAAAATTGCCTAAAAGGCAATATATATCTTGAAAATGACAAAACCATTCAAAATAGTGCCACAATAAATTTCCCTTCACTAACCAATAAAACAATTATACACATTTCTTTATTTCGAGCTATCTTTCAAGCTTCATATAAAAAAGATGCTAAATCAACTGCCTGTCCCTAATACAATATTATTAGTAATGATGTTAATAACATTTAAAAAATATAAAGGAGTACGTCCTTACCTTTGAGACTGATGTCGAGTAACTTAGGCCCACGTAATCCTAGGATATCATCAGGCCTTGACTGTCACCTTCATCCCATCCTGAGTGAATGTATGAGCGACTGGTGTGCCTCGTCCTATGTGTTCTTGTTGTCTCGGAGGCTGTCCCACATTGGGCTGATCAATTATCGGGGGAGACCCTCCATGTCCTTTTCTCAAAGAAAAGTATGTCTGCCATTTACAGGAAACTCCTTCCCCGACAGGTCGCGGTCCTGTAAGGCCCGGGCGGCGTGAGCTGAATAAGCGAAGGAGGTAAACCTGATAAGAAAAATAAGAAAATAGTGTTAGTCAATATATTAAAAAAAATACATGATGCATAACAAACAAAATATTAAACATTTCATCCAAACCAATTTAAATCTCTGTTTCAATTTTTCTGGGAACGAAAATAAACAAAGCGAAAGAAGGTTCTAATTTAAGTGTTTTGGTGGTAGTGATTTTTATATAAGGCCTAAGAATTTTTCCATCTTTATCATCTTTATCCAACATTTTAATTTATTCTTAGGATCTTATTACCCATCTATTTTGTGCTAATTTCGTTTGTATGTAATGCTTGTGTGTGTGTCCCCCCCATCAGTGCTTCATGTTATTTGTACTCTGGCTACGGTTTTCCGAATGAAGTAATCTTGAAAATGGCTACACTTGTACGTGGAACTCATCTTTTTAATGCTGATTCCACCCGCGCATCGCTACTCGTTCAATTATAAATTGTGACACTCCACGCAATTAAAGAAAAAGCTCACAGAAACAAAAATACAACCCCCACTAATTAATACTTGACATATAACTGCAGTATTCCACTGTTTCTAAACTCCGTCTGCTAACCAGGGTCCACAAGTCTGATGCAGCATCCCTCCCGAGAATTAAAATGTGCACATATGACATATCTATTCCTACAATCTTATATCTAATTACCATTAATAGATTCACTTGCGTATAGGATTTGCCCACGATAATTAATTGAAAAATTAAAGTTAAGAGTATAATAATTATTAAAGTATTATATTTATTAACACTTGCACGCGAATCATTCGTAAACTAAGCCATTAATAAATGAAACAGCTAAAATTCCGGCTTTAGAGTACATTCCACGATTAGAAAGCGCCGCCTCGGAAAACGATCTCAGATTCGATTATGCAGTTCCAAAGCTAACTGTGGTTACTGAAAATACAACTGTCTTCTAGACTGTATTACTCGTGTGTAATAATATTAATATTTTTTTTATTTTCCTTTTCATAACGTTTTGAAAGGTGAAGGTATAATTCAAAGTGAATTTCTCCTGTAAAATCAATTTAAAGCATTAGTGAGGTTATGTCTTTTTAAAGATATTTAAGTGTTTAACTATTATTGCTGAGGTTTTAGTGCATAGTTGCATGCGTAACTTAGCTTTTCCTTCATGGTATGTGTCTTATAAGTAAGGTATTATAGATTATTTTTATTTTAGTTTCTAAAGCTTTAACGAAAGATGAAACTGTACGTTTTTTTATGAAAAATATCCTTAACACAGGAGGAGGAATGACAAATACTAATATGTTTGGAAATTGCTTCAGGTAGGTTTCAACTTGAAAGAAATTATCAAACCTTTTCGAAACTACATGCACTCCTCGGTTATGCGGCATTTTCTCCGACAGCTGTGTATTGCACGTAGTCTAATCGTTCTTAACAGGCGGAGCTCGCTATATTCCTCGGCTCTGCGGCAATTTCTCCCACAACTGAGTATTGCACGTAGTCTAGTCGTTCTTAACAGGCGGAGCTGGCTGTACTACAAAGGGGTATAACTTCCTTTCTGACCGATAGACCACAGGATATATCTGTGGCTTGGTTCTAAAAGAGCCAATGTCAATTTCTTGCAAAAATGAGATCTATGCATTATTTAGCTCGGCTAGTCTTTACCTTTCGTATAATAAAAGTGCCAATGTCTGTTGCTATTAATAGACATAATACAGGAACCTTAGGGGCCAATGTCGTAAGTTCTCAGCAAAAAGAAGTTACTTCTAGAAAGGCTTCAAAGTCAGTTATCTCAAAAGCAAGTTTTATGACACTGACCCTTTTAGAACCAAGCCACAGATATGTCATAGTGAATTGCATAGTTCGTTTGGTATGATTGTTCACTTCTACTGAAATTTGTGTTATCTCCCAGCAATTAATTTAAGTCCCTGTCTATTGTAAGACATGGGGCTATCGGGGGCACACATGGTCCATGTAATGCAAAATTGATAGCGTGAAGTAGATTTCTCTTCGACAACTACACTCAGGCCCAAGATAGATTATATAAAGGAAAATGTAAAATTTGTTAACAATATGTTATTTTACGTACATTTGAAATTTATACTGAACTTTGTATAACTTGTACATGCTAGCTAAAGTTTATGATATTTCAATCTGAACCGTCTTTACTAAATTTGTATGTCTTAATATTGACTTACGACAATTCATCTGGCAGTTAAATTTGATGCAAAACCTCCGACGTTCCAGGATGGGAATGCACGCGTGCGGAATTTGACTATTTCACTGCTACTGACTTATAAATTTGTCACATCATCTTTATCTCATATATTTTGATTTATTTATGTGTACATATATATATATATATATATATATATATATATATATATAAGGGGCTTTGTCCTCACTGACTTAATGACTGATAGAGAATCGACGTAGAGCCTAAACTATAAAAGGTAGAGTCTTGGAATTTTGACTATAGCTTCGTTTCATATTGTAAATGCACACTAAGAAAGAATTTTGCAAAAATTTTATTTTAAGTGCCAAAAATCAAATGTTTCTGAGATTACTTAATACCTTATAACACAGAATTATCAAATCCAAATCACACTCCAAGTACTGTTCTCATGACAACAGTGTATTGTTGGCAATGTTCACAGGTAGCTTAGGAAGTAAATTATATGGGACTTTGACAGATTAGAGAATCTATCGATAGCATTAATTTGTGTTAAATAAATATTGAAGAATGAAATCTACGAAACTAAATCACAATGTGATGCAGTCACATAACTTTCTCTGTCATGGACATAAAGAATGCTATTTTTTCACTGCACATTTTGATGTAAAGTAAGAGGCTTTATTGCGGGGAAAGCTTAATCCAGCTGTCACAGTCTGAGTGTGTCAAGGCGTAAGTTATGCCATATCAGAAGTCGGTAAAAAAATTATATCCACTGATACGTTATTCATAACTGTAGGCTTTGTATTTTTAGTTGAGAAATGTGGAAGCTGGAAGCCCTAATCATTTAAAAGGAGACAACATAGGATGGAACATTTTTAGTCCTACGCGCGCAGTATATTATTATGTCCCATGTTTTGGGGGAGGAAAGTATGAAAGCGATATTGAATTTATTTTTGATTTCAGCTGTTGTATGGTTGTATGGTAAAATGAGAGTGAGAAATAAAATACTCCGTAAACACAATACAGTATACAGAGTTAAAATATTACAATGTTGAATAAATGTAAGAAAGATTATTACAGTTCCAGAACACGTTCTTCAGAAATAAAATAATTTTCATTCAACTCGCTAAGATCTACCACTTTTTTTCATTTCCATGTGTAGCAAATCTTATAATATTAAGACTGCATGCAATCTCTAGGAGTTAGATATTGCGTTTCTCCAACTTTTGAAAAGGATTTATTCCGAGTTTGAATAGAAGCGTTAGATGAGGTGGATACCTCTTTTCATTCTCGTGATCGCTGCAGCTACAGTGACTGATGAATATCATGCACCTAGGAATCCTAGACTTGCTACATAAAATAAAAGATAAGATAGAGAATTTAAGAAAGGGAGGTGTCAGCTTAGAAGATGTGAAGATTACTCAGCAGAATGCACATTCCTTTATAGTCTCTTAGTACAATCTATATTAATAAAAATGAATTACCAAAATGTATGTTGCCACATCACTTGAGAACGGCTCGACCGATTTGGCTGATTTTTCTTCTGTTGTGTTCGTAATTGTCAGGACAAGGTTTGTATGAAAGACATTTTTTTTTTTGGAAAATCCACGGGAAAAGTCGGAATTGTAAAATGAGGCACAGTTAGAAAGTTCTGCTGTCAATTGTTTACATAAAACATATTTAAGAAATTCAAGTGTGACATATTCACAGTTAGAGTGTTCCGCTGTCACATGTTTTCATAACAAAACAAACAAAAATCCCTTTAGGCATGCCTACAGGCTGAGGTAGATTTCGAAGTGCTTTTGGTTTAATTTATTGTCGCTCCGCAGCATTCTTCTTCTTTACTATCCTTGATAGTAGCTTTAATAGTCAGCTATTATGCGCTGAACGAAACGTTGATAGTTACTTATTTAGCGCTATTCAACGATGATTAAAAACGCACTCCCATTGGTGAAGAAAACATGAACGACTAATCAATGATATTCTTAAAAGAAAAGACGTAGATTGAGAAGCAATCTGAGAGTCATATGATGAGAGGATAAATAAAAAGTATTCATAATTATTGCTTAATTAAAATAGTAAAAAAAAAGTGTGCGTGGAACGACACACGACAGATGTGAAACTTATTTTAATTTATGGATTTTTTTAATATTGGACTATTGATTTTTTTCAATTTTGGATTGTTGGATTGGTTTGGACTTTTTAAATTTTGGATTTTTAAATTTTTTATCTTTTAATTTTTTAATGTTGGAATTTTGGATGTTTTAATTTTGGATTTTTTAAATTTTAGATCTTTGAATCTTTTATTTTTTGAATTTGGATTTTTTAATTTTGGATTTTTTATTTAATTTTTTCATTATTAAATTTTGGACATTTGGATTTTTATTTTTTAAATTTAGGATTTTTAAATTATGAATCTCTGAATTTTTAATTTTGGATTTTTTAAATTTTGGGTCTCTGAATTTTTTGGATTTTTTATTTTCGATTTTTTAAATTTTTGGTATTTTTAAATTTTGAGTTTTTTATTTTTTAATGTTGGATTTTTTTATTTTTTTTTTAATTTTGGATAAGCCTAATCATTGACTTGATTGTTTCCTGTGCAGTCCGTTCCGTCACACTTCACTAATTTCGTGACGATTTTGAGCGTTACATAAGCTCTCTATTTACCCCTACCGCGGCTAAAGAAGTTCCACTTCAAAAATAGTAATTGAAAATAAATGTTGAACTGAATTCGGTAAAGACGAAGAGCTTACAATCATTTGTTTTGACAAATATTCTGGTAGGCCATGCGTAAGATCAGCAATGAATAAAACTAGCAAAATCGCTAAACAAGACAAAATTAATGATATTATAATAATTCTTAAAGAGAGCCATGACTGTGATAACTATATGAAACTCAAGGTATCAACATAAATGAACAGTAGTCCCAATGTTCTTTGAGGACAACACTCTTTTTCATTGAGCCATAACTTTCATATTAAACTCCATTTTACCGAGAATTATTTTATCACAGCAATATCAAAGTGTACAATGCACCATATGAAATGTAAATAAATCTGATTTTTTTTTATAAAAAGAGAGTTGTTATTATGTTTTAAATTTATATTATATTTTATTATTTATTTTTAATTTTGCCAAGCATTATTGTTCTAAAGGTATGTAACTATTATTTTTAATATTTCAAACCCTAAATTACATTGGTAATTTTATCCTTAATCGGTTCTCACACATTCCTTTCGACAGGCCTTCAGCCTGAGGTATATTTTTAAGTGTTATTGTTTTTTCATCATTCAAATCTCGCCTTATATGAGAGCTATTGACAAAATAGTTTAAAATAAAATAAATTCTGTTTCGCGTTAATTTTAACATCATACTAAAATGAATCCATTTCGTGTTGGCAAAATCAGTTGGTTTCAAGAAAATTATCAAAAGGAAGCTTCAATTTGACCGACATAGTCACATAATTTTCAAAGAAGAGGGTATCAGGTATTTAGCGTAAAATTGTGTCTTGCGTTCTGTACAAGGATATGTGAATACTGCTAACTTTTATTTGGGCAGAGGAAGTTACGTGACTTTCACATCAGATTTTTTATTTTATTTTGTGTTATTTTTCGTTTCTTTAATTGCAAACTCGTGACAAACATTGTATCTTACAAGACACATTATGCATTTCAAAGTATAGTAAAGAGACAAGTACTGTATATCGCTTTTCGCATAGAACCCCTGTCGCGCTCCGGCAAATTCTCCAGCACAGGAGTATTGCGTGCTGCCTAGTCAGTCCTATGTAGGCGTTTGTCAGTTAAGTTCCCTACATGTTGCTTCTTCTATTAATATTAATAATAATAATAATTCAAAGTGACATTAGAAAACGCAGATTGAGAATCTACGGACACATTAAAAGAATGAATGACTTACAAAACAAATAGGCGAATTCTACGAAAACAGGAGTAAAGCGAAAATAGACACTCTGAGGCTCTGTCCTTACTGACAGAGAATCAACGTAGAGCCTAAACTATAATAGGTAGAGACTTGGAATTTTGACAGTACCTTCGTTTCATAATGTAAGTGCTCACTAAGAAAGGATTTTGAAAAAAATTGATTTTAAATGCGAAAAATCAAATGTTTTTTAGAATACTTAATCCCTTTTTACACAGTTGGTCTCAGGTAGGTTTGGAAATAAATGATACGGGACTTTGACAAATTACAGAAGCTACCGATATAATTCATTGCTGTATAATTCATTGCTGTATATAAATATTGAAATCTACGAAAACAATGCACAATGTAAAGCAGTCACATAACTTTCTCTACCCTAGACATAGAGAATACCGTACGAGGCATGGTAATATGTATATTATTATATCCCAGGTTTTTTTGGGGGGGAGGGGAGTATGAAAGTGATATTGAATATCTTTTTAATTTCATCCCCGAAACGGTTGTATGGTAACATGAAAGTAAGAAATAAAATATTCCGCAAATTCAATACAATTTTATGTTACCGGAATTCCTGTTTCTTCTTATTTGAACCCCTACCAGACTTAGGCCCGCTCTTACGATGTCCAGTTAAGTAGGAGTAAATGATAACTGGTAGTTTATTTTACTGTCGGAGTAAAGTTCCAGTAAACGCTTCTTTGTTCTTATCATCTCCTAGTTAAAGTTTACTCCCGGTTAACGCAATCAGACAAAAGTCACAGCAGTTGGTACGAGCATTTCTCAGTTGTTTGCAGCAGTTTTTCAACTGTTTTCATTGTTTCGTGTGATGTTGCAATGGATAATGAGGTTATGGCTGATATAAAAGAAATAAAGAGACACAGCAATTTCTTTTCAAGTGAAGAATAATTGTTTCTGAATGATATCGACGAAAAGCGTCATATAATTCAAACTAAATAAACACACAATAAGGCGTGGCCATAAGAGCAAAGCTCAAAAAGACGTATCAGAAAAACCTATTGTGAAATATGTAACTTCCTCTGAATTTAATTATAGTTTACAGTACACAGTACGGGCAGTAGTGTGCAAGTCGGATAATTTGCGAGGCAAGACCTAAAACCTAATAAGTTTGTGTACGAAATGTGTAGCTAATAACTACAGGATATAGCCTATTACGAGATGTTTTCAAATGAAATTATTAGCTCTTAGCATAACATTAAAATACATTATATAGGCCTATATAGTTTTTATATTAGGCCTACACTTATTATACAATTTCTGTTAAATAAGAATAAAATCCTCCTCAAGTAAAGTGGTTGTAAAAATGAAAAGAAAGGTACCACGTTTCGAAACCCCATCCCCGAAGGATGAAAAACCCAAATATGATCAGCTGATGTACGGGTAGAGGAAGCAAATAGTAAAGTAATTGTTTGTCCAAACTTTCATAATAATTTGATCTAGTTTTCAATCTCTTTTTTATTTATTTTTACATATATTGGCATTGTTCATCACCAGTGACATTACGAAAGCAGCTAAATAACTTCATCTCTCCATTTTAATTCAGTTCTCGAGAAGTATAACCTCAAAAAATCCTCCGGTTAGGAGTTTACTTGTACATTTTCCTACAGTAAAGATTACTGCCAGTTAAGAGCATTTTACCAACAGTTAACACCTAACCAGATATTGTAAAATCGAACTGTCAGTAAAGTAAGCGTAAAAGTAGCCGTAAATATTTTACTGGAGGTGGTAATAACGGGCCTTAGTGTCTAGAAGCAAGGGGATGCACAATTCTACATCCTCTATGAGCCATAAAAAGCTATATCAAGCGTTTTCTGAGGGAATAGTTTGAATGTGATAAGTCGTTCTTCATTTACAATTTTTAATACGTAGGCCTATATAAGGAAATAGAATTTGAAAATCGAAAGTCCTTCATAAGTTAATTACGAATTACAAAATACAAAACCCGGGCGACTCCGGGCCTTTTAAGCTAGTTTCACTTGTCATATGCTACTGATGCCGAAAATCAAAGAGCGTCAAACCGATTACATACAGATTTCACCCCCTTTTCCCTTTCAAGTTATTAGTACTGGAATTTTCACACAGCAAGAAACCGGCTTCTCGAAAGTCTCGGAGGTTTTAAAATCATCCCTAATCAAAGTGTCCTATAACATGATGACTGCCCTGGCTTCTATCAAAATAAAGTAGTTTGTACATACACAAACCATTGTGTGAATTTAATTTCGAAATTAAATAGTGTCTGCTATCAGATCAGGATTCTGAGAACTATTCTTGACCATAACATTACACTTTCTTTCTACTACGCACAAGTTGAGTTACATTATCGTACGGTGTTTGTTTTTGGGGGTCTGCAGCCATGTTAAATGATGTATTTATTGTTCAGAAACGTATCGTCAGATGCATAGCAGATGTTGACCACAGAACTTCATGTGGGGAATATTTTATGAAATACAACTTGTTAACAGTATATGCTTTGTATGTTTTGAAACTTCTGGAACTTTTTCATTTAAACTCATCTGAATTTCAGAAAAATAGCGACTATCATAATTATGACACAAGATATAAAAATAATCTCTGTATACCGTCATACCACCTATCTACAATTAGTAAAACATATATAGTTTTTGGTTTACAATTATATAATAGCTTAACTGCTAATACCAAGACGCTACCATTTAGAAAACATGTCAAATCTATTTTAATACAAATATGCCCCTACAGCTTGGAGGATGCACGCGTACGCCTTTTAAACCACATAACTTTTAAGTAATAGGTCTACAACTAATTTTAACTAATTTTAATTTTTTATGGTAGTATTAGAGGAAACTTTGACACTGTCCATACATTTATTATGTCTTCGACAATAAACATTATTATTATTATTATTATTATTATTATTATATTAGGGGCCAACTATTACATCACATCAATTAGATTTAAAACAAGGGCTCTGATAAAAAGTCCGTCCTGTTTATATCTTCTTCAGATGTTGGACAAATTATCCTACATCGAGTTCTAATATATATTTATGCCCCTTAGTCGTGCGTTACCTTCAAACTCATGAATCATAGAGAATCGCAATAATTAAACCAGCGGTTGCCAACCTCTTTGACCTCACGGACCATTAAATTCCTGATGTTGAATCCGCAGACCACTAATAATATGAATTATTAATATGTATAAAATAATTATCAGAGAATTTAGAATTGTTTAATATGAAATTCACATATTTAAAATTACGAAGTTACAAATGCTGAGTATGCCTCGTGAGAACAATACTGAGTTTTAATTCTGTGACAGACGAAAACTATGAATATCTTGCTGAATATTGAATCTAAAATTTAATTACTTTTTCGCTCAGCAATGGATTTTCACTTTTTATAGAGAGCAAAACGACGAGTCTTAAATCGTGTAAATAATGCTATCTTCAGTGCTTGCTGAAAATTGATATATTATTCATATATCTACATTCCTAAGTTCATCTTTCTTTGGATAATAACGATCCAAAGGTTTTATGCACAGATTTAATAAAATATGTAAAGTGCACTTAAAGTCCAAATTTTTCTGCAGACTAGCTAAATTCTCTCACGGACCATGGTTGTCGTTTCCTTTACTAATCCCCTCCATATAATCCGCTGTCTCTTTGTCTATGATATCTTTGAGTTGGTTTCTGTACAAAGCTCGTCAGGGACGTTTCTCCATTGTGATCAGTCACAATATATGTAATACAGACTGTTCCTTTCCTCCCTTACAGACACTGTCATGTTAAGTTTTACACAATGAGAAGGTAAAGCTGGTAAAAACAAAATTCTCCTTTCTTCTGTGAATAACATGGAATAAGATATTAAAATCTAGATTTTGAATAAAATAATAAATTTAGTTAACCCGCAAGATAACGCCTTCAGGATTCCAGAACTATAATTTCACTACAAAATCACAAGAAAAATAAAATATAAGGCAAAGAAAATTACTTTGAGACTAAAGATATAAAACTACAATGAATTTTAATGAATAAAAATTATAATTATATTTACGATATTAATTATAATTTAAATTACAATATAAACACAATACAGTAGTTGCATAGTACACATGAATGTAGGCTTGGGAAAAAAAAGCAGGAGAAGTTTATGAAGTGGAAGTCAGTTTAATAGTTCCGGAAAAGGAGTGATGTAACCATATTTGCGTGTATTACAGTTAAAACGTAAGCACACGTTATGAGCACATTGTAGATTCATTTTTATGTCAGTAAAAGGATGATTAGTCAGAGTGAGGCATAATAATATCAGAGTTTTCTTTGGTGCCAAGGGGAATTAATCTCAAGTCTTTTGAGAACATGGATAATAGAAAAAAAATCTGCAGGTTTATACAATCAATAATTATTATCCCTGATATTAATAGACACATAGGTAATATGAGTTCTAGAAAATAACAATGCATTTATTAGGAGTGTAATTCCATTATTTCGAAAGCAGCATAATATGTAATATTTTATTTATTTATTATTAAATATGTATAAATAAAACCTAGTCAAAATTATAATTGAAATAATATAAAAGTTGGTTTTTCCTATTGCTTTCTGAATTGACTGTTATTTAAAGAGCAGTTTTTACATTTAATCCTCTGTAAAATTACGCGAATATACCAATATTTCGCATTTCTCTGGGCCATTACTGCGAATTGCATAGCAGGAAATGTATTGAGTTGCACTGTTTATCTAAACAGGAAACAGGGTTGCCTTGGAGACTGAGCGGGATTTTGTACAGAGATTAATTCCTGAAAGCCGGGCATGGGGCGTTATCAATTATTCGCAGCCTCCCCACCAACATAGGCCTACGTCACAGCGGTCAATGCTTTAGGCTAGTATAACAACAATACACTGCTATACAACATAACATTTTTTTAAAATTATTGTTTATTTATGATAACTATTGTTGCCGTATTCAGGTATAAATTAAGGATAGAGGTAATAATTAATTTAATATGAAAAATTACTCCTTACTCTGGAACTGAACACCACCAGCGTTGCTTGCCCATCGATAAGATTATAATACATTATACTGTATCTTCATGGAAACGAAAAACCACCGAATGATACAGGCCTGAAGAAACTAGTGTGAACACCTTTTAAACCTCCAAAGGACGGCATATAAATGTCATATGTATGTACCTCTTTTGGAGGTAAAAACGCACAAACAAGTCATTAGTCATTAGTATTTACTTTTGAAAAAATGCCATGCAGCTTTCCAGGAGAACTTGAAAACACCGGGTGTCTAAAAAAATTTACTCCGTCTTTGACTGTAAACTTTTTTTTTTTTTTTGCAGGGCTCTATTTTGAACTTTCGTACACATGTATGGTGCAATAGACTTCTTTTCTTTAATTTACATAATTAATTCTATACCTATGTTAATGCACAGATGAGCATTCATAGTGTCAGTAGCCTACAATTTTTGGACATTCTGTATATAAGCAATGGCAACCATACATTTAAATTCAATAGTGGAATGTATAGGTTATATTTTTACTAAAGAATAACGTAGAAACGTAATTCCAGTTCAAAAGTGTAATTTCTTAATCATTTAAAAAATGATTAATTTTGTTAGATGGAAAATAAGTAGGCTACACAATTTTGAGGTAACTCAAAGGTGACACAAAGATAAAGAAAAATATTAGTTTTAATTCTTTTTAGATATTTTTTAAAAGAATTCGTATGTATACCATTTAATTGTCGTAATAATTATGTCGGCACCGGAACGTACTTTATATTGTACTGTAGGAGTGATATGCGTGAGGTAATAAATCCCCACAGGAGAATACAGAGCTTAACAAAGAGAGGAAGCCAGTAGAAATAGAGTCCTTGAAACAGTTTATGTGGGTCAAACTAATTACTCTAACTTAATCTTCTTACGCCTCTCAGTGATGGGGAATTTTAATCGCAAACCAGATTTACTGCCTTTATCTATAATTAAACAACTCTACTGCGCCCTCTCTCTTAATCAGGACTAAGCGGAAGTGCACTGTGCGTTTCTACATTTCCCGTTAAAGAAAACTCAAATTAGCATTCACATAATTATTCTTTAAATATGGCAATGCAGAACATTTGAATTTTCTACCCCATCCCGTGGGCAAATTTTGATGCCTCGTTTTTCTCTGGGCCAGCAGTATCTCCGAATAACATTAACAAACGCAGACATTGTTGCATAAACAGCGTTTGTCAATTTTAATGAAAATACCGCCATCGTATGCAAGCGCATTTTGCTACTATTTGAAATCCTTCGTATCCCGAAATAGACCTGCGTAGGGGCTTTAATCAAAATAAAAACAGCCTTCATCAACAGCATTTAAAACAAAAATTGTTTTGTAAGATGACACAGGTTGTTTAGAAGTAAATTACTGACAACGCTGAATTAAGTAGACCTTACACTATGGATTATAGGCCTACACTGTTTTCGCAAACATTGTATTTAAATAAACTACAAAAATATTGCACATTTTAATAATGAACAATTATTACACTTTCAATTTCAATTTCACTAGAGGTCGGACAGATTCGGAACGTCTATGGGGTGCTAGTCAGCAGACCTAGGAAATGACGCAGTTTGCGCGCGTTCTGTTCTGTCCTGCCTTGCCCTGGTTGGTAGTGGTGGGGAAGCGCGACATTGTGTGCGCATAGTCATTCACTGTTTAGACCTGTGTGTGAACGTTTGTTGTCAACCAGTGGAATCCGCTTAAGGAATATAATTATTATATTATATTAGCACGTGCCCGCTGCTTCGCTCGCGATTATTTACTCAACAGCTAGATGTTTTATTTAACATTAAAATATTATATTTATTAACGCTCACGTTGTTTTTACAGAAATGGCAGGAATTACATAAACTTTATATATACTAGCTTAAAAGGCCCGGCGTGCCCGGGTTTTGTATTTTGTAACATGAAATTAACTTATGGAGGACTTTCGATTTTGAAACTCTAGGTCCTTATATAATATGTATGTAGAATTCGAAATGAGGAAGAACGACATATGACAATCAGACTAATCCCTCAGAAAACGCTAGATATAGCTTTTTATGGCTCATAGAGGATGTCGAATGTTGCATTCCATTGCTTCTACACACCATGCCTGGGAGGAGTGCAAATAAGAAGAAAAATAAATTCAGGTTACATAATATTGTATTGTCTTGACAGAAAATTGTATTTCTCACACTCATATTACCATACAACCGTTTCGGGGCTGAAGTAAAAAATAAATTCAATATCACTTTCATATTTTCCTTCCCAAAAACCTGGGACATACTATAACTTACTGCGCGCGTAGGACTGAAAATGTTCCATCCCATTTTGTCTTCTTTTAGTTGCTTAGGGCCTCTGATAAACATCCCTAGGTCTATTTCTCAACTAATACAAAGCCTACAGCTATGAGTGACGTATCAGTGGATAGAATTGGTTACAGACTTCCGATATAGCATACTCACTGCAACTAAGTTGTCCCTGTAATACGACCGCTTATTCTACATCAAAATGTGAAGTGAAAAAATGTTTTCCATGTCGAGGGTAGAGAAAGTTTTGTGACTGCTTTATTTTCGTGGATTTTATTCTTCAAGAATTATTTTCACATTTACATCGATTGTATCAGAATTTGTTAAAGCCCAGTAATATAATATAGTTTCCAAAGTCCTATGCGAACACCGTAAACAAAACTTTCGTTATGTAAACAATTGAAAGCAGAACTTTCTAACTCTGCCTCATTTCACATTTCCGACTTTTCCCGTGGATTTTCCATAAATTTTCTTTCATACAAACCTTGTCCTGACAATTACGAACACAACAAAAAAAGAATCAGCCAAATCGGTCGAGCCGTTCTCAAGTGATATTCATGTTGTGTCATAATTCATATGTTTCTGAAGGATCTGTGTGTAAGATTTCATAAAAACTAACCAAAGAATGTAGACGGGTATAGAGATTATATATTAGCGGTATAAACAGCTAAGGGAAGGATAGTATTGTTGAATAGAATTTTCTCCTGATTCTATAGGATCTGGTTTTGTATAATCCTTCAAAGAATTTAAATTTGTACAGGGATTGGAAAATAGGGGTAGAGAAGAGCTAAGGTATGATCCTTTTCTGTTATTATTGCTGCCTTGAATTGTCTTTTGATTCTGCAGAATCTATTTAAAAATCTGCTAAAAATCTTTCGAAGTATTTATACTTATGTATAGATTATGTAATAGGGTAGAAAACTGTTCGAAGAATGTAGATTTGTACAGACATCACAACGTATGGGTAGAAAACAGCTAAGATGTGAACTGTTTTGTTATTCAAGTTACTTAAAATGTTCTTCTGATTCTACAGCATTTGTCTTTAAAATCTTGTAAAAATCTTTCAAAGTATCTAGATTTGAATAGAAATTATATAATATAGGTAGGCCTATACAACAACTAAAGGGTGATTTGATCTAATATTTTGTTGCCTAGAAAATATTTCTCATTCTAGAGGTTATATTAGTATAATTTGATGAAAATTTGTTAAAGTATGTATCCTATATTTGTATAGCAATTACACCTTATAATAAGGGTAGAAAACAACTACGGAAATTTTTATATATTAATATTAATATGTACAGTACTAATATTATTATTACATTGTGTATAGACTATTGCAGATTATTAATTTGTATTAATATTGTCATCATAGCAATACATTAATATAAATAATAATTTTCTCCGGGTTATATGGGGTAAGTTATGTAGGTAATGATTGGTGAAACACGGCCAAAAGTGTAGATCTGTATACAAATTATGTGACAACAGAGATAATATAGACCTAATAAACTAATGGATAGTTTGTGAATTGCAGAGCAGGGAAACTTTCATGAGCAACACAACAAAAAGAGGCGCAGGATCATTAAAATCGGCGTCTCAACATAAAAAAAGGACACACATACGCACAAATTGCTTCGCAATGCATTCTACATAAAACACACAATATTTCAAAGGATTTTTCCATGAATTTTTCATAAAAAAGTACCATCGTCTTGCCCTATCTATAACCGGATAGCATGCTCTTAAAGCCTCGGCAATTCACCGCCCATTTTAACTGTAATACGTTTTCATGTTGATAAATTATATTAAAATATGAAAAGGGCGTAACAAGGTATTAAACTAATAAGGCATTTGATAAGGTAATTAGACATAAAAGCTACTAGCAAAAAGGATCAAAATATAAAATAAATAATTCAACAAATATCTAAATAAAAGTAGTGCAGATTTACAAGATTAGGAAAAAGTTTAATTCATTCTCTTCCCCAGCGGGTCAATCTTCCAGTATGGATACAAGTAGCCAGTAAATATCCTTTATTATTGAGTCCACGAATAAAATATTTAAGGATTTTTACGTAATTGCTAGTAGGCCTATTTTGTAGCCTATATATTTTATATTTTATAGCTTTAGCGCTGGAGTAATTACCACTCTATTACTCGTAAACCATTCAAAATATAAACGTGGTACTTGATGTATAATAAAATTAAAATATTTCCCTAAAGCTTACATGCTTGAATCATTTTCTGGTCACATAAATAAACAAATTGTCGCATAGTCAAAATATGCTTCTTCCTGAACAGTTCACGGTCGTCACAAATCAGTCCGACAATTGAAGCGCATGGAATAATTACCACTCAATTACTCGTAAACCATTCGAGATATAGAGCTGGAACTTCATTTATATTAAAATTCAATTATTTCACTAAAACTTTCTCGCTTGAAGTTTTTTCGGGACACAAAAATACAAAAAATTGTCGCATAGTGAAATTCGCTTCTCCCTCCATGAATTTTGTGCAACGGGTGATGTTTATAAAATAAAATAAAAACATTTGTGCCCGCTTTTTTAAGGCTCTGTTTTAACCAACAGTAGGGCTGATGTGTGTAGATTATTCCTGCACAAATTTCACAGGAATCCGACCAAGGGTTAATTAAAGATTACGAGTTTAATCACGCGGTGTAAGGATTTTCTAGTCTGAGTAAAAGCTGACTCCCAGTACCCAGTCTAGCCACCACGTAGGCGTGGTGATAGCTAGTAGGTAACTCGCAACGAAGCTGCTAATAGGAATCACTCATAGACGTTACGGAAATGACTGAGCTCTACCTGAAGTGTTGTTTTCAGATTTTCACGCAAAATCATCGGTGAAAAGTTGACTGTCATTCTCAATTTATTGTATTGATGGGGTTGTAAAAGGGAAAGTGGGTTCTTTTTGGTTATTTTCAGTCCATGAGCGGAATTTTTATATCTTTCGGTTTCCGCGTAGCGAAGCTGCTCCTCTCTTTAACGTAGTTTTCTGACCGGGAGGTAATTTCCAGTGTCTCCAACGACAAACAAAAATGTATCATCACAGTCTATCATATTCACAAGTTCTGCTCACGTCATTAATAGCTGGCTCGCTCCAAAAATGAATGTTTAATGTGTGATTTTATGGTCAATTTCACCAGTGTTACTTTTGTTTCAAGTAACGGTTAAATTTTGACTTAAGTAAACTGGACATTTTGCGGCGATTTTGTTAGAAATTTAAAATACAGTTAAGATGGCGCGTAGAATGGCAATGATAAAGCATAGTAAAGCATACTATCACCTTTATGAAGAACGGTACATTTTGCTTATACAGTGAAACCTCTCTATAACGGACACGTCCGGGACCGTAAAAATTGTCCGCTGTAGAGGGGTGTCCGCTCTAGAGAGGTTAAAAAATTCTGGAGTAAAATAATCTACAGTACAGTACTCGCATGAGAGTGTTATACAGTAAATGAAAATCTCTTTAGTTTACACTAATCCATTACACAGATGTGTTATGCTGTAGGCCTACATTTTGTGAAAATCCCGAATACAATAAAGTAGTCCACTTTAGGTCTACATTCCAAGAAGTACAGTCTGCGTCAAAACTAAGTCAACAGAAGAAGAAAAAAATTCAGTACAATACAGTACAGTATACTGTAGATATATGACTTTCTCGTCAAGTGTCCATTAAGAGAGGTTTGAAGAGGCTTTTTAAGTGGATTTTTTGTGTCCGTGTCCGTAATATAGGGTGTCCGTCTTAGAGGGGTTGAATTGAATTGAATTGAATAAGTGCCCTTTAGGCGGGAGGCGGGGTGGGAACGCCCCTAAGCACCGAAGCCGCAGGCTTATTGTACCTACCTCCGGGATGGAATGAGTTGCGTGCCCATAGGCCGCCCAGGACTGCAGATCCCCCCGCAGGCCCCCACGGAACTCCCCTACATCCAGCAAGCCTTATTACCATGCCACGTATGCGCCACCCCCTTCGGTCCCTCCAACCGGAGCCCCGACAGGTCCGCGACACACGCCACCCCCTTCGGTCCCTCCAACCGGAGCCCCGATAGGTCCGCGGCACACACCACCAACAACCTCTTGACCACAAGCAGCGGGGAGGACGGGAGAGGCCCCCAAAGGGCGCTGACTGCCAAAGCAGGCCCGATACCGGAAGTGGAAACGGGATGATGATGAAAAGGGGGAAAGGTGAGATGAAGTGGAGAGTGTTGGTGGAATGAGAGGGGGAAACGGGAGAACCCCGAGAAAAACCCCCAAGGCACGGCTTCGTCCAACACGAATGACACACCCGCCGGCCCCGAGATTTGAACTCAGGACCGCTAGCATGCCAGGCTCACGCGCTACAGCATGAGCCACCGCGCCGGCCTTAGAGGGGTTAATTATTATGAAGTTTCGTTATAGTGACCTAGGGACTAGAAAAATCGTCCGTAAAGAAGGGGTGTCCGCTATGAAGGGGTGTCCGTTAACAGAGGTTCCACTGTAATAATAACAATAATAATAATAATAATAATAATAATAATAATAATAATAAAGCGATAGTTCTGAGGTAGTCTAAGAGAAACAAAACTGTGGTATCTCAGTGGTAAGGTCAGTCTGTCTTCATTTCAACATGACGGGGTGGCTGTTCAGAGTTGAGTTTGGTGCAAAGTTAGCGATGTTTGTTGAAGAATCTCCCATCTACCTACATTATTACTGCACAAACTTGGAGCAAAGTGGAGTGAAATAGTTACAAACTTAGGTTGGATTGATGCATGGAGAGGTATGAACAGATTCCTGCAGCAGAGGACGATAAGCCAGCGGGCTCCACATTTCACATTCAACCAATTCATATATCTTCATATAAAACCTTAATTAGAAATATTTTAAATTATTTACGGAACAGAAGTGCAAGGGAGTAAATTTTACGTAACGTCCCAATTAAGGAGACCTCACACTTTAAAACGATATTCTCTTCATAAAACACCTAAAAACACACACGTATTTCGTTCTGTGAAGAAGAGATGACTTGACGAGTGATATAGTCCAATGCACCCACTCTAAACGATACACTTTCTTATAAAACGATCTGACTGAAAATGGCGAAATTTCTGCCATATTTACTTCGCAGAACTGGCAGGAAACTCAGGATTGGACGTTAGTGGTGTGACGTCACATAGCGAAAATGCTGGATAACAGTTTGATCAACAGAATAAAACATGCGGTAGATTATGAGACTTTACGAAACGGGCACGATTCAGTATTCCGGTCCTAAACTAATATCACTGTTCCTAACCTAATAAACACCTAACACTGACACTACATATCACTAATCTAGAATCTTGTTGCCACATTACGAAACATCGCAATTTCAGTATACTCCTACTAAACTAGTATCACTGTCCTAACCAAACCTAGCACGAGCAGTACATGTCACTCACCTAGAATCTAGATGCCACTACTTACTTTAATGATACGTAAGGTGCAGGAAGTATGATTGGTCATCCTGCTTCCGCTGAAAAAATAGCAGCGTCCATGCAAACCTGCATATCGGGAGATGGGGCCCCGTTAACTGGGACTATGCTAACTTTTAATATAAGAAATCTTCACCAAATTAATTAAGTCAGTAATAGACGATGGAAGTTTACTTTAACACTAATCTTGGTGGCCGTCAAAGTAATGTTCTAGAACTCGTGAGTGTGTGTGTGTGTATTTTAACAGTCACTTTAACAATTATTAAAGGTTATCGTACTCATAGCTAAGCAGTAAAATCGTAAAATGACAGAAATACTGGATTGTAAACAAGTTACTTAACCAGTTAAATTTTCGCTAAATTTTCAATGTGACGTTTGTTCAGCGTGATCTGCAATTAATGGAAGCCATTGAAGGAGAAGCACCGGTAATTGGAATTTAAGTATAACTATCTAGAAGCAGTTTAAAGCCATAATAAAGTAAATGTAATGTCATTGGTCTAGTTTCAATCGTTAGAGAAAAGCTTGTATGAAAAAAGGCTCAGAAAAAATAACAAAACTGTAAGTATTAATAAATTTAATAGTATAATAATCTAATAGATATTGATCACTTTAAGTATTTAGGAAATCTCTTGACGGATGACGCCTACTTCGCCAGGGAAATCAGATCCTGTATTGCTTTGGTCAAGACGGCATTTACAACAACAAAAAGTAATCGTTGCTCTGTTGAACGTTAAGTAGACCATAGCGCCACCAAAAAGATTAGGCCACTTGAAAAATCCCACGACCTCATCAGGTAACGTACTACGGCTTTCCGGTTTAGGTGCCTAAACCAATTATTCCACGACGTACTAGCTATGATTATAAAAAGAAAGAATTTCTCCTTAAAGATAGTCAGGTGCGGTTGGCAAGTGGCAGAAACGAAGATGGAGACAAGGCTATATAGCTTGTGAAGTGCAGCAGGAGTATTATGATCAATGGCTGCTATGGAATGTCTGTCAAAGAAAAATAAAATAAAATAGGCAGAAGAACGCAATAAATCAAATAAGTCAAAGTGCCTTGAATTTTCTGTTCCTTTTCTTTCCCTGTAATTGAATCATTGCAAGAAGGAATGACTTCCAAACCTGACACTATAAGACTTCGAGTATAATTTATATGGCTGACAATTTCTCCTTGCTATTCGAGAAAGTATTGGTAAGAACGCTGTGTAAGCTCAGTTTAAAACTACTTCCCAAGTTTCTTTCCTTTATCGTGCAGAATGCAAGACGAGGATTACAGATGAGAGGATTTAACTTGCTTCAAACAGTGAATAGGTATCAATGAAAATATATTATCTTGATTCGTATTACAAAAAGTGTATTTCTTAATACCAACAAGCACATTAAATTGACTGATTTCTAAAAATAGGGCGTATAAGCCCTAAGCCTAAATACAATAACTATAGGTACTTGTCAGAACTTTTGGTTATAAGAAAAGGATTTCAAGCATTGAACAACTGTATAATAAGTTAATATTGTCATTAAAAAATAGCCCTCACGAACTTTAAAAAAAAAAGTAATTTATTAGGGAACTGAATGTAGATTTCAAATAAAGACTCCGTATAACAACTTGAAATTCAGAATATTGGGAAATATTTCATCATGTGCTGCTGAGCAAATTTATATACCGGTACGTTAAATATATAATACATCTCAAAAAAATGTTTCATTTTAAACGTTAACTAAAATGTATGTAGCGTAACTTTCAGCCTTTTCCACGAATCTAACTAAAAGTTGCATTTTTTTACAGTCATGAAAACAAACAAGAAAACTTTAAATTCTACAACTTTAGCCATTATGTATTTTATAGGATATTCCGGGCAGCCTGCCCGGTCCTTAGTTTCAAGGCACCAAGCCCAAGGGGCAACCAAGATGACGAACTTCGATAACATATGAGAAGGGTTCAGAGTGACAAAGAGCGAGCGAGGGAGAGTCAGCTAGAAAAAAATTAAAATTTCTTATTTGCATAGTGCGGTGTCAAGGTGATTGCGGAAATAATAAAGACTCGTGTGTGGACATTGATATTGATCCAATATAGAAATACTCCTGGAACGTTGTCCTGTAATTTGTCTATACTAATTCTTACAAAAGCAGCATATCTAAAATCACGAAAGAATATGGGCTTTATGCTGAAATTTTCTTGCGAGGTATCTTTGGTATGATTTCAGTGGCAAATAAGATGAATGTATCTACTATTGCTTTCTGAGGATAGGAGGTTTTATTCCATGAGCCGTTAAAATCGGATTAAAATCAATGTGTCTACTTAATTGGTGTAGGTCTACAAAATATCTCTACCAAGTTGTTTGGAAATGCATTTCTGCCCAATATTAGACCATCTTGTGGCATTAGAATGTGACACAAAACCTGCACAGTGTCACTACGGACAGAATATGGTCTAACTTTGGGCCGAAATACATCTCCGAACAGCTAAGTAGGGGATATTTTTTTCACTAATTAAGAAGACACCAACAAGAAGATATTTTAAATCTATTTTATGTACAGTCGATATGTGACCCTACAACTTTGCGTATGATTTAACTTTTTATAATCTCAATTATGATAGTGTATTATATTACGACCACAGAAAATGTAAACTGAACCGACCCTTTTCTATTTTAGCCATTTGTGAACCATTTATATATTAAATTCCGGACTATTACCTTGTTTCTGCATTCACGAACTATATCAATTACAGTAGTGTCGTGTACACAATAGTTATTTATGATCCAAGTGTTAAAAACGAAATGTTATTTTGGGAGTAGTTTATGTTTGCAAAACGAGTCCATAGGGACGAGTGTAGTAATCCTACGAGCAAAATAAAATAATTTTGTGAAATAATAAAAACGTTACATTTATTGTAATGGATTACACACAATGGAGTCAGCCATATTGGGGCGCACACACAATTGTTATTGAATTTATATTATGTCGAGATTTTTATATGCCTATTTTTGCAATCACCGTGAAAAATTTCACATTTAAAAAGGCGTAGTGGATTTTTAATATTCTCAATTTTTATCAAACTGAATATATTTAATAATCATATTAAAATATTTTTAACTTTTAGTTAAGTATTTTAGTATTTTACAAGTGAAGCAATCAAAGTTGGTTACCCTGGAGTATTATAATTTTGTGCCATTCACTGGCATAATTTTCTCCGTTTTATTAATATCATCTGCTGTTAAAAGTGCTTCTTTTACCATAGACTGTCTAAAACATATTCTTTTTTGCACGACGTAACTAATTAGTGGTACTTACGAATATTGTTGCCGTGGATCGCAAATTGACATTCCCACACGCAATCTGGTTGCTATGAAAACAAAAGAAATCTCAGTGCTGTAAAAATTGCAAAAAGCACACGTGCCGTAAGTAAAACCATTATAATACAAGTCTTTATCGAAAGCCGGAACCAAGGCCCCCCCTGCTGTAGCGGCTTTAACAGGACAAATATTCAGTCCCCATAACAACCAACACATGCGAATCACTTTCTAAAATATAACATCTATATCGAATAATGTATATGCATAATATTTTCAGTTAATATCTCAATTAATATAATTAAATTGATATAAATAATCATCGTGTAAAAAATAGCATGCAATACTAGTTCCGTAAGTGCATAACAGACCTCGGAAATTGAAAAAAAAACTCTTTCCTCGATCCGTATGCACCGCTTACGGAACTAGTATCGCAATATACTATTGCCTGTCTTATTGAGAGTTTAAGGTGGAAGAAATCCAGCATTATATCAATATGAGCACAATTTAGGCCTATTAATAATAATTTTCTAATCTGGCACATCTGGCTTTACTCCTTTTATATAATCATTATTACGAATTGCAACGAATCGATCCTCCAATGCCCATCAAACCCAAGCTAGTCATAATGAGAACAGTACGAGATAACAAATGACGCTGTAAACCCTCTACACTGTTATTACCATCATCCCAGTGACAATTACGCCATATTGATATCTGTGTTATTGCTAACTTATCTCCATCACCGTGCTTTATCATACTAGAGCAATCATTACGATATTACACTGATATCGTATAATGGCATTAATAATTGAATATTCAGAGCAGGACTCCTCTTCTGGTCTGAATATTCTAAACACAGACTTCTTTTGTCGCCACACGGCAGAGAAATACTTTCAACTGAAGTAAATCGGATTAATAAACGTCGAGTAATAAATAAAGCATCATTATAAAGGTTGTAAAAGCTCATTTATACCATAGTAATCCCAACCTTCATGTAAAGGTTCTCAACCTGTGATACGCGAGCCACTGCTAGGTAGTATTTAACGAATTAAAAAATAAATTTTCGTAATAGTATATTGCGATACAAGTGCCGTAAGCGATGCATACGAATCGAGGAAAGATTTTGAAAAAACGAGGCACTCGCGCCGAGTTTTTTCAATTTTCCGAGATCCGTTATGCGCTTACGACACGAGTATTGCATGTTATTTTTTGCACGATGATTATTTATATCAATTTAATTATATTAATTGAGATATTACCTGAAAATATTATGTATATACATTCTTGAAGGTAGATGTTTATTTCAGAAAGTGATTCGCATGTGTTTGTTGTTATGAGAACCGAATATTTGTCCTGGGGGGCCTTGTCCATAGAGGCTTGTATTATGTGCCGTAAGTAAATTCTTACCGCACGGAAACACTTACCGCACATAGCAACGAGATTGCGTGCGGGAATGTCAACTTACGATCCACGGCAACAATATTCGTAAGTACCACTAATTAGTTAAGTCGTGCAAAAAATATTTTAAAACAGGCCTAATTGAGTTTGAAACACTTAACAAAATTGAGAAAAATCTGAAGTGATACACTAACATAACTTTTTTTTACCCCAAAATGGGCAATTAAACTCCCTCACTTCAATTCCCAAATAGAATAACAGGCAGTGCGTAGCCTACCTATAGGTCTACTCAGCTGTTTCAGCCGATGCATAAAATGCATTGTTTCTCCACGCAAGACTTAAAACCTAAGTTTGTAAAAACGCAAATATTTATGATAATTTCTTTTTAGGTTTCAGGGAACTTCACAAGTATTAATTCCAAAAACTCTATATCAAATTTCAGAATCTAGCATTACTTCCTCTACCTATAGTGCCTGTAGTACAGGTAGAGAAATAAAAATATCGTCAGTAATACATGTTTTTATAGTTCTAATTGTTGGTAATTATATGAAAATAATTAGAAAAATTTTAATTATACTAATTTAAACATAGGCTATAGCTTAACATTAAATGAACTCAGAGTTCAGATAATTACACTTAACTTGTACGCGTAACTTTTTATGCCAGGAATTTTAAAACTTTTTTTGCGTTCATACTACCGCAACTGAATTATGCTCTCATCTTAAAATACCTCTTAATAACTGCAACATTTTTATGGTGTTTACAACTGTTTGCCTTTGCGAATGTGGTTTTCTTCTTAAATTTATTAAAAAACAAAGACTGAAGTAATCTAATGTTGAACCACATTTAAAACTCAAATTACTCGTAAGTCAATAGAAACTGGATATGAAGACATCGTGAATCTGTAAACAATTACAATCTCACACTAAGATTGTGATTATTTCATTTAATTGCAAAGACTTGTATCAGCAAGGATAATATGTGTTTACATATATATATTATATATATTTCTTTTTTTAATATTCAATCACTTACTACTATTTCGTAAATAACTTATATCCCCGTGCATTCAACATGTTCTGATATAGAAAGTTTTGGGACTGTGTTGAATAAGGACCAAGAATTCATCTGATGACCTACTGAATAAGTAAGTAGTGGCTTCGTCTCAAGAAAATTGATGTCATCTAAGATATAGCCATGCTGACCAGATGCCTCTAATTCCATATCTACTAGTGTAATGAATAAATGAGATAGATGATGTAGCACTAAGATGGGAGGCCCTTTTCTTACATTCGATATGATATCTTAGAGTGTACCAGTAGGCCGTGCAGGTAGGGGGGAAAAAAAGCAGACCGACTCTTGTAGCTGATTTCAGAGCCTTGTGATACGTAAATAAATGTAAGAGATGTAACGGAAACGTTTGTTTTCACAAGCAATGCAAATTACGTGAAATTATTTCTCAATTCAAGCAATTTATCGGCTGTAGAACAAATTTCAATACATTCCCTGCATCCTGTGAATGCCGCTAGGCATGCGCAGTGGCTCATATCGGCAACTTAGATATTTTAGTCGGTCCTGTTTTTTTCCCTACCTGTACATCTGTTGCTATTGTTGTTGTTTAAAGGCTTCTTCATTTTCACTTATATTTAATTGTTAATGATTATGATGTTGCATAATATAGCGGCTATGAGTCTAATAAGTAAATATGAAATCCAGGATTTTATTTGGCGGCTGGGGAAACCATAAAAAACATAAGTCAAATTGGCCAGCTACGGCATTAGAACACGGGACCTTCCGATCGCGAGTCCTAGACGCTAGCGCCTGTTCCATCCTGTTCGGTTATAACTTATTAGGCCTAGAATCAGACCATTCTAAAGAAGAAACCTGAAGTAAACAAAAACCAGTATGTCTTCCTCACTCTTACTTCAAACGAGTAATGTGCCAGAGCGGAAACAGGCATACTGGTTTTTGTTTACTTCAGGTTTCTTTCTTGGAATGGTCAGACTATACTTTTCATACGTACACACTTTCTATTTATTTAACGATAAATGGTGCTGCTTGAATGATTTCAAGTTGCCCTCTGCACACAGCATTTTCATCAATCACAACAGGACAAAACAGCCAAAAGATTGAAATAGAACATGATTTAAGTCCGCTAATGTATATCAAGAGCAACAATTAATTCAAACGTTAATTAATTCAAAATAATTTAATTAATTTATCTAAAATTACTTTTCAGGTTATGGCAAACATGTTGAAAAATTTAAGTTACTGAAAATTAGCAATTAATTTCAGTAATTACTAGGGTAAAATAAACTGTGGTTTATTTATTTCCTCTTAAAAAATGAGACCACTTTGTTAGACCAGCGCACTCACAAACAACAGTCAATTTAATTAATTATAATACAAATAGCTTAAGTATGAATACTTTGTTGCTTGTTGTTATATGTTGCGTTATGAGTTCAAGTTAATCTTGCAATTTCAGGTTTTTCGGAACAACAATTTTAGAGTAGAAATGAAGAGAATGTGATTTTCAAAATATTTATTTCAAGATTTGTTGATTTTATTTATTTATTATTTCAGAAATACAGGTGCACATATACTAAATTTTCTTCCAAGGTATAAAATTAAACAAAATAATTTGTTTGCCCCCGGATGAGCAAAGATCATGTTTAGGAGCAAGAAATGAAATTATATTATAGAGAAACAGAGATATTTATAAAGTGCACAGCATTTAAATTATTTTTTTTAAAGAATTAACAGTGTACACAATAGCAACAATAAAAAATTACAAATTATAATGTTACCAAAAAATTAAATAAATTTACAAACTATGTTTATATTTGAAAATACAAAAAAGAAGGAAGAAAAATAGATTGAAACAAATGAAAGACATGACGATTCTAAGTTTTTGTTATTAATATTAATTAATTGTTTAATTGAATGGTATTCTTTGTGTTTTGCAATCTGTGGTGACAGAAAGAAATTAAAATAAAATAATAAACAGTTTTCTTTTAATTTTCATCTTAAAATGGTTGAGACTATTTTATGAAATCGGATGCTCAGCAATAAACGTATTATACAGTTTCAAACCTTAGTTTGAAACATGTATTTACACAGTAGTAGTCCTGCATTTTGTTTCCGCGAAACGAAACATGGTATTTCTTCTTGATTAAGTATAAAAATGAAGCATTCCAATATAATTCACATACATGGTAATATCCTAATGTTGGATTATTATTACAAAAGCTTAACCTCAAAAGTGCAACACAACCTTCAAATTAGACTCCTCGAACCATAAGTTTGGCAAAAATGTTTGTTTAAGAACCCTCGGCATTCTCTTTATATAATTTCTTCGGTTGAATTCTGAAGATTCTATAGGCATATACCAGTATGGTTTCGTGGGAGTTGAGCTTCCAGAAACACGCTTTGCAGGCTATATGAAAATGTCTACATTGTGTGCTGTATCTACAATAAAAGTAATCCTTCCAATCTGAGAAGTGGTGTCACGTGGCACTTTCAGAGAATGAAACAAATCCCGACAAGCGATGTACAGGCATGACTTCCTTTCTCTTTCGCTATATCTTCATATCGTTATAACTTCCGGGTTCAGCACAGCAACAAAACCACCCTCACTATTACAAACACGGAAGTTACAAAACATGCGAACTGTATTATACATATGTCACGTAAAAATTATTTTTAGATACACTTAAAGTATGTCCTTTTGCACATTTCTTTAAATTTTAACTCCTGAATTCACCCTTTTAGTTAGTTATAAAGGGGTACGCAGTAGCGTAGTGGTTGAGGCGCTGCGCTACAAACCGGGAAGGTCGCGGGTTCGATCCCTGATGAGGTCATTGGAGTTTTTCAATTGTCCTAATCCTTCTGGTGGCACCGAGGCCCTGGGGTCGACTCAGTCTCCAACATAAATGAGTACCAGGAGCAATCCTGGGGGTAAAGTCGGCCGGTGCGTAAGGCTGACAACCTTACACCTGCATGTACCGATTGTCTAAAAATCTTGGATCCTCAATCTCCTGGAACCCTCTGGACCTCCATGGTCTATAATAGGGAACACTTAGTTAGTTATAAACATTTACATTATCGTTATATTATATGATTCGTTACATTATTTCTTTGTTATATTATATTATTTATTGTTACATTATTAATTCAATTGTAATTTTAAAATGTTGTTTTGGTCATACGCCCCAGATAAAATACCGTACCGTAATAAGTTATCGAGTAAACTTTTCAAAATGCACAGACTTAATAGCAAAGTACTTATACTTTATAAACACCTGGTGCATCTTAGAATTATCAAGAGTCACCATGGGAATAATGGCTACGCAGAAAAGATAAGAAGGGACAACCCGCTATTGGGGGTTTTGTCGCACTTTAAATTGTTGTAACTTATTATTGTCCAAGTTATTTTCTAGACGATAGTGTAAACGTCAGGTCATTCCTTCCCCTCTAGAACACCTCCAACTGCAGATGCGAATTGACTGCAAATGTATTTTACCTAGTGTTGCCACCTGTCCCGAATTAGGCGGGACATCCCGCATTTTAAGAACTTTTTCAAGAACTTTTTCAGCGTCCCGAATTATGCCTAAGAGGGACGCATTATATTGCGGGACGCCAAATTATTCCAAAACAAAATATGAGACAGGAATTCTTGGTGGCATATTTTGTGAATTTCGGCTCATGGTAAAGATATCGATGTCGTTCCATCGCTAAAATGTATCGTGTTGGCAGCAGTGAAATCACCGCCCATGATGTTATTCTTTGCAATTTATTTTTCTAAGTCGCGCGGGCATGTCCGTGATATGCACACCCAGCATGCGATGGGGAAGTACCGTAAACAGAACATATTGTATCCTATACCGCATAACTGTGGTCAAAATGGATTAAATAAATATGAAATATGACACTCTGCATTGATTTGCCAAGTACACCTTCTGGAATTATACAAATTTAGGTATGAAGCTCGACGATCTGCATATATTCGATAAGTGTCCCTCTTTAGCCTTACCAAAAGGTGGCAACCCTAATTTTACCTTATGTCTGAAATTTGATTAAAGCTACTCTACTAAGTATATTAGTACTAAGTAAAAGCTATTTATATTTTGAGTAGAATTGCTAAGACGAAGCTAGTAACTAAGTTTGCTAATAATGAACCCAAAAAATAGCTTCCTACTGAACAATCCAGCTTACTGGATAGCGACTTTTGTTTATTTATCAACTCTTTCTCACGCACAAAGTTGTTCAAAGTAAATTTCCTTATGAAAACGGAAACTAGAGAAAACTGCATAATGATCAACCTCATAACCTGCACTCTTCACCGAATATAGGCCTAGTAAGGCTAATTAAATCACGGAGGATGAAATAGGCTGGACATGTTGCGCACAAGGAAGAAGAAAGATATCTTTAAAAAGTTGACTGGAAGATCCGAAGGGAAGAGACCACTTGGAAGATCTACACATAGGTGGGAGGATAATATTAGAGGTATACCGGGATATGTGAGTCAGTTGGAGAATTTAATGTCATGATAAATCATTGGTAGAGCAGCAGCACGTAGCGCCAAAGATCCTGGTTCAAATCCCGCCTATGGCATTGAGTTTTTCAGTCTGACTCAACCTTTCCAATATTAGTATAGATTTAAGGGAAGTAGGATTTGCGAGGGATGGGTGGAAGGAATTAGCACAAAATAGGGTTAAATGGCGGGCTCAGGTAAGCACGGCAATGAACCTCCGGGTTTACATTTCTACTATTATTCGGAAGACCTCCATCCACCCTATTGGGTAGCTCAGCACGCTTAATAAATCGAGAAAAATGGTTTGACATTTTATTCTTAAATTTTACTCTAGAACACGATAGAACAGAGTTAGTTGGCCTACGCGAATTCGGGGACATTCTCCATATTGAACATTCTGTATGATGATGACCATCGCTGAGGAATAACAAAGATATCGGTCGCAACATTCACCTTTGTAATAATTAAATGTTATCAAAGATGGCACTTTAATGTCGAGGATAAAGTAGAGATAAAGTGCATCGTGACAGATAACACTGACCAGTTTGCATCTGATTGCCTTGTGAGATACCAGTCATGGAATCCACGACTAAAACACAAACTGATGGAGTGTGCAATTGCGTAAGTTTAAGATTTATCCTTTGGAGGTATTATTTTTCAGGTGTGACGAAATTTTGCCAAATTTCTGGCTAATTTAAACGTTTCTCTACGTTATCATTATCACCGAAAACAATTGATAGTTAGCGAAAAGTATAACTTTGTGTTGTGTGTGCCTACGCATGCTCGTTTTTGGATGCTGGCATTTGCTTATGCTTGTGCTTTTGAGTGTGTATCTGTGATAGGTAGAGACTAATGCCATTTCCACCAAATTTCTACACTTTCATGGCCGAATTTTGATTTAAAACCAAGTTTAACACTTTTGTACTGAAATTAAATTATTATTATTATTATTATTACTATTATTATTACTATTATTATTATTATTATTATTATTATTATATTTACCCTCAGGAAAAATCTGCTCATCTAAGAATTTTGAAACGTTGGTGAGTTTTGAGATCGCCACCCTTAAGCCCCTATTTTTCCTTTATTATGGATTACACACAAATCATTTCCATTGGAAGCGGCCTAATTAAGGCGTAATTTTTAATCATTTTCAGTAATGTGATACGTCCATGTATGAATTACACTACACTACACTACACTTTGATACTCCAGGTAGTTATGTTTAAAGACATTCTGCGCAGAATCTGGTTCTGTATTCTATTTATTATGCTGATGTCTTCTGAATATATTGTTCCTTAATAATTCAGCGAATTAGTCTATTTCTGAAGTTTACTGTTTTATAACTGAATTTATTTTATGGAAACACGCGTGCGATGGTTATTTCAGAAGAACACATTTTATTAAAGATGATCCCTATTTTCTACAGTATCTGTTCGGGTTAAAAGAGGTAGGCCTCCGAGAGCTTAGCCCCCGTTCGGCATATGATGGAGGCAGTGTGGCCAGCACTACGCTTAGATCCTTTTTACCTCCAGGGAATTTTAATGACAGGCATAAGTTAATTTTAACCAAATTATGTAATTCAAGTCTAGCAGATTCTTAACACAATGTGAATAAAATCCTGTGCTACGTCCGGAATATCAATGATTATTTTCCATTATTCATATTATGAGGTTGACCGATAATTTTCATAATTTCTAGTCATTGAAATATGAAACTTTCAGCTGATGAAGGGTGATAATATAAAATTGTATATATTAATAGAGGTATACTTTTGCAGGAGTTTAAGTACAACACGTATGCCACCAAGAAGACCCTCACACAGGAGTTCTTGGACCTCGCTTTGCTGGTGGCCAATGTTGCTCAACTCAAGTTCGTCCTCGATTCTGGGAATTCGTATCCCCAGTACGTGCTCCTGATTGTACTGCTCTCCATTTCAATATTGCTTCAGGTAACACACATCATCTTGTAATAGCACGTGCTTATTTTCTATTTTTAGAGTAAAAATCCTCTGACCTTTATTTGAGATGTCCCTATAAAGATAATAATTTTACTGTGATCAGGTGTCTGTTTATTTCGTTTGTAAACTTACTTTCCAACTCACGATCAAATAAACACGTTTCTATCCACGGCATTCAGTTCTATATACATGTAACCAAAATAGAGTAGAAAATCAAGAGAATTTATTGAGACTGTAAGAAAACGGTGGCCGTAATATGATTTTCAACCTTTAATGCAACATCAGAAGATGTTATTTTAGGTAAATACTTATTATAATTTTTAAATTCGTTAAGTAGACGATTTAAAGATCTTCCTGTTTTAATTAAGGAAGAACAATACTGCGCGAGATAGTTAATCAGAAGCATCCTTGAAGATTTTTAAATATTTATAGTAATAATAATCATAATAACAAGCAATGTGTTATACCATGAAGTCAAACTAGTTTACAAATGTTGTATTGCTTGATGTTCATCTACATCTAATGTTCAAGTACAAACGATAAGAAATTTCATAATCGGCACGCCCTCATAATCTTTACATCCCAAATTATTACGGTATCTATTGAAGATTTCTGTAATGGATTTATCTGAATTCGATATCGAAATCGCTCAGTAAGTAAGTGCATACTGCTTTTCTGGTTCTCATTAATACTATCCGAAAACTGCACGTTAGTTGTGAGCGTTATAATAATAATTATTATTATAACGCTATACCGGAAGGTCGCGGGTTCGATCCCCGATGAGGGGAGTTTTTCAATTGACCCGATCCTTCTGGTGGCACTATGGCCTCGACTCAGCCTCTAACAGAAATGAGTACCAAGAGCAATCCTGGGGGTAAAGGCGGCCGGTGCGTCAGGCTGACAACCTTACCACCTTCACGTGCCAAATGTCTAAAAATCTGGAAGCCTCATGGCCTGTGTAGGGAAAACTTTACTTTTACTTTTTTCTTATAATTTACTGTAACATTAGCAATAAATTATACTTGTCTAGAAATGGGAATGCATGCAGATAACAAGTGACACATTATAAAACCCTACTAGGCTACCACATACCTATTCTTGACCGGTTACACGAATGGAATGTTTTATATACATATTTCGAAAACCTAACTTAATTGCACATTTTATATATAGGCTATTCATGTTTATAGACATATATAGGTAGTGTTTCCCGTGAGTCTTCCTGTTGTTCTTTCATAGTTTTATACCCGAAAAAACATAGGTGTAACGCTGTTTCAAAATGTTTAGCTTTTCAAGATGACAACAGTTTAACAAATTGCTGTAACTACCAGAACGTAGCGTTACCACAGCCAATCCGTTGTCGACTGTTCTTTGTTTTTCCATTTTATAAAAATTCCAAGGAGAAAACAAGGTATTCTCTAGTCTCTACGTAGAAGAGGTACGAAAGCCAATTGAATGTAGTCTGCAAGAAAATTAGTCGGATCAAGCCCGACTACAGAGACTAGAATTAGATCCTGCAAGTCATATTGTCCATAGATCTAGCAAGATACCGGAAGAACAATCTGTATGTACTCCAGATACAAAATCTGTGAATACTAATATGCAAACACATTCTTTAGGTTATGTTGTTCACAAACTATTCCACAAAAGTCACAAAACATGGCAAGATCTTAAAGAAAAGGATAGCATTAAACAGGTTAGAAAAGAAGTCGGTCCTCGCGGTGTTTCTCGGGTAACACCAAGGATAGCGCAAAATACTTTTTATACTCTAAGAAGGACGGGTAACCCGCAAGTAAAAGATAGATCTATAACAGAAGTAGGTTTTGAATGACAGAAGAAAGAACGTATTTCCGAAGAATATGACGAAGCTTATTATAAAAGAATGGAAGCTACCACGGCATTACATAGTTAAACTGAGAAATCCAAAGACTAAGATAAAAGGCTTGTGACAAGTAGCTGCAGATAAGTGTCTATGACGTATTTATGTATTGTTCACATGACACGCGCAGCAAAGATAACCTACTGACTTCATCCTCATTCGATCTTCGCTCAATGGCTTTGTTTACTGAAATCTAGAAATATCACAAAGCTCACTGTACAAGTGTACAGACCTATGTGGTACATCGTCTTGAATTAGTAATAATGTGCTTTCATACACCGACAGTATGGACCCTTTTATTATTACACTATCAATGATAATAAAGTTTTCCATAACACGCCTTGAAAGTCCTTAGAGATCCTAGAGGCTGAGGCTAATGGATTGTTTTACAATTTAGATATGAAGGAGGTAAGATTACCAGCCCTAAGCACCAGCCGCCTTTACCCCCAGGATTGTTCCTAGTAACGATTTAATTATATCAATAGCATAGCTTTTAAACAACGTTGATAAAGAACAGTCTATATGTAATTTATTTATTTTCACTCTTTACTCTTGACTCTTGTTTCACGAAGGAAGACTGTCATTAGACAAAACACAAAGTGATTTACTTCTTTTTAAATCACTAGTTTTCACTGTTAGCAGTGCGTAAAATAATACTTGAAGCAATTTCATAGAAAAATTTATTCTGAATACGGACATTTTAAGATCACTTAGTAGATGAGTTTTCAGAAGTTACGTTTATAGTAATAATAACAATAATTAATTATTGTTACTGCTATTATTTACTCGGTGTAAACCAAAATTTCTCATGCAAGAGAATTATGTACAATAAAATTATAATTTAAAACAGAAACTACTATTCTGAGTAGATTGCTTACAACTATTTTTCACACTCAAAAAAATATATAGCCTATATAATTATATATTTAAAGAGAGGAAATAGCATTGTCTGCTAATATATTATAAAGAAATTAATTTACAAAGCAATAGTGGTGGCTAGATAAACGACAGTTTTCGTTTGGAGTATAAATAGTTCCAAGGTCTCTGGTATAGGATTTCATAGTAGAATTTAGATAATGGTGGACGAAAGTGAATAGGTCTATTATACAATTGCGCGACTTGGCAATATTTTTACTTCAAGTTAGGCTATATTTTATCTGTCTATGAAATAGTTGGTAATATTAGCCTACTATGTTTTACATTTACAACATTATATCTCCTACATAAGTTTTTCCTCGTATAAATAAAATGGTCAGACACGTTCCTTTACATTACATAATACATTAATGTAAATTAACGTTGATTCAGTACTTCATTTATTAAAGAAATACTTTTGTACGAAATGTAAGACACAATAACATATTTTCTCTATTTTACCCAATGAACGCGAGAAGTTCAGAGACAAAGAAATAACTTGTCGAGTTACAGGTAGTTTACACAACGAAAATTTTCTGCTTTCGTAACTAAGTTTCGCAACTGTTTTTTACTTGAAAGCACATGCGCCAGATGTAGGCTACTGGCGACAGTGAGAACAACGAGACTGCGCAATTTCGGCCGAGTCCAAGTTTTCGCGAAACTATAGTGAGTTTCGACACATACATGTTTAACTGATTCACATTTTGTAAAATGCAGTGGGGAAGTGTGGGCATTGTGAAATTTCTGTATTTGTATGCGGGCGAAATGTGTTTGTGGGATTTCAACGACTTAAACTTCAAGAATAAATTGAATCGTGTAGCTGCACTGGAATTTGTTTGGAAGGAATTACGTGTAAATAGCTTCACGAAATCGGTTTCATGAAAGTACGTGGCGCGTCCACAAAATAAGTTTCCCTAGGGCCGTTTATAGGGAAAAAAAAATTCATGTAAATATTTATTGCAACAGATATAGCAAGCGTTCAGCTATTTTTCAACATTTTCGCTACAGGAACTGAGACATTTGTCATACCATGGAGCAAACTTTTGAACAATTGTGTAGTAGAACTCTGAAGCCTGGAATTTGAACCACTGTAAGACAACCATCTCCGCTTCTCTGTCATTCTCTGCCATTTATTGAGATGTAGGAAAAGATGGAAATCACTGGGAGCGAGGTCCAGGCTGTAGGGTGGATGTTGAAACACCTCCCAGCCGAACTTTTGAAGGAGACTTGCAGGGAGGTGTTGAAGTCTTCACCCTACAGCTCGGACCGCGCACCCAGATATTTTCATATTTTCCTACCCGTCAAGAAATGACAGCGAATGGTAGAGATTGACAGAGAATCGGAGAAGGTTATCACACAATGGTTCAAATCCCAGGCGGCAGACTTCTACGACACAAGTGTTCAAAAGTTGATCCCACGGTATGACAAATGTCTCAATTCTCATGGCGATTATGTTGAAAAATAGGTGAACACTTGCCATAACTTTTGCAATAAATATTTTCATTAACTTTTGTTTTGTTTCTGTAAACGTCCCTCGGGAAACTTACTTTGTGGACGCGCCTTATAGTTACGAAACCTAGTGTCATCGCGTAAACTAGCCTTTACGCCGTATTAAAAATTAACAATTTGTTTTCTTGTGTAGATAGTTCGAGGCACCATGAACGTTGTGTTGGCGTCTCTCTACAATATCAAGAAAGAAAATCACCAGGCTGCTGCGGATGTTATAAACAATGTGGTCATGGCCTTGAGTTTCCTCAGCACTGTGGTCAATGCGGTCATTTCTGGAGTCGACATGACTGAAAGATATTCTACTTTAAACAATACTTCCAGTTAGCCATAAAATAATTTAACAGAAGTTTTATGTGCTACAGTTACTTCGATGTCAACACTCGATGTATCAGTAGTTTTATTAGAAAAGAAAACTAAAAATGGAAACATTTCATTCCAGTATAGTATTAATATCTATTACGAACATTATTGAAGTAGTTATTTCACATACCGGTGCGTTATTTGCATGTTATTGTGTGGAATGGATTTTCAGATTATTTAGATGACATAAAATGTTTAATTCAGTGTGCAGGAGCCTTTAAGTTATAATTATTTCTTCAAACTCTTAACACTCCACCATGTTATTTTTGTATGGTCTAGTAGGCTTAATTGTAATAGGCTAATAGGCTTAATAGGTAATGGGCTTAACTGTAATTAAAACCCTTAATCCTCTCATAAAAATATTCGCCAAAAAATCCTCTTTGTGATGATCAACTGATTAATTTTACGGGGTTTCAAACACAATTTAATTTAAAGGTCACACTGGGTTCGCGTTAAAGATATTATTGTATTTCATACCAGTGTCCCACATTCATTCATCAACAATCTATCCAAGAGTGTCAGAACTACAGTCGAAAACGTGGGAATGCTACGCTGAATACTAATACACAAAAAATAGTTCACAGAGCTATGTGGAGTTTAAAATATCAAGAAACAGTTCCAAATTCAAATGCACTCTAAACCTTCACATTACTTAAATTTGGAAAAGTACAAAAATTAAGTCGGGGTACGCCGTAGCGTAGTGGGGCGCTGCGCTACAAACCGGAAGGTCGCGGGTTCGATTCCCGACGAGGTCATTGGAGTTTTTCAATTGGCCTAATCCTTCTGGTGGCACTATGGCCCTGGGGTAAACTCAGCCTCTAACACAAATGAGTACCAGGAGCAATCCTGGGGTTAAAGGCGGCCGGTGCGTGAGGCTGACAAACTTACCACCTTCATGTGCCGAATGTCTAAAAACCTCCTGGAACCCTCTGGGCCTCCATGGCCTATGATAGGAACACTTTACTTTCTTTTTTACAAAAATTAAGATTCAACCATTATGTGAAACATTGCATTTTAATAGCGTACGTTTTTTCCTTCTTTTTCTTTGATGACCCTCAAACATTCCCGGAGCTCACTCTGGTCTCAACAACTTTTCGGCACATTTTGTTCAATTTCTCCATTTTCCATTCTTGTATGTCTTAAATCAATGTGGAAAAGTGTGTTGAGCTGGTTGTTTTCTTCAGTACTAACAGAAGTATATAGGCTAACAGAAATAAATCTCAAATCATGGCAATTATTTTATCTGAAAGTAAGGCGTTGGTACCATGAGATGTTGTATGTCACGGGAGAGTGTGGCATCTCTAATACACGAACACTTCATTTGGTAGCATTGCGATGTACGGTTATACGAATAGAGGCAATGGTAATTTAATTTTGTTGCAGCCGCCGTGTCAAAATAGTCACTAACCGAGCGAGAAATGCCAGAGAATACCACATTGAGCTGATGGAAGATCTGAGGAATGTCCATCCCTACCGAATTTTAAGGGATCGTGGTCTATTTTCAACTACCGCAATATACATTAGAGTGTCCCGATGCAGTAGTGTATGGATGTTTATGGGTCTGTTTCTTCACTATTCTACATCTAGTACCCATAATCTGCATTATATTCCATACCTGCTCTTTCATTTATATATTTCAAAATTTGAAAATAGTCCCTCATTTTCAAAAGAAAAGTAGTTTCCCAAGCTTATGTCCCATCCCTCGTATTTTCTCTATGTTCAGTCATCTGCCTCGCGGGGGTAGTGTCTCCGATTCGGTATTCACCGGGCAGAGTGAGGAAAATCCCGATAAAACCTCACTCCGATGTGCTAATAATGAGGATTCACCCGTAGCGGCCTGGGCAACTGCTCTTTAATAGCGTTCGATGAATTCTAGAAGAATTTGAATGTTTATAATGATGATAAATTTCATTTGAATTCTAATATTTCGCAAAATATATCCAATAACAAATAAATTAATAACATTAATTACCGGGTAATTAGATAATACTACCTGCAGTTTTATATGTGTTGTGGTGTAAGGTGGAACCTTTTAGTAACATACTTTTGAATATTTATTAATTTTCACTGTAGACTTCTTAATTTTTAACTGCCTAAATCAACTGCGCCACTATGCTACAAACGGGGAGGTCGTGGGTTCGATCCCCGATGAGGTCGTTGGGAATTTTTTTTCTTTACATTTTAAAGCGCTGTTTCGGTGTTTCTCAATGAACCCTACAACACTAAAATTGAATAGTAAATAATGAAGCTCATGTTTGCTGTTACTGTAATTTATTCGTCGTACAGAAAACAACGTCTCTTGATACACAAGGGGTTATTTTGCGATACTGCCTAGCCGAGATGGGGTGAGGGTCGGATGTGCTTTGTAAGCAGGAGGGTATTGATTTACATCATCCCTAAATATGCCGTAGCTAATACCCCTACAGAATGCGCTACGTGTATATTATTATATGGGTCAAGCTACCGGTATCGACATTAATATTGTATAATTTACCTTCTATACTCAAATTCAAAATATGTTACTTTCCCGCTTAGTTATGCCCATGGCAGATATTGCTATCTTGCTGAATTCTGTCATTACGGCGCTGACTTGGATCCACTGTTGGAAAGAGAAGAGGATTGGTGTAACCCGGCCTAGCGGACTGCCTGTCCGGTACTTCCTTCCTAATTTCATAAACATGAATGAATGAATGAATGAATGAAGTGCTTTTATTGTTAACAAGAAACCCTATCTTATTCGTGGCATGAGCCCTTAGGCAGTCCATGCTTTAGCTGTGCACAAGCAAAAATGTAACCTAAAATTAAAATTAAAAAACACAGACAAACAGTTAAAACTAGTAAATATACAACAAAACCCCAAATACATATACACTCCCCACAGAAATAGTACCTACACCAGCAATACCCTTAAATACACCAACAGAATTATCAAACAAATATATTTTACATATTATCCTATATACAGCCATCTACCCCCCCCCTCCGGAATACTCCCTTACTCCCTCGGTCCCACTCCCTCGGTCAGTTCCATCCTAAGTTGCCTCACTTTGGACATAAATTTCCCCACTCCCAAAAAAACTATTGTTAAGCAGCAGATCGTATGTGAACAGCTGACCCCTACAAGAAGCAGTGAGAGACTCTGGTATATGTCGTTGCCTCAGTGTTTCCGTGAATGTACACTCTGCCAGAATATGGTGTGAAGTTTCTCCTGCCCCAAAAAGCGGGCATATTCTCTCCCCCTCATCATTTGTAATTTTAATTGCCCGCCAAGCACCTAGACGGAACCATGTTAAGCCAAGTCTTTCCTCTTTATTCGCCCCATACAAGTCTCTGTTCCCCAATTATTTCATAAACATGCTCGTATGTTAATAAATGGCATTATATGCTCGTTGCACGAGTATAATATACTATTTTGAAGTTGAATTTTAAGACAATAACCGAAAACCATTAAGCAACTTGCAAATGTTATTTCACAGAGTATTGAAAGCGATACAACTTCCTTATCTAACATCTATGTAAATATTGCCTAATTTGATAGTAATTAAAACAGCATTAACAGTGATAAATATAACGTATGTGATATGCATAGAACCAGAATCATAGCTGGGTCATATACTTCAAATGCAGATTGATGAAAATATTGAAAATCGCCTGGTCCAAAGCAAATTTATGAAGGCAACATGTATTGACATGATTGTTAAACAAGCTGTTAATATACCACATGTTTATACAGCCGTTGGCTTTCAAAAGCGTAAACAAATTATGTAGCCTATGAAAAATTGACCTCCAGTCAGAATCAAGCTGTCAAACGTGACGTGGCTATAACGTCAGAATCACGTGACTGCAGTTTTAATCGGCATTACAAAATCCAATGACAGTCGCTTAATCAACGTTCATTTCTCGCAATACAGTCTTTACGGTTGCCAATTAAATACTTTAACACCTGCCATAAATTGTGTTTGTTTCTATACTATTTTTTACAAATTAAACTTGTATTCACTACAGTTTCATGGTATTCAGAATATAAATTTATGAATTCATAGTTCTGAAACCGTGGTACATGAACCCATAGAGGTAAAGGTGGGCATTTTGGGAGGGGAATGGTTACATTTCAAAGGTCTTCAGTTACATGGAAAATTCATGGACATTAAGGGTAGGCATTATCAAACAAAATTGCTTAGTAGTGATGACAAACTATTGTTTCACGCAGTTAAAAGTAGGCCTAATTAGTTCTACTATAATTATTAGGTGCCGGAAGTTTATAAAAAAATAATATTTTTATATATATTAATGTTTATTTACATTCAGCTTCCCTTAGTTAAGGGTTGCCCTAAGACAAAGCGTAATATAAAAGAAAATGATTTGCACCACAAAGAAGTGTTTACAAGTAAGTTATTTACAATAAACATAAAGAAAAAACTCACATATATCAAGAAAACTTATGAAACAAGAAAAAAAGAACATTGAAAACAAATATATACAATTTAGGAATATAAGTGATTCCTGAGTATTGAGAGGGAACCTTTCAGGGCTGTCAGAGACACTTCTTTTATTAAAATGCTGTTCAGACGGAAAAATCGGCAGAAATCTACAAAGAATGAAGGAATTGTTCCTCTTGCACCCACCATCAGGCCAAAGATGGTAATAGAAGAAAGGGAGTATTTTTCTTTGTAGTATGCGATGGTGGGTTCGTAGATACGACATTTTTCAGCATGAACTTCTGCAGGTTGGGTGCTACTTGTTTCAAACCTGACTGTAGGATCGATTACATATCCATTGGTTGAGCCTGGTGGAATGGTTCCGGAGCATATTTTACAAATTTTGGAAAATGTCAATAAATTATACGAGTTTCATTTTCATGGTATGTTTTTCTTCTTTAATGGGGGGATATCGAGAGGAATTCCTGTGTATGGGATCATTACCAGGGTTTCTATATTGCAAACCTCTCAAGAGGAAGATGAGACGACCAAATGATAACCCCTTCTCGAAACCTTCGTTCATAGTTTTTGGAAGCTGCCCTTGATGCCTGAGCCTTCAGAGAATATGTACAGTCCATACAACGTAGAGGTCTCAGACGACTCTAGTTCGGTGAGAATGAGTAAGTAAGATAATTGTTATTATCATATCAGTCATTATGCACGAATTGACTATCGGCGTTTAGATGTCTTGTAAAATAAACGAGACAGAAAAAATTATTTTAAAAAAGATAAAAATAAGTAGTTTTTCCTGTCTGGTTTTATATGTGCTAACACTAATTTAATCCTCCCATCTCAGTTACTGCTCTTGTCGAATCATCATCAGTAAACCAGAGATGTTAAACCAGCCCTTCCTCTGACATTCCCCAAGCATCGTTATTACATCATAATCATTGGTAGCAGCTGGAACAACAAGATTGTCTCCCTCACAACTGTTCACCATTCATTGGGCAAACGGTTAGGTAGGTACGTTAGATTTTAGACAGAATTCCACACACAGCTTTTTCAACTCTGTTTTTAAATCAAAGAGCATGGTTCCAGTTGCACAATCCATACTTAACTAGCATCCGTCGTTAATTTATTAAATAACTTTTTAACTATAATATTGTTTTATTTCATACACCACAATCTATTTTAACCCCATATGAGATATAGGCATCTACATATCGCACACAATCACGAATTTCCCTTAATAACGTTAGCATATGTATACATGTATGCATGCATTTCAATATTTAATATTTTCAGAGATTGTCCATATACTAATACGCTGACTTTCCGGGAACATACAACTGAAGTTATGTATAGTCAAAGCCCTGTTTATTCAGTAGCAAGTAGCCTATAGCCAATGCCCTTTTTATTCGGTAACATTATTCAATACGGAGGAAATTACTGAGCCCATAGTTACACCTCTATATACCCAAACAAAAAATGTTTGAGTGGTATAAATGGTTTTCATGCATAATGACTGATATGATAATGACAAATAGTTTTTGTTCGATCATGCTATAATACGCTTGTTACATGTTAAGTAACGGTTTCATAAAGACATCCATTAAGATACAGGTTTTCAATATCGAACACGGAACGATCTTGAAACTTTGAGAGCAGCATAAGAAATTGCGTATTAACAACCTGTATTTAAACTAAAATCAGTTCTGTTCGTATTAATTTCAGTAACATACTAAATTGAATTCATGCGTTGTAAAAATCTGTTGGTTTGAAGAAAAGCTTTGACTTGACCGGACGCCATCAGCTGTCATCTGCCGCAGAAGACAAGAAGTACGCTTATTGCGAAGGGCAGCCGTCTCCGTTTGTTTGAGCGAATGTAAAATATCAAAACTTAAACATTTAACTATGGTAGAACAAAAATAGTCGTATGTAACTTGCCTATAATAGTACTTACGATATTCGTATGAAAATTTTTCGTATGCTCGTATTTTATTAAATGTCATTACAGACTCGTTGCACAACATAGCAATTTCAATTTGTATGACTGAACAGTGGTTAATTACGAAATACTCTGTCTCTCAAGTAATTAGGTGACGTCTCTACGAGTGTATTAAATTCCTGATTTATTCTTTAAATTTAAATCACCAACATATGGTGCACCACGGGCATACTGGTATCATGCTAAAGAGTATTATAGTCATTTCACTGGTAGTTGGACTTATTGGTTTTGGTGAAACCTTACCATACGTGCTACAAGTTTTTCTCGGGGGGGAAAAAAAACTTCTTCTCAGGTCTCAGACTGTCGCGATCCAGACTTGAAACCCCGGTTTTGATGTAGCCTACCGGTAGGCGCTCCTGAATAGAGGAACTTGCTCTGGCAACAGAGAACAGGATTTCAGAGCACGCTTAGAGTGATGACAACGTTTTACTAAAGCAGAAGGTCCAGATCTCAGAGAATGGACAGTAACTATTGGTATCCAATAAAATATAATAAAATAAGTAATTTAAATGTAGGCTACCTCTATAACAACCCCTTTAAATTTTTGTTCGAGTAACATAAATTGTTATATAATTTTCTTAATTAACTGAGCTTGTTCCAGCTAAGAGGGTTCTTTTAGAGAAAACAGGCTAGCACATAAAACATGGAAAAATTCTTTGCGATGGCAACATTCACTCGGACCATGATTTTCCTTACAGAACGCTACCAGGCTCGTAGAAAACCAGAGATCTGGAACTGTGAGGAAGTTAGATGAGATACAGAACCTCCTATTCTCCGGATAGCAGACATTCCCTATCCACAAAGACATTCCGAATTGAAAACTGGCAGGTTGATATTTATATTGAACTACGAGCCCTCTCCACACGCAGGGGCTGTATAAACCAATGTTTTATATTTCCTCTCGGTTCCTTTTACTCTTTCTATCCGTGCTCGTTCTCTCTTTCGATCACTCACCTCGCCTCACTTTCTCTGCAAAATCTCCCTTTCTAGGTCTGAAAGGGTTTTGGGGGATCTGAAAGATATCTGTGAGTACCGGTATAGATCGCGTTTCTGCTACTCTCACATTGACGCTACATCACATGCACATGACGCATGAATGCGTGGGATGTTTGTTGTTATGCGAGTGAGATTCGTATTACAAGACTCAAATTTTATCGATTTTCACCTAAACAATAGATCCAATAAAAATACTTTACCCAACTAATTTTCTACCCACCAACAGGGAGAAAGTATTTGTTCAGTTTCAATAATTGAGTATTAAAATAGCCAATAGTGGAAAGAGAGCTTGCAAGTGCAATTCCTATGAGGAGAACGGTGATGGAAGTGTGACTTAAATCTTTCATTTACATCCCACAATATCACACTGTTTCTGCACTATTCACTTAATATGTTTATGGTGACCAATTGTCATGCAGGATACGCCTTTTTTACACCTTATCCTGCGGCCCGCTAATAGGCTTGGAAATTTCATAAATATTCTTTTAAAAATATCCAGTGAAAAGTCGTGTGAAATGGAATTGTATCTGTGCTATTCTACATATCCTATAAAGAATTTTTACATGTAATGTAACTTGTAGGTTTGAGAAAAAATAATAATATCAGGTAAACTGATGTAACAAAGTGCCAGTATGTTTTTGTGAAATCAGTTATGATTGCAATTATGATATGCAGAATACAAAAAAAAAGTCAAATTGACCGGTTTCGGGATTTGAACCATGGAACTCCAGAATGTGAGGCCAAGACGTTACCACCTCAGTCACCTGGGTCAGTTTAACGGTCTAGTTGGATAAGCGCATGTAAAGCAATAGTTTTATTTGGCATAGCTAACTGTATTTTAATTGCCAAAGCCTTATAAGATCACAGTAAAACAATTGACTATGTTGTCATAATAACTGATTTGACTTTCATAAATTCTTTCGAATACGTATATTACCATAAAATAGGCACTAAATTGAGCATCACTCCGAAACAGGTCAACCGATTTTATCCAATATCGATAGACGTCTTCCCATGGAAATTACAAATGTGTATACCAAGTTTCATAAAAATCCGGTAAAGCGTATTTGAGTTACCGCGTCTTTAAAATAGACACTAAATTGGGTTTTATTCCGGTACCTGTCTACCAATTTGGTCCAATATCAGTAGACGTATTTCCATGTACATTATAAATGGGTATACAAAGTTTCAGGAAAATCCAATAAAGCATATTTGAGTTATCGCGATTTCTTATATATTAACATAAAAGGCACTAAATTGGGCATTATTCCGGTACTGGCAAACCGATTTAGTCGAATATCAATAGACGTCTTCCCATGGACATTATAAATGCATATACGAAGTTTCATAAAAATCCGATAAAGCGTATTTCAGTTATTGCGCCTTTAAAGTAGATACTAAATTGGGTTTTACTCCGGTACCGGTCAACAGATTAGGTTCAAATTCAATAGGGTACTTTTCATGGACGTCATAAATGTGTATACCAAGTTTCAGGGAAATCCGATACAGCGTATTTGAGTTATGGCGACTTTCTAATATAATCTATTAAAATAGGCACTAAATTGGGCATTACTCCGGTACGGATGAACCGATGTGGTTCAATATCAATAGAGTTCTTCCCATGGACATTATAAACGTGTTTTCCAAGTTTCATGAAAATCCGAAAAAGCGTATTTGAGTTATGGTGCGTACAGACACACGGACGGACGGACAGACATTTTTCGTCCCCACACTCAATCTCATAAAGTACCATACTGGCACTTAATAAAACTAATGTCCATAACAGCAAACGTTTCTCATTAAACACTCTTTAAGAGTTTATCATATCACACTGAATGTTTCAATGTCTTAATAGCCTACAACTAGGCTACAGCTAGGCTAATAAGAATTATTAGCAATAAGTCATAGTTTTATATGCAACGTATTTCTATTTAATTAAATGCATTTAGTTTCATTTGATAGTTTCATCCAATAAAGAGGCTATTAGCATTAGGTCTAATTTGTCATGATTTACACTTCATTAATATCAATTTACCAAAAGGTAACAGATTTTCAAGAACAAACTGAATGATAATAGGGTCTTGCTTTTTTGTCTGGTCACTCGCTTATAGAATATTTTTAGCTAAACAAAACTAAAATTGCAAATTAACACAATCTAACAATTTGTCTAAAACTCCTATAATATGTATTTACGGTATTTATTACATTTTTATTGTTAAAAGAATTTTCGTTAATTAAAACAGCCGGCATTCTTTTTCGGAACTGCAACTGTAGGATATACGTAGAGCCCTGAATTATGGGAAACAAAGAAAATAAAGTTTACTCTTCACGTCTCCCTGCTTTCAAGGTAAAGCTCTATTGGAAAATACACTTATTTGTCTACAATTTGCAGCCCAAAATATTCCAACAAATGACGTAATTCTAAGAATTTTACTAAAACATACCGTGCATTCATTCCTCATAGGATGGATTAAAAATAAGCACTCTACACTTGCTGGTAGGACGTAAATCTGGGAGAGGTAAATGTAGGCTTCTAAAGCCTGGACATAAAAAAGGCAGAATCAGAGCTACGGATTAAGAAGGACGGTTACGGTTGTTGTGCGGGAAGCGCATCTTACAGGGGCTTAGTACACTTCACATCTTTTAACAGAAACGACTCTACACTTTACTACGGTGCACACTGTCTAGGGCTTCTAGAACTATAGGCCTAGACTACGGTCAAATAAGGTTTCCGAATAGGTTTAAATCTGGTCCGTGAACTAAAATGTTCGGCATATTCGTGGGAAAAAAAAAAAAAAAAAAAACATTCTTAGCTGTAAACGTAATTAAAAAAAAACAACAACAAAAATGGAATGTATCCTTTAACTAAAATAATGCTACCTCATCAATGCTGCAATGTGCTATGTTTAAGTCAGCACCCATTTTAGAAGACCTTCCCCCAAATGAAAATTCTGCAACCTCTTTAGAACATTGTAAATGCCGCTGTGAAAGTTTAAACGGTAACTGGTTCTTGACTCGATTTCTTGATCTTAGCTACGGATATTTTAATCACGAAAATTTGCTACTTTAGATATTTGTCGGGTAATTGACTGAGGCAGGCAGGGTCAAATTCTGCGTTTACATAGGCAAGTTCTGCATACAAGATGTTACAATTTGATAATATGATAGTAAATTTCGCAATGAAGTTTTTAGTTGTCTAATATCCACAGATAATTTCCGCACAATTTGGAGCAGAAAAATGAAGAAGTGACACTTTCTTTACCACTTGTCCCAGAGTTACGACTGGTTTATTTATAAGAAAATTGTTCAATGCATTTTCTCTCGCCTTTCTTTTTCAGTAATATAACACTTTTGCTCTACATTTCTTTTATCATCACGTTCTTGGACAATCAGTACGCGAAATAATATTGTTCTCCGAACGAAACTGTGTGTACTTTAACATTACACGTTTTTACTGAAATAAATTTCCAAAAAAAATTTACATTTTGAACTTATTTTTGAAACAAAAACTACAATGGTTTTTATTAGCAAGTCCATTCTTTAATATTAATCTCACAGAAGATATAGCACTGTGAAGTTGTAAAATTTTTAGCAAGATTGAGTACGGAAACATTCATGGGAAGAAGACCATGAAATCGGAGATGAAATAGAATTACTAAAACAAGTTTAAAATCCATGAGAACTCAAGGCCTGGCAGAAAATATTCATCCAAAAGAACAACAAAAAATTGTTTTAGGTAAATATACATAACAGTGAAGTTAGTTTGTATTATATCCGTACTCAATATTCTACCTGTTCCGTTATGTATTATGTCTTAGAAGGTCATGCATTCAATTCAATTTTAGGCTTTGGTTTTATTATGTGTTATTTATAAAACATATGAATATCATTTAACTTGTTTATTCCTATTGTATTCTCTATCCATGCTAATTGTAATTTTGTCCAATCAGAGACTGAATAATCTTTTATCATTGTTTTAACAGCCAATGAAGCTTCTTCTTTATTATTCTTCACTACTCTTAAAATATCTTCCACGTTCTACAATTCTGTTGGAATTGTCTATCATTAAAAACTCATAAAGACATGAGTTCTAGGCTAGCAAATGCCTATCTTCATTCTTCTTAAAAATGTCTTCTACGTTCCACAATTCTGTTGGAATTGTCTATCATTAATTACTCATAAAGAAATGAGTTTTAGGCTTGCAAATGCCTATTTATCCATCGACCAAGTTTAATGGCTTCAACTATCAATTTATAAAGAAGGCAAATCTTCAAGACAAGTTTAAGCTTTAAATGCTTTATATTTTGGTGACTGAAAATAGTCTCAATATTTCCAACGTACGTCTTGTGGTTCAATGAATCTTCTCATCTGGTTTTTGACGTCGCAAGGATCTCCAAGCCAGAAGCTTTAACATTCAAGATTGGTAATTATAATATCTCAAGACAAAGGTATGTCTATATTATTATTCAACACGATCTGAAAATCACTCAGACATAAACTCATCATTTATAAGTTTTCGTGTGGTTACTAACTTTGAATTAGCCATCTCGAGGAAACTATTTACCCTTAATAATTAAGGGAATTATTGTTTCAAGAACTGTGACGTTCATAACTTAATAGTGCTTCTAAATAGCATTCATCTCGACCAAGTGATCCGGTTCTGCATAATTTGATTATGAATTATGTATTATCAATTGTGGTAATAAAATGTTATGTGCCATCTCTATCAAATTTTTAAAAATGTATTGGGAAACTGTACTTAATCTGTCTTCCAGGTTAAGTCTTCGTTTGTAAGAAGTGTGTAATCACCCTACGGATATTTGCTACAGTCTGCCAGAGCTCTGTTGCCCGTACATTTGTATTAATCCTCCGGGCCGGATGACCAAAAAAAATGTACGGGCAACAGAGCTCTGGCAGACTGTAGCAAATATCCGTAGGGTGATTACACACTTCTTACAAACGAAGACTTAACCTAGAAGACAGATTAAGTACAGTTGCCCAATACATTTTTAAAAATTTGATAGAGATGGCACATAACATTTTATTACCACAATTGATAATACATAATTCATAATCAAATTATGCAGAACCGGATCACTTGGTCGAGATGAATGCTATTTAGAAGCACTATTAAGTTATGAACGTCACAGTTCTTGAAACAATAATTCCCTTAATTATTAAGAGTAAATAGTATCCTCGAGATGGCTAATTCAAAGTTAGTAACCACACGAAAACTTATAAATGATGAGTTTATGTCTGAGTGATTTTCAGATCGTGTTGAATAATAATATAGACATACCTTTGTCTTGAGATATTATAATTACCAATCTTGAATGTTAAAGCTTCTGGCTTGGAGATCCTTGCGACGTCAAAAACCAGATGAGAAGATTCATTGAACCACAAGACGTACGTTGGAAATATTGAGACTATTTTCAGTCACCAAAATATCAAGCATTTAAAGCTTAAACTTGTCTTGAAGAGTTGCCTTCTTTATAAATTGATAGTTGAAGCCATCAAACTTGGTCGATGGATAAATAGGCATTTGCAAGCCTAAAACTCATTTCTTTATGAGTAATTAATGATAGACAATTCCAACAGAATTGTGGAACGTATAAGACTTTTTTAAGAAGAATGAAGATAGGCATTTGCTAGCCTAGAACTCATGTCTTTATGAGTTTTTAATGATAGACAATTCCAACAGAATCGTAGAACGTGGAAGATATTTTAAGAGTAGTGAAGAATAATAAAGAAGAAGCTTCATTGGCTGTTAAAACAATGATAAAAGATTATTCAGTCTCTGATTGGACGAAATTACAATTAGCATGGATAGAGAATACAATAGGAATAAACAAGTTAAATGATATTCATATGTTTTATAAATAACACATAATAAAACCAAAGCCTAAAATTGAATTGAATGCATGACCTTCTAAGACATAATACATAACGGAACACTACCAGTCTCAATAAGAATTTGTTTTTAATTATTCTAATGTTTCATCTGTGGTTATGTGGCATATCCATAAAGACTATATCATCGTCTCATCTGTAAAACAAAATAAAATGTAATAAAGACATTCAGTAGACCCATTTATTGGCAGACATGCTCCTCATAATGCTAAAGAAATAAAGATACGAGTATATAAATGAAATTACCTGTATTTAGTTAAGATTTTTCGTTGGTAAAAAGACTTCTCCTAAGAGATGGTATCGGAGCAAGCTATAATTCTCCTGTTCATCCGGTTAGAAGCCGAGAAACAATTATCCAAGAAGAGAGAAGATTGAATCCAAATCAGTGCAATTAAACGCTATTTTCTGTCATATACTATTTTGTTATTATATTGGTATTAGAGCCAGGAAATGAAACTAAGAAATTCATTTTAAAAATAATATAAACTATTTTTGGATAGGTTTTAATAAATTCCATGTTTGGATTTCAAAAACTTCTAAATGTTGGGCCAAAAATGATACGAATTAGAATTTAATTATATTTAAAAGAGTAACAGAATTAGCACAGAATTATGCAGTCTTTGGGGAAAATATAGGCTAAGTATCATCAGCAATATCACTTATGTTTTCAATTTCAAAATAATTAGACTTGTTACTTTATGCAAATTGTAGACCATAGTGTAGCTGGTTGAAGTACTGCGCTACAAACCGCAAGATCAGTCCTATTCCCGATAGGCTTTTTTTAATTTGCTTAATCACCGGTTCCAGACTTCATAGAAGCCAAGTATAAGGAGTAATGCCTATTTATTGACAAGCAGACTCCATATCATACATGTTTTAAGTCATAACTTTGAAATCTGATACTTTATACCCTCTCTCATGCTCCGTACCATCCGTAAAATCGATTCTGTGTAGTGCATTATCACCCTATATGTATATAGTAACGAAGAAAATAAGTAAGGGAGGAATCCTAAAAATAGCTTACGCCACTGATGCTGGAATGTGGAGTACGACCTCGCAGTAATGCATGCAAATGTGATTCCGACACCTAGACAACACTGACGGAAACAAAATGTCTTCCTCCCTTGTTTACTTCAGTCCTACATCTTCTTCCAAGATTAAATTTTTAAAAAGTATAACATCGTTTCTCAAAACGGGATACGTGTTCCATGATTTACAGATCGTACTGAATTCTCCGGCAAACGAAAAATAGAATAAATGGCTACTATACAAATTGCATATTGTAAATATTAAAAATATTTCCGAAAATATAACCCGAGAGCAAATTTCCCGTAAAATTTTCTTTCGGTTCAGTGAACAATTCCTGAAAAGTTAACGTTAAAATCAATTGAAGCGTTTACTTTTATAAGGGTCTTAGTGCCAAAACCATGATTTTCAGCTGTTAATTTTAAATGGATCTATGTACCCAGACCAATGCATTTCAGAAGGGTCCAAGGTCCAGGGAAAGCCACGTTAGTAGCAATAAATTCCAAGGTATAGTGCTGGGTCTGTCTTCTGTGGGTCGACATCTTGTTTTCTACACAATCATGATTTTGGCACTTAGAAGTAAACTTAAAAGTAAACGCTTCATTTTATAAACCTTAAAATCAAAGCATTAGGGTTCATTGTTGTTTTGTACTGGACCTAATATTGTAAAATGCCAACTATATGAGCGATAACTTGATATAAAGTTGTTAGGAGGGAATCTATTTAAAATTAAATTTGAAGAATATTAAGAATATTCCGTAATTTTTGGTAGCGGAGAAGAAACTGGAAGAAATGTTTAATTTCCATGTACGCGTAAAATTACGGAATAGGGTAAAACAAATGAACTATGGGACTAATCATTATTTATTTATTAAATCTTTTTGCACAACGCAGATTGCCTTACAGACAAAGAATAACTAACATGAACAAAATATACACTTATACAAAAATTACATTAACTTTCAGTTAAAGCATTAAGGTTTTCAATAACAACAGGAAAATTAAAACAATCAAATTTAAGAAAGGAAACCTGTTTAGCTTAATTGTTGTCATTGTATAGGTGGTTTCTCAATATTTGGATGGATCCCTTAAGCGATAATAACGCCACTTCAATATACAGATCTTGTTTTCTTTGCAGTCAAGCACGGGTTTATATAATATTGTGCGAAAGATCTAGTCTCATGCATTTAAAGGTTAAATTAAGAACTATAGTCCTACAAGTTAGAAAAAAACCTGCGCAACACGTACCTATTGGTTGGTGCAGAAAAAGTAGCTCCGTTCCGCGCAGGTTCCTTTCTAACTTGTAGCACTATAATATAATATTACATAGCAAAGCATCTAATGGACTCTTTCCTTACATGCAAGAAGTTGATCGTTTTGAAAATATTTTCGACACAGTCATTTTTGTTCACCTTTCGCATGCGAAATATCTCCATACACGCACAAAGATTGGGATTTTTTACTAGTTATGGTAAAGTATGGAGATAAAGGCAATTAATGAATAAATTTGCCTGATAGTAAAATACTTCCGAAGTTTCTTACATCCAAGAAGACTAACTTTCTAATCTGGCCTAAAGCTGTAAACTTGGGAACCTATGTGTCTGTGTCCATGCTGAAAACTCCATTATGTTCTTGTAATAGGCAGATTTATTTAAGAAAAACATCTTGTGCCCCTTCCAAGGCAAGTCATTCCTACAAGTAAATGATGCCATTAAATTTATGGTTCACAACCAGCCAGCCTCCCATTAATGCTCTTTTTTTACGTAACAGTAACAATTCAGAGGGGATGATGCCGGGAAAGATCGTAACTTTGCTGCAGTAAAAGCTACTATTTTATGGTATGTTTTATTGTTATGACTAGAAACCCATATCGCTAATTATAATAAATTAACAAGAACATACGAAAGGGCTGAAAATAATGTTGATTCTTATATTGGCGAGACTCATTACTCGTACAATTTATGAAACCACGACGCATGCAACTGAAACAATTGACACAACGGTTGGGCCTATAATCTTATAAATTATATGTTATACATTAATCTGTATTTTTACATTGAATTTAAATACCTGTACCCATTTCTTTTACTTTAATATAAATATATAATAAAATTTTGTAACTAATAGGATGTAATATATAGGTTTAAAGTACTTAAGAGTTAGTGGTAAGGAAAGAAAGTAAAGAAGAAAGAAAGGTAAAAGGATCATAAGAGAATAAACAGAACCATATGAAAGTATGGTATTAATCAAACGAACTGACAAATGAAAGAAATAGGAATAAGGAAAGACTCATAACTGTATGGATGAAGATGAAAATAACGATAAGAATATGTATATTGAAAGAAATTAAACAAAAGTTATATAAGGCGATAAAAAAATTGTAAGATAAATGTACTATAATTGTTTTAGGGAGGGTTGAGGTTAAGTAACAGCTTCAAGTCAATTTTATTACATCAGAAGTAAAATTTTCTGTAATAAGAAATGAAAACAATCTAGAATGAAGTCTTGACATAATTATGTTTCATATGCTAGTTCAAAGAAAATTATATAACTACGGAATTTCAAACAACAAACTAAATCGACTGGATGCAAATATAAATAACAGAGTAAGCAATTAATATCAATCACGATGGCAAGCGCTTCTCTTCCCCGCTGATGGATATTCTTCAGTTGTAACCAAACAAGCAATTTCTACAGCGTAAGTGTCTTTAATATAAAGCTAAAATCTGCAACTGCCCCGAGGGAGGAAACCAATCGGCCCTTCACCTTGTAAAAGAATGCTCCATATTCTCCAGGGAAAGACCAGCAGTTTTAACTTCTCTACCCTTGCCACTAATAATGAAGACACACATACACACTGTAGATGTTACGGACTTCCTCAAAAAACTCCAGTCTTAATTCAGAAACAACTGTAGATGTTATGGACTTCCTCAAAAGTGTACAACAAACTCCAGTCTTAATTCAGAAACGACAATGTAAACTAAACAATTTGTAAATAATACTGTAAATATCTCGTGATATACCTAGCAGGTAAAACACGGGTTGTATCTTAGAACAAATAAAAAAAATAAAAAAGGGGGTTTAAAAATCTTTTGCAAAATATTAATATCCTTCCACCGAGAACATTTAATCTGGCAACCACTATCTAGTAATACTCGAGGTAATAAATAAACTGTCTCTAGGATTGCAACTAAGATTAGCGTAAAAAAAACTCTAGCATATTATTTGAAATTATTCCAGCATTATTAATGATCATAAATTGTGAAGAAATTATTGAGGAATAATAAACATACTCCATGCTTTCGGTAACGTACTCCGTTGCAATCCTCAGGGACATCTCTTCATTGTCCCTGAAGAAGACAAGGGTGAATGAAAAGGATGGCTTTTTAAGTCAGATGTGAAATTACATTTTAATCTAATTCTGTTTTTTTTTTTTTTTTAATTAAAATTAAGTTTATTACAAATTAAAAAAATACAAATTGATACAAAATTAATACGTTCTTTAATTTGATTTTTTTAAATATAATTATTGCATCAATTTAATGTTGCTGCTTGCCTTATTTTCCCTTATTTCTTCCGTGTCTCTGAAGATGACAACATAGTAGGGTACCTTATGTCATCCCGTGGGCTCCTTCGTGAAGAAAGCAACACACCTATATTTTCAGTTTCTATGAAGTCTACGGATACCCGAACCACTTGATGCTACTCTGGGGGTCGCGTCTGAGTCGCGTGATGACGTCATCAAAATGACGGACGTCGCGTTTCACAGAAATGGCCATAACGTGAAACCTATTTGAGATAGAGACTTGCAGAAAACGGTTTTGAAATCACAATAAAATGCTCTACATTATTGTTTCTTACACGTATGGAGCTAAGACGGCATATTCTACCGAAAAATTACACTTTTTGTTGGAAAATTGAAAAAAAATGGTCCTGTAGAATGTGTTCTCTTGAAATTTCAATAGAAGATGATGCCGTGCCATAAATTACATGCAAACAAATTTTTTGAAGAGTTTAATAATGATACTATTCCCGTTTACCAGAAGTTTCAAATGTCACTCTTTTTAGGATAGCGTATTTGGGAGAAACTACATACATGTGATAGTGTGATATTTCACTTCTATAAAATTAATAGAAGGAGTTGTTTCTAGAAATAGAAATTTTAACTGTGAGTTAGGCACAAGAAAGGCCTCTTTTATGCAATTTTTCAGATTTTTTGAAGGGTATCCATCAGAGATATTTAAGCCCAAAAATAGTCAAAATCTGAAAAACGATAATATTTAAGGCCGGTTTTGAAATAAGGGATGTATTTTTGGGAGCTGATTTTTTCCTCACAGACAAATCACATGCAGGTTTGAACATAAAAAAATTTTGAATGTTTACAATCACTTCCTTCTCATATAAAATTTGGACCAAAAAGTTATTTTTTTTTAAATTACCCGAATTTCAAAATCATATTTTCATATGAAAAATTTTGTGTTGAAGAAATTACTAAAATATTTCTAAAAGCAAGCTTCAATAGTTATAAAATGACTCATAATTCAAATTTCTATCTCTTATGGTTGTTGAGTTATATGTAGTTTCTTCCAAATACGGCACCCTAAAAGGTGTGATATTTCAGTTCTATCAAATTAATAGAAGGAGTTGTTTCTAGAAATAGAAATTTTAGCTATGAGTTAGGCACTTGAAAGGCTTCTTTTATACAATTTTTCAGATTTTTTGAAGGGTACCCTTCAGAGATATTTAAGCCCAAAAATAGTCAAAATCTGAAAAAGATAATATTTGAGGCCAGTTTAGAAATAAGGGATGTATTTTTGGAAGCTGATTTTTTCCTCACAGACAAATCACATGCAGGTTTGAACACAAAAAAAATTTGAATGTTTACAATCACTTCCTTCTCACATAAAAATTGACCCAAAAAGTGATTTTTTTGGAAAAATTGACCCCAATTTCAAACTCATATTTTCATATGAAACATTTTTTGTTTAAGAAAACAATAACATATTTATAAAAGTACGCTTGAACAGTTACAAAATGGTTCATAATTAAAATTTCTAACTCTTATGGTTGTTGAGTTATGAAAATATATTTTGCAATCAGCTACATTCGCAAAAAATGTGTTACACCAGGATTGAAAAATGGACACCCCTGGGAAACCAAGAACACAATAATTTTTTGGAAACTTGTTTTGACATCTTGAAACATGTATGAACTCATATACAAAAAAAATATTTGTTTCTAAAATGGTCATGCAACCATTTTTTAAAAATTTGGATGGTTTCATATGGAATGACCCTTTTAGAAAAACTATCACAGAATTAAAACTATTGACATTGGAAACTTCTGGTAAACGGGAGTAGAATCCTTATTAAACTCTTCAAAAATTTTTTTTGCATGTAATTTATGGCACGGCATCATCTTCTATTGAAATTTCAAGAGAACACATTCTACAGGACCATTTTTTTCAATTTTCCAACAAAAAGTGTAATTTTTCGGTAGAATATGCCGTCTTAGCTCCATACGTGTAAGAAACAATAATGTAGAGCATTTATTTTGATTTCAAAACCGTTTTTTGCAAGTCTCTATCTCAAGTAGGTTTCACGTTATGGCCATTTCTGTGAAACGCGACGTCCGTCATTTTGATGACGTCATCACGCGACTCAGACGCGACCCCCAGAGTAGCATCAAGTGGTTCGGGTATCCTTAGACTTCATAGAAACTGAAAATATAGGTGTGTTGCTTTCTTCACGAAGGAGCCCACGGGATGTGATTTTCTTACATAAGGTACCGTACTAACAGAGTTCGATGTTGAAAGCTTGGAGTTTACTGGGTGATTTGAAGAAAATATTTTAAGGCGAAAATGTTATCTCCAAAGATTTGCGATGTCGTGGTCTGAATGCTCTTGCACAGGGTTAAGATAACATATTGAATGGGGTCGTTCTAAAGGAGAAATTTATTTAGATCGAATAAAACAGAAGAATGCATAAATAAATAAAAATATATTAAACGTGGAAGAAGGAATTCATTCAAGTCATATCTGTTGACCATATAGACCTAAGTATGTGCGCTATGCTGTTCCGTCCATTATTTCTCAATCATTAAATCATATCTTCCTGCTAAAAGTTTCCTTACGGCATTCTCGTCAAGCGTAAGATAAGATCAAATTTCGGGGATGCTATGATATTCTGGAAGCTGTGTATGTTTTTATCTAGACGAAAAATGGCCATAATCACGTTGTAATGCTCTTTAGAACCTACAGAATTCTTATATAATCTCAGTTTGTTCCTAAAAATATGTGAAATATAACAAAAATCGTGAACAAGAAAATACTTATATAACCAAAATGACGTAATTTATAGCTGCTGGACATGACATTGGCTGAGGCAGGGAAGGCGGAGAAGCGGTCCGCAGAATCTATCTCATCGTGAAGCAGTGCAGGAAACCTGACGATGTTGACAATGGCGATTGTGTTGTCACTGAAGCTACCTGTCACTGATCTAAAGTTTCCTGTCACTAATATAACCTATACTAACCTAATCTAACTTGATTTAACCAGTCACAAACCTCACGCTATATAACACTACCTCAAGCTACATGTCAAAAACCGCTTGTTCTTCCCGCTGTTGGAAGCATTGTATGCGGCAACCAATGAGACGAACATAATCAGTCAATAAGAGTGTTAGGAATCAATCTATGGTCTTCCTAACAATAGTGAGCAGATGGCGAGAGAGAGAAAGGAAGAAATACAGAAAGAGAGAAAAAGGCGGAAATAAATAAATACGGAAACATAAAAAAGAAACAAAATGAAAAAAGGAAGGAAAATATAAATATAATACAGATATAAATAATTTAATAAATAAGAAATTAAGTAAATAAAGGACGGAATAAGCGAATGAATGAAAGGGAGACTGAATGGCAGACAAAAAATGACATAAAGTAAGTAGAAAGATCGAGATAAAAAGAAAGAAAAAATGCAAATAAAATTGATTAATAATCAATGCATGAAAATATAAATGCATGAAAATAGTTATGACTTATGAGAGTTGAAGGAAATGTAGAAGGGACAAAATGTAGAAAAATACGCTTATTCAGTTCGACATTCAATGTATCAATTATCTCTATCTCTATCGTCATTTAGGATAGAAAAGCACAACTATACGGGCCCTACTAGAACGACAGAATATTTAAACCCTGACGGATACTGTATTTGCACTCCTGGCCTGAGGAATGTAGCTAAGGATTGGTTTATATAAAGATGAAGAAACTCCAGTCAAAGTTGGCTGTCAGAGGAAAGTTAGACTGGAAGCTAGTAGTGCAAAGTTTTCAAATTTTCCAAGTTTGAGTAGGTATCCCAACCACTAGCTGTTACACACACATACATACATACATACAATCTCTAAGCAACCTCTGACCTCAATCCTGCATCATAATGATCTTACTTCGATCACTAAGCTATATTACATATCTAGAAGCCCTGCCCGAAAATAGTACTCTGTATAAACCGTCCATTTCCAAGTAAAAGGAAGAACTTGGGATTTGGACTACAAATAGGCTAATATCTGCATTTTTTTTTACAGTTCACAGATGCTCAATACCCGTCCAAATACTTCAGTCACTTTTATGGACATCACCTTTAAGTTAAAGACCATACAACGCGGAGAGGAAGTATCTAATTCAGACATTTTATTATAAGTTTATTACAACGTAGAGATTTAAGACCGCCTCCGCGGTTCAGTGATTAGCTTTACAATTATCTGGATACCCGAAATCGATGTCCAGCATTTTTCTAATGTAGAAAAGTCTATTACGGGATGCAATTACATTTGAAGAAGCAGCTGACAACTACTTAGTGGAATAAAATCAGGTAAACTGATAAAACAAAGTGCCCGATGGAGTTAACAGGTCATATTTCAGAAACTTTTGAGTTTTAGACCACGGATGCTTGAGAAAGTTTGATAAGCATAAATGTGATTTAATAAGTGGATACAACGAATTTACAACAAAATCCTCACGTCAACAATATACCTTTATTTTTGCCAAAACATATAGGCCTAAAGCTGTACAAATACGCAGTCATTTGTCTTCAGTTCCCAATAGTATAGGCCTAGCCTATTCAGTTTATCGATTTTTGTAAATTTGCTATTTAACAAGCAAATAACCGTTACTCCCATAACACTAAACCGATCTGGTCCAAAATCAATAGGGTTCTTTCTAGCACTTTATAAGTGGGTATACTAATTGTCATGGGCCGCCTGCGTGGTCTCGTGGTTAGCGTCGCTGGCTACAGATCCGCAGGCCCGGGTCCGATCCCCGGTACCTCCTCGGATTTTTCTGAGGTAGGGAGGTCTGGAACGGGGTGCACTCAGCCTCGTAATGCAAAATGAGGAGCTACTGGATAGAGAAGTAGCGCCTCCGGTCACGGAAACCACCATTAACGGCCGTTGGTGTCAGCATGCTGACCACATGCCCCCCAATCCTGCCATCTGCCTATGGTAGATGACGCAGCGGTCGGGTGGTAGGCCAAGTCCTTTCAGGGATGTAGCGCCAAGGAGTTTTTTTACTAATTGTCATGAAAATCTGATAAAGAGTATTCAAGTTAACGCGCAGACAGACACACGGACAGACATGTTTCCCGTTCACCAACTAATCTTAGAAAGTACCATTCTGGCACTTATTAAAGTCAGGAAAACCAGTCACGACCATGGGTTCGACCTGGGGCACGTATTGCTTCAATTCTGCCATCTGCCAATGATGGGCGAAGGACGTTGATGCAGTGATCAAATAGAATGGCCTGACTTTTCGTGGGATGTATCAACACCGTATTTGTTATTCATTACAGAGTTAAGTTAACTTTTCCCCCAGGTAACATAGTGACTCTGATATAGTATTTAGAAATTACAAGGTTTCTTCTTTAGAAATACAGATAAGCAAAGTTATTCGCTTACTTCTTATTGTTAGGGATTTCATATAAGTTATAGGATCGTAAAATAAGAAATTTCATTTCCAAAGAAATCAGATATATGACAACAGGCGATATCTTACCCTCCTTCTTCTCCGACAACAGGAACAAAAACGCCTACAGTATCTACCTTGCATTTCGAACCGGTTTCTATGGAAACAAAGAGGAGTTCTGAAACTATATGTTTCTGCGGTTGACATGAGAAATACATCACATTCTTTTCTATCTCCAACATCTATGAATATAATTTGGTTGTTCTCGGATTTCTTGTAGCAATACTTCATCTGCAGTGAAAAATGTGTTGGAACACGATGTAGGGGGACGTGCTGTGACATTGTGTGACGTCAGAAAGGATTAGAGCTTGTCACTAACTGAGATTAATGCTTAAACACTTCCCGTCCTGAACTTAACTTTATATTAAACTACGTTATTGTGTTGCTTCATATCAGCTCCAACATAACATCAGACCATAATTACTCTGGTGACGTTATAAGAAATGCCGAGCTGTCAAAATAGCTTTTATAAATTAAGCTGTAAAGCGGTTAAGACTGAGAGTCAAGGTATGAATATGATAAGTTACATATGAACGTGAAGGATCCACCTTATATTCACTTTAATATACTAGGCCAATGTTCAACCCAAAAGTCCAACGCATGATTATGTGCACTTTTTTCGTAGTGCAAATTAGAGCTTCTGTGAAGAAATCACCGTATAAAATGTTGTCTACAGTTGAGAATGGAGGCAATTTTCTAGCACCTTTATCCCCTTTTTATAGTCTTTGCCCCTATTTCTCCACCATCTCCATACTACCCTCTTTTTTTACTGCAGCTTTTTAAAATTCTTCTAAAGCGTTTTTCTTCGTTTATAGCCTATGGCTTTTGAGTTTAATAATTTTAAATATTTTGTAAGTATTATTGCAGTTCAGATACTTCGGTAAAAAGAAATAAACAAGATAACCAAATTAAGTATAATAAATGACAGATTAATTGCCCAAATTTATTCAAACTAAAATCATAAAATCTCATAGCCCGTGTTTGGTCTTAAAATGACCGTGAAAAGACGGAACATTCATTATAAATATTATTAACTAGAAAGAAGGCAAAGGTAAAGAGTTTAACAACATCATTTTAAATAACTATTAAAATGAGATTGCAGTGAATAGACGGAGAAGATGGGAATTTCCCTAGCAGACCTAGCGGGTGCGAGATAAGGCAATGCAGTACTCAGGTACAATGTATCGGGAATCTCCCGAGATCTTATCACAAAGGGTACTGATCCACTTAAGTAATTCTAAGAAGTCGGCTATTGTGTTTAAGCCTTGCTTCTGATGTTGCTACTGATACAACACGCTGTCCGAACCTTCTTAGAAATCCGAGACGCTAAGTTGTGGGTTTTGGAGAATAAGGGAAATCCAATTGATTTCCGGGGGAAACTAACATATTATTATTGGTCGGGAGATTTGCCAATAAGAACTGGTCTATAGTACCACGTGCCGGGATTCACGAATAATAATTAAGAAGAGTAGGGATAAATGTTGGTCCAAGAAAGTTTTTTTTTAGGCCTAACGTGGCACTGTAAAATCACTCTACTTCAAGGCCCCGCGCCTATAACAGTCATATTCAACACTACTTCAAGGCCCCGTGCCTAGAGCAGTCAACAGGACTCTACTTCAAGGCCCCGTGCCTAGAACAGTCAAAATCACTCTACGTCGAGGCCGCGTGCCTACATCAATCACTCTACTTATCTTTGAGGCCGCGTGCCCACAGAATTAATTGGACTTATAAAATTTTCGCTGTGGAATTAATCGACTTAGAAGGATTCTTACTTTCAATCGCGATTAGTCAAAATCATATACGGCAGCAATTGTATCACTAGTAACGATCTACCGAGAACTTGTAACAATATTAATTATTCACAAACAAATTTTGTAATTATTGTCAATGACTGGACTTGTATTTCCAACGCTTTGAATAAACAGAATATTCCTTCAGTGTTCAAAGAAACTGCATTATTATTCAAGCAATAATATTAAGGTGTTCTTCGCTTCCTACCCTGAAGCTAGAGGGAAGTGCTCAACGATCGACTGGCAGACCGGAGGCGGGTTCAACAAATCAGAAATATTCAGTATATGCATTATACTGTGGCGCCCAGGTAACCATCTTCAACACCGAACCGCTGTACATGGCTATTTCCCAACGTGAGGCACGAGTGAAGCTGGACATCAAGGATCACCAACTTCAAAAATCATCCCAAAACGGAAGGAAGACACCGCAGAATTTCTAGAACGTCACCCGTAAAGGCACCGCTGGAATTCAAGATCGTGGTACATCAGTTCCGGAGACCGCCGCAGAAAACATCAAAAATCACCAACAGATAAGAACTTAAATATACATAGAGTTTCAGTAAAGTAAACAATTTTATTATCAATAATTTAAGAAACAGTAAATATTAATTAAATAAATTAGTAAGCCTGACATCAAATAATATTTTTTTTAAAAGTTTGCAATTTAAGATCAAAGTAAAATTAAACTGAAACTCACTAAGTAAATTAAAGAATAAATTCAAGTAAAATAAAATCTTTTTCAAATTAAAAGAACTCAGGCATATCGAATATTTATTGTGCAAGGGTATAATTATACATGTTATGCATTATATGTTGAACTTCTTAACCAAAGGTAAGGTAGATCGTAAGAGTGTATCAGTACCCTTATAATTTATGTATGTGGCTTAGAAACGGAAAAGTTACTAGGAATAAAATTAATATGGAAGGTGGAGAGGGGCACGACTTGCTTACTGGTGAGGAAATAAATAATTGTAGAATGGAGATTAACAATGAGAACAGTGTCGCGACAGGTGACGGGGTTTTGGAGCAGGGAGGTGATAATAGGCAGGAAAATAATGCAACAAATATTCAGCTAACTGAGAGTGAGAGTGTAACTGAACATAGGCCTAGGGAAATGAATCAAACCATAGACCCAAATTCTATTGCATATTTGATAGCTATGATGAGGGAATCAAAGGAAAGTATGAGGGAATCTAATGAAGCTATGATGAAGGAACTAGAAAAATCCAGTAACGATACTAGGGAAAGTATTAAGGGGTTAGAAAAATCAAGTAATGAAACTAGGGAAAGTATTAAGGAACTAGAGAAAAATTCTAAGGAAAATATGAAGGAACTAGAGAAAAATACCGGGGAAAAGATAGAGAAACTGGGAGATAGGATAGACCAATCGGACCAAGAACATAGGCAGAATGTAGATAGGCTTGAGAGGGAGCTTAATAATATAAAAGAGGTCCAATCTAACATATGCAACGAAATCAGGGGAGAACTCTGTAGGGAGCTTAAAGAAAGTGAAAAAGCAATGAGGCAAGAAATTAGTGAAAGTCAAGGGGAAATTAGGTCTGAATTAGAGGCTAATATGGCATCGGTAGATAGGAAAATAGAGATTCAGGGCAAGAAATATGAAGAAAAATTATTCAATGAAAGGAAAATTTTGGAGAAGGAAATACAGAAATCGGAGTCTAACTTGAAAAAGAATATGGAGACTCAGGTGGGAAAAGTAAAAGTAGGGCTAGGAGATAAAATCTCAGAAGTAAATGACAAGGTAGTGCATTTAGAAAATATATTAGCTGAGAAAATAGGAGAAATCTCTAAAGAAGTAAGCACGGTAGCTAAGGAGGTCGAAAATCATAGGCCTGTAGCAAATAACTATGCTATAAATTGTAGTGAGGGTATATGTAATGGAATAGGAAATACATATAGGCCTCCTAGTGTTGCAAATGAGTCCTGTAATACAGTACACGAGACGGTAGCCACCAGCATGCCGGTAGTTAGCGATAATAGGATTAATATATGTAACCTAATAGGAAATGAGGTATCACTTCCCAGCTTCAATGAGAGCAACACGAGCCCTCAGAGTTTCTTGAAATCTGTTGAAGAGTATTTTACTTTGCGGTCTATTCCATCTCAGTACAAAATGTTGATCCTCGGTAGAGCCTTAAAAGGAAAAACAAAAGAGTGGTTTGAACTTACAGTACACCCGGAGTGCAACTATGAGGATTTTAAGCAGTTATTCTTAGCAAGATATTGGGGTGAGGCGAAGAGAGCTTTAGCTAGAAATGAGGTCTATAATGGGAGATATTCACCTAGGGGCAACGTCTCTCTATCGGACCATTTCTTAAGAGTTATAGGCCTAATCAAGTTACTAGACCCCGGAATGCCAGAACGAGAGGCCATTCAGCTTGTGACGAGACATTTTCAGCCGGAAATATGTAACCTGCTTATAGTATCATGTCCCCAAACTTATAGCAAGGCTTTGGAGTTATTATCTAGTTTCGAAGTAGGAACTAACAGAGAAGAGCGTAGCGATAATAGGAGACAAAATGGACCGGATAATATGCAAATGAATCAAGATACGAGAGGAGGTCCAAATAATGACAGAGGTAGATGGAACCAAGGACATGCCAACAGAAATGCGGAATCGAACAGAGGACCCCCTAATAATAACTCATATAGAAATAATGGGAACCAAAACTGGAGGGGAAATAATCAAGAGAATAGGCCTCAAGACAGACAAGTAAATAATGTTCGATTTCATGGCAGGATGCAGAACGAAGTAGGAGAACGAATTCCAGAAAACCAGGGGGACATTAACATAGAAGGTGAAAGGAATCAGGCGCATAGCACGGGAAACCACAATGATATTCAGGGAGACATTCGTCACAGAAATGACGAAAGGCATGTAGCGCAAGACAGGCCTTTAAACTACTAGGAGACGCATTTGGAGGTCGAAATGACGTCACACAGACCGAGGGATTACAAGGATTAAAAAGACCTAATAATGAAAATAAAACACGAGAGAAGGGGTGCGTAGTAGGATGTGCAAATAGAGAGGGTATAACACCCACATATCCGCCATTAATAAGGGTAAAAATAGACCAATTTGAAGTCGATATGTTGGTGGACACTGGCTGTACTTTTTCTCTAATAAACGAAAAATTCTATGAAACGCTGAAAGCAGCAAGAGTGCGCGTTCAGGAATTGAAAGTACATGGCCTATACGCACAAACTGCCATTGGTGCCAAATCCCATAAAATTGAGCATCAGTGTATGTTGCCGTTGGAAATTGAGGGAAAGAAGTTAGAAGTCTACTTTTTGACAATAAAACATTTAGCACATAAATTAATTCTGGGTTGTGATTCTATGACAGATCAACTAATGAGAATAAATTTTGAAGAAAATTGGGTAGAAATGGAATTAGATGAGAAAGAAAAGTTACGTGTACCGTTTTTATCTAATGAGAATATAATTACTAAGGAGTTGGAGTGCCAAAATGAAGATGTATTATTACGCGAGCCTTTCGTGGTGGAATCAGTTGTAGTACAAGAGGGAAATAGTATCGACGGATATAGGCCTATGGGAATTAAACCGGCCGTATTTATATATGAAGGTGATAATGAGGCTGATTGTGACGAAAGTGTCGCAGCGTTACAGGGAATGGAATCTGATATTGTTTGGGAGGACGAAGAATATGATCAATTGTGCATTAAGGGTTCTAATAATTATGTAGATGAAAATGAATGTGAAACGGTACACGCGAATTTTACTAACATTAGTCAGAATGGAAGAAATGAAGAGGAAAATGCTGATATCGAATTAATTCTCAGGGAGAAAGTAGAAGAAATTGATGTGCTGTCAGATGGTCAAAAGTCGACTTTATATAACATGCTATATAAGAACAAATCAGTGTTCAGTTCAACTCCAGGCCTATTTCGGGGTTACCAACGCAAATTGAAATTAAAACAAGATATTCCTGAGCGTCGCTATAAGAGTAGGCCTGTACCAATTTCAATGATGGAAGAAGCCTGTAAGCAAATAAATCCGATTTGTAATGTAGTGAAAGCACATGGAAAACTACGTTTAACCTTTGACTCTAGTTATCTTAAATTATTCATAGAAGCAGAAAATTTTTGGGCAGAACCAATAAAGGATATAAATCCGTAAAATGTATTCAGATGATCAGTGATTTTGTGTGACGTCATTTATCGACAATGTATTGTAAATATGAACAAATTAGAGGAAAGCAAGGAATAACCGAAAGGCATTGTACTGAGATGGAATAATGTAGGCCTATAACCTGCAATGTATATTTTACGCGGTAAAATAGCTACTGGCATGATAGGTTATCAGTTCCACATAGGTTTAGGATTAGAGGAATGTGTATAAATGAGAGTAAAATATACGTGTGTGTATTGCATTCTTTATAATATAGTGCAAGTGTAGTGAGAACTGCTTGATCGACCTTGTCAAAGTCTCATGGTAAAAGAGTGTTTCTTTGCATTCTTTATAATATAGTGTAGGTGTAGTGAGAACTGCTTGATCGACCTTGTCAAAGTCTCATGGTAAAAGAGTGTTTCTTTGCATTCTTTATAATATAGTGTAGGTGTAGTGAGAACTGCTTGATCGACCTTGTCAAAGTCTCAATATATAAAAAAAAAGTGTTTTTGTTTTTTTATGCATTCAATATATTTTATAAAATTTCAGTGAGAACTGCTTGAGCTTAATTTTCATGGTCTCACGAGGGTATATCGGTAAATTTATGGTGTTTACGTAAAATTTTGTTGCAATGTCTTGGTCGTGCAATAAATCAAGTAATACGTACAAACAACGCAACACTACAGAAAACCGCAAGATGTATGAAGGCATGAATGTGATAGGGTCACAAAACTTGTACATGTGGGACAGGATTTAAGGTGAAGTCTCGTGTCAAGATAGGAATTAAATTAGTTATGTATTTGTTTAAGATAGTTGCAACACTGGAGGAAAATAAGGTATAATATTTTGTGGAGAGATGCAGTATATTCAGCCAGTAAGTCAATCATAGGCTATGATGATTCCTGTCTTAATAGACTGGGGCATATATTGCAGTTCAGATACTTCGGTAAAAAGAAATAAACAAGATAACCAAATTAAGTATAATAAATGACAGATTAATTGCCCAAATTTATTCAAACTAAAATCATAAAATCTCATAGCCCGTGTTTGGTCTTAAAATGACCGTGAAAAGACGGAACATTCATTATAAATATTATTAACTAGAAAGAAGGCAAAGGTAAAGAGTTTAACAACATCATTTTAAATAACTATTAAAATGAGATTGCAGTGAATAGACGGAGAAGATGGGAATTTCCCTAGCAGACCTAGCGGGTGCGAGATAAGGCAATGCAGTACTCAGGTACAATGTATCGGGAATCTCCCGAGATCTTATCACAAAGGGTACTGATCCACTTAAGTAATTCTAAGAAGTCGGCTATTGTGTTTAAGCCTTGCTTCTGATGTTGCTACTGATACAACACGCTGTCCGAACCTTCTTAGAAATCCGAGACGCTAAGTTGTGGGTTTTGGAGAATAAGGGAAATCCAATTGATTTCCGGGGGAAACTAACATATTATTATTGGTCGGGAGATTTGCCAATAAGAACTGGTCTATAGTACCACGTGCCGGGATTCACGAATAATAATTAAGAAGAGTAGGGATAAATGTTGGTCCAAGAAAGTTTTTTTTTAGGCCTAACGTGGCACTGTAAAATCACTCTACTTCAAGGCCCCGCGCCTATAACAGTCATATTCAACACTACTTCAAGGCCCCGTGCCTAGAGCAGTCAACAGGACTCTACTTCAAGGCCCCGTGCCTAGAACAGTCAAAATCACTCTACGTCGAGGCCGCGTGCCTACATCAATCACTCTACTTATCTTTGAGGCCGCGTGCCCACAGAATTAATTGGACTTATAAAATTTTCGCTGTGGAATTAATCGACTTAGAAGGATTCTTACTTTCAATCGCGATTAGTCAAAATCATATACGGCAGCAATTGTATCACTAGTAACGATCTACCGAGAACTTGTAACAATATTAATTATTCACAAACAAATTTTGTAATTATTGTCAATGACTGGACTTGTATTTCCAACGCTTTGAATAAACAGAATATTCCTTCAGTGTTCAAAGAAACTGCATTATTATTCAAGCAATAATATTAAGGTGTTCTTCGCTTCCTACCCTGAAGCTAGAGGGAAGTGCTCAACGATCGACTGGCAGACCGGAGGCGGGTTCAACAAATCAGAAATATTCAGTATATGCATTATACTGTGGCGCCCAGGTAACCATCTTCAACACCGAACCGCTGTAGTATCTTGGTTTCATTCCACTATCTAAAATTGTCCAGTAACTTTCAATGATCTTTATATCAGCTTGCAGTGAACATGAGAATAACGAACCTGTCTGCTTTCAGCAAACGCGGGACCAAAGGCACACTGCCACACAGGAAAATAATTACTAAATAAATTATTCTGTTTTCTTTTTAATTTCACTGGAATTATTCAGTGCGTGAATGTAATTTTGTTAAATAAGAGTTCAGTAACTCCTTTTCCCCATATTTTGCCTTATTTTTAGAAATTTTTTCCTTACGGAAATTGCACCTAAAAATCCCAACCCTGATTATGTATAAATAACTATTCAGCCAGGTAGTAAGTGACCGAATTGGAGGCTGCATTTGGTTATCTCTCCTCCATGGTTTGGCTTGTTGGTCACGAAGAACTTGTTTTTTGGAAGACATGGATGACTGACAAGTTCTATAGAAGCTTTAAATAAAGTGTTTTATATATTAATACAAACAGTTAGGCCAAATTTTGAACAAAACAATTCGCAGACAATAAACAGGCAGAAAGAATCACACACAGATAGAGTGAAAGTATTATTTTGTTTCTGAATAGAATCTCAAAATGTATTTATTCTAAAAACTCGACATAAATTTCAGGGTTGAACACAATACTTCCTCTATTTATAGCACTTACAATATATGGGTTGAGAAAGTAACCATAATATATGGGGGGGCATAAGGAGAGGTGCCTTTGTAAATTGAATTCACTTCATATTAACCCCCTTTAGATCAACGCGAAGTTCATTAATTCGGTAAGATAGCCTATATTGCACTACAAAACTATGGCAGTTCTGGGCTTGGTGCTCTCTTAGATTAACATTTATACCTACGACTCAATAAAATTAGTTAAAATTGAATCATTCTGTGTGACAACATCTAAAAGGTGAGATGTTCTAACTATAGTCCTATTGCCGGGTCTGAGAAAGGAAACTAAACTGCAGTTTACGTGGAAGAGCCTGTATGGGATAGTTTTAGTGGCGCTCTATAAATCAGAACTATTAGTATGGAGCTGCAGCTGTGTGTATTAATGACCCATATAGAATGTGATGCTAACCCATATAAATGCAGCGCTTGCTGGCTCCATTCTAAAGGTTGCCAGTTTCTATGCTCTCATCTAATCCGCTCCAAGAAATGCTATTAAAGCAGATATCTATTGTTTTTTCGCGCATTATTATGTGGCCTTCCTTACAGAGACTTTTAAGCGTGAAACCCTTTGATATTTCAGCCACAGTAGTGAGAAAATTTTATTCACAGTATTGCTATGACCAATGAAAATGTTAAATTAGGATACAAAAGTTGGATAAATTTGGGCGTTATTTCGCAAAACAAAATACAATTTCAGAGTTAATTCGCAAAACAAAATGCAATTTTTTGCGTTATTTCGTATTTTCATAAAATGTAGTATCAGCCAATTTAAGGTAAAAAAAATTAATCTACTTAGTATTAATAATCAAATCTTGTAATTTTATTGTCTTAGCTTTCACTTGCTTCATCACCTTCTACTTCTATTTCTAAATATAAACACATTTGTAAAATTTAATTCTACTTTTGTATTTTGAATTTCCTGTGTTGGTTTACTTTTTTGTAAATATTGTTAACTTGTTTTAATTTAGGTAATTTAGTTTGAATGTATATTTCTAAATTTCCATGGTTCTCTCTTATTTATTACGTACGGTAATTACAGCCCCTAAACACGAGCTTTCCTCATCTTGGGGCTTACGATTTTGTAATGCATGATAATTTTGTCTGTTTCTAATGTATGTTTACAAATTCTGATTTCAATAATATTTCAAATTTCAATTAGAAATCATAAAAAAAATAGACTAACGGCTCATGTGGTAAAAAAAATAGCATGTTTCTGCAAAAAAAATTCAAGGGATTTTAGACCATTTGTTTTGCAGATCTTCGCAATTCTTACCAGTGGACTTCTAACATTTGCCAGTAGTGTAGATAAACTGATTACCGGTAACCCAATATCCCTTACCTACATGCCGAGGTGCATCAAGGATATAACTTAACTACTGGGCACCAAAATGCAGCTATTTCTACAATGAAATAAAATATAAAATAGGCCTACATTTCCCAGGAATGGGGTTGAGTGAAAAATTAATATATGCTACTGCGAAAATAAATTTCCATGAACATCTCTACAAACAATTTTGAAATCGGAATAATTTTTCTAGTTTCTTTACACTTATATTATACCAATGGCATGCCTGGTAACTAAATATTCAAGAGGAAGTACCAATCTTGGGACTGTCAGGCTGAGGCACAAGGTTATTAAAACCGTACGTTTCGCCCACTGCTATGGCAGGATCTTCGGAGGCTGCTCTAGTAGCCTCCGAAGATGCCCGACACAGAAGTGGGCGAAAAAGTCATGTTTTAATAACCCCGTACTAATAGCCCGGAAGATTGCTACTCTCATGATACCGGCCGTGAAAGCCTTCGCATTTTAAATATGCAAGTGGTTCACCGAATATTTATTTTTATTTAATCACACATATTTATTAGATTTTCGATAAATATATCATTTTAGTCCTTTTTATAAAAATAGATCTTGTTAGAATTTGGGATTCCCACTGAAAAATAAATTTTCGTTCAGAAAAAGAAAAATTTTGCACTAAAGAGAAACATTTCGCAAAAACACAAAATTTCACGTTTTTCGCGAGTGTAAAACTATCTCGACCCAGGAATGTTTGAAACATGCATTTTCGCTATATTAATGGTAAAAATCACAACTTGTTAATCCGCCATTCATGAAAACTACGTATCTCTACCACATGAGGCAAAGCTCTTCTTGGTAGCACTCCTCCACCTCCACCCATTATGAACGATGGGTGCTGAATTCGAATCTCAGGAACATTAGCTAATATAATGCCGTTTCTGTAGCCTACAAAGTGTGCACTCTGCAATATGATGAAGAACCGCTGAAGCTTGAGAATTTAAATATTTGGGTCTAATATAGCTCATATCTGGGTTTCTACGCGAAGTGTTCCAAGCAGTTATTCGGATCTTAGCTTTGACACCAACACTCCCACTCCCATTGGCTATCTATAAATCTCCTTCGATCCGTCTTGTTACAAATTTCAGATCGCTGATTGCCGTATATTTGGCTGGGCATCAGGCATGAAAAACTTACAAATACAATTACCGTATTTTTCGGACTATAAGACGCTCTGGACCATAAGACGCACCTTGATTTTAGGATGGAAAATTAAGGGGAAAAAATTAATGTGATTCTAAATGAAATTTTTAAAGCGAATAATATACACAATTACATATAGTGCAGTTATTCATTGCACAGCCTGGCGGCTTCAAAGGAATAAACCATTAAGTCTGTGTTTCTTTATGTTAATTGATCTGATTAAATCGGTCTTGGCTTCCGCTTTCCAAAACAAAAGCAACGTTGCAATATTCTCTTATTGTTTTCACTGACCTCAGTTCTCCCTTCGCTTTAATCAATTCACACGTGTTATTGTTTACTGTAACTTGATCTTGCAACCGCGCATTTCACTCCACGCGGAGTAGACGAGAAGCTGACAAAATCGTCGCAGGACATTCTTAGATTTTGATTGGCTGGGGTAACTAGCTGATTGGTGCGGTAAAAATAAAGAATATGGGTTGAGCTGTCGGCAAACTTTTTCTCCTAATGAAAGGAAGCCGCCTGGCCATGCAATGAATAACTGAACTATACACAATCCACTACTTTTTAGAATGGAAACAGTGCAAAATACTTTCAGTGCTCCATGTCACGTAAATGTACGGGAACAAGGCTGTTTAGAAGACGTCATTGCATTCATTTAGACCATCCCATGAAGGTAACCCGTATATACCCTCATTTTACAGTTGTTAAAAGTCATTGAAGGGCAAAGTCTGTGCCACAGTTTACAACTAATCTTTACAGTACCTTGTATATAGTTATATATTTACCATTTTTTTAGTTAACTTCGGACCATTAGACGCACCCAACTTTCATGACTCTGTTTTCAAGGTAAAAAAAAGTGTGTCTTATGGTCAAAAAATACGGTACAGATAAACAGACAAGCACCTCCTCTTATTGTATATAAAACTTTCCTTCAAAAGGACTTTACATGCCTACAAAAGGAATAAATTTCAACTTTGTGTACAAGTTCCCTGCTGTCTATGGACAATTAAGGAAACTATTAAAAAATAAGATTGTATTTTAAAAGGGACTGCCGTATATAGATATACAAGGGATACATTTCCTTTTGTTTGGTGTTCATAAAGCAACTATGGGCCTAGTACGTGAAACTGACGGAGAACTTTATAGTATGACATTTCCATTTCCTTTATGAATTCCGACTGCGCACGCACACACGAACACACACAGAACTGAGGGCGGTAGAAATTATCGCCTGAAGGGTTCAGTTTCTGCCACTCCTCTTATCCCCCCCCCCCCAAAGCTTCGTGAAAAGCATCTACAATTCGCGACACTGCATTTCATATACATTAAAGCATTGCCTGTCTCTTATTGTCGGCCAGATGTGTTTGGTCAATAAAATAGAAACGTGCTAGCTGGTTGGTTACATCCCATACCTACATTTGTATCCATACAACAGACATAAAGAAAGGTGTCTATTGAATTATGTGCTTCTGTAAATGAATACCTCCCCGGAGGTTGGAACACTAGAATCACAATGGCTAACAGTAAAGGTTCTGGTTCGTCACCAGAAGTCTTTAAGCTGTTAAATAAAGACCGTAGACGTAAAATGCATGTAAATAAAGAGAAAAAATAAATAAATAAATAAATATAAAAAAAGGGAACATCTAAAGCAGAGTGGGAAGGAATATACAACAAGAAAAGGTATTGTAAAAGTAGGAAAACACCCTTGTGCTGAGGTAAGTGGAATAAGAATGTAACTTTCCTTTATAAAAGAACGTGTATGGTAATACAGGATAAATGAGTTTTTTCAGCCAGATATATAGGCAAATAAGAATTAGAAAGTGATGATTTGAAAGTATGATGATACATCCTTATTCCACTGTCACAAATGAATGTCATACAGTAATTTAGAAATATCAATATGGACCAATTGGATTTTGTTTTACCAATTCACTATAGGCCTATTTGTATTCTTGCATATTCGCATTGTTCTTTTCAAATAAACATTTATAGCATAATCCATTAATCAATTTTTCTTTCTTAAAAAAATTATTATTTTAATCGTTATACCCTTATTCCAGGGAGGTATTCAAATACTAATACATGCTATTTTCAAAATGTCTGTGCCTTATAGTCAGGAAAATCAGAAAGGATCAGAGGTGTAACTCTCTGCGGCTGGGCCTTCAGAAAAATATTTTGGACCCCCAATTATTTTTTAATGAACAAAGAAAAATATCTTATTCAATATGTGTTCCTGAGATTACGTTTAAAAAGCTAATAATTATGTACCGGTACTTATTTCTATCCTACCAATCATTGCATTTACATTTTTTCTTCAACTCACAACCAAGGTTTACAACTAACAAAATTAAAATTAAACGATGGGTATTTCTTTTCAGAAAACTTACAAGTAGAATGTCTCACGACTAATATTACTGTTTTACATCTATTTTCCTATCAGGTCGTTCTGAACAATCGCTTTTGCCTTCTGGCCTCTTTAGAGGCAAAAAATTCAATTACTGTATGTAACTCAAGTTCCCTTGCCTTCTAAATTCAACACTCAACACATTGAGTACACTAAGTGGTAATTCTAATGTAGTTATTAATTTGGACTTTAAAAAGGGTCTTTCAGCAGTAGATACAATAAAAAGAAATGTGAGGAATAAAAGAAAGGCAATGCATGGGTGAAGTAAAGTTGATGCCACATGCAAATACGTATCAGACGTAAGCGTGCGATTCAAAATACCCGAAAATTCTCCTCGGCGTTTCGACCCTTTCTAGCCCCCCCCCCCCTCGCGTTTCGGGTCTTTTTTTTTTTTTTTTATACCATAGTTGACCTAGAGTCCCACAGCCGGAGGCTACACTACTGGGAAGAATACAGATAATACATAGACTAATATTATTATACAGTTTGCTATCTTGGTTTCAAGACTTCGGTATAAATGTAGATGATGATGATGTGAGTGATGAATTAGCGTAAGTTACGCCACTGGAAAGGATTGAATCCACATATTAAGGTAAAAATGACTACAAAAAGGATAAAAAAGGATAGGCACATGTACCGCAAAACACATTCTGAATATAAAGTCACATCACACTCACACACACAGAGGGTAGAGATGGCAGATTGGAGGGGTTAAAATTATCTTACCTTACAACAACAGCAGTGAGCGAACAAATATGTAACATGCCGTATTTTAAACAAACAAACAGAATCCAAATAGTGATATACAATTTGTACATAGGAACGGAAGGAAAATGAAACGTTTGCACACAAAGGAAATGTAATACAAAATAGCCTATGTCATGCTTAGTTCTGAAATCTGACAACTATGTTATAGGCTACATCCGATTATTGTTATTATTATTATTATTATTATTATTATTATTTCTATTAAGATTCATGGATCCATAAAATTTACGATGGAATCTTTTAAGGCAGAAAATTGCGATTGGGTTATAACTCCTGCAATTTCCGTTGATCAAAAAATAATGCATTATGCAACGAGCCTATAATGGAATTTATTAAGATACGAGTAGCCTATATACATGAAATTAGCTTTGCTCGTTTCATAAATTTCATACGAGTACCTTATTATTATAGGCAAAATTCAAACGATTGTTTTTGTTCGACCATAATTAAATATTTAAAGTTTCGAGATTAGTTAAAATGTTCATTTTCCCGAAGGCTAAAGGAAAGAATATAGCAAAAGTGTTATAAAAGACCATCGATGGTTCCACAATAAAATGATCTTTCAGGGGAAGTGGTCTCTTAGTGGTGAAGAATGAATTTTAAATACAAAATAATATGGAGCACATAATTAACAATTTCATTTTGCCAATTCAAATACGGTCATTGTGTTTCACTTCGTTCTTATTGATCATTCTGAGTACAATAATAATAATAATAATAATAATAATAATAATTATTATTATTATTATTATTATTATTATTATTATTATTATTATTATTATTATTATTTTATTTTACTTACGCGTCAACATTTCTTCTTACTATTTTACTTGGAACTGTATTTTAGCATCTTCGAAGTGTAATGTATAAGTACCCAGGTAAAATAGGACAAGAGAATATCTGAGGTAGTAGGTTGGAACAATGCTTAAATGCCAACAAAAAGTAGATCTCCCAGTTAAAATGTTTCCACGGGTCCCTCCGGAAAAAATAAGGGGTACGGCGTATACCCGCGTTCTCCCTCGATTTAAGCCCTTATTTTCCACAAATGGGACCTGACGTCAAAACATTGTTTGACCATCCGCAAATTCGTGCCATTAATATTTCCATAATCTTCCAGAAACTACTTAAATGTTGAGATACAGAATTTCCTTCATCCGCTACTATTAATCCCACCGTGGAAATAACTATCTTACGATTTTGCTTTGTAAAAATAAGCTTTTAATAACAATATGTTTTTAGGTGAGAGAGGAATGTTCTTGTAAGAGTTGCAAATTGTATTAAGTTATGGTTTTTAATTTTGGCTACTATAAAAATCGGTGTTCCTTGATACAGGTTTTACTGTATTTGTTTAGTTCAATTTTATAATCCCGTGCAACACTTTATTTGTATGAAGCTTACAAATATTTGAAAAGAACTAGCTCTAAGAAAGGAAACTTGTGAAGAGGACTGTACGCTGAGAGAAGCATCTGTATAATCTCTATATAGGAGGCCTTGTATTTCACTGAAACTGACGTGCACAGACTTAGATAATAATGCGAAACAAAATAAAGTGAGGTGCATAGAGGAAGCAATTTTGCCAGTACCAGGTAAACATCAAGCATTGTGTGCGATGCATACACACACGTCCGGAACAACCCTAACCATCCTTCCGTGAGCAAATTCACTCACTTGCTCAGCTGAATGTATAGACAGCCTCAAAACAAAACAAGCCTTTCCTTTCTTGTCGGCAATTTCAAGAACCGGTTTCACAAATTATATTAACTGAACTATATAATTATATATTGTCATAAAAGAGTTCCATGACAATTGAAGGATTTAGGCCTAGTTCCAAACTGGCTTTTCTCCGTGAAATCAAATAGTTCACAAAAGAATAATTTAAAATAACACACTCAAATACTAAGAAAAAGTATTTAATTTTGTGCAGACACTTTTTTATCAATTGAAAGTTTAGATCTGTATGGTCTGTTTGGTTTATGTTGGATATTCCATTTAAATTGGAATGTGTTATAATATAAGGCACTACAACTACAATTTAGCATATGCATTACAGGATAGCAGTTACAATCGGCATAGACTATCTCATCCCAGAATTGACCGACTCGTTCCCACTTATCTCGGCTCGTTAATTCCAATGTCTAGCTCGTCCCGGCTATTTAAGAAGAGGCGCAACCAGGTAAAGACAAAATATTTCTTTCCTCTTAGTGCAGACTTAGGATTACATATTACATTCAAATAGATATTTTCCTCAGCACAATGAGGGAACTAATGATGGAAAATACTTGTTGCCGAAATGCATCTTCTTTTTTTTTTTAATTCACACACAACACACTGGATACCAACATAGGAAGCTGCAACCCACCGATGGAAACCACTAGACTATCAAAGCTGTTGCAAAACAAAAAATTCGACTTAACAAGTATTCTTCTTCTGTATGTGTATGTGTATTTTTACAATTGTGAATCAGACTGGACTCTTATTTAAAGATCTGGACATTCACAAACCTAAACGAATAATTTATAGTATATTCAACTGTGTAAGACACTCCATACATTAAGTTTGGTAAGCCTATAAGGCCTAACTATTTTATTTTAAGATTGTACCGATCAGTAGCAACGTTATAGTTATAGTTATAAATTATAGTTATTTATATAGTTATATATTATTATTAAAAATATTACACAATGCTATGCAGTAAATTACATTTACAACACAATCTTATACAAACCAATAATAAAATGACCATCTCTTTGAACCAGTGGCCTTAGGACCCAGAGGCGAGCAAGTTACCTGTATACAATCGAGGTCTATTGCATTATTTGCAACAAATGGAAACGAATATGTCAAATCTTTCTTAACACTAATTGTAAAGCCGCATAATATCGTTCTCACATTCCTAGTAACAGATTCAGTTGTCTTCTTCTACTGGGTATATATAAAAGCCAAAACCCACTGACTCACTCACTGACTGATCACAGTTTCTCAAAAACCATACAGCCTAGGAACGTGAAAATTGGTACACATATTGCTCATAGGCTCTAGATGCGCACTAAGAAAGGATTTCAAAATCTTTGGCCTCTAAGGGCCTATAAGGGCCAAAATAGGGTTGTAAAGTTATGATATTCACCAAAAGGAATTCATACTGCATGTACACAATCCCCATGACAACATTATTTTGTTTAAACTACACAGGTGGCTTGGCATCACACCGTGATTTCATGTAAGCCTAATAGATATAAAATTATGAGAAAAGCTATCAATAGAATTCCTATAAATGATTATCAACTATTTTTTTGACATGAAGTAAATTTAGAAGGTCCTGGGTTTTCTTAAGAGTTCAACTATTTTCTTATAGTTAGCCTAGGACTGCATTGCAAAAGATAGTAAGTAAAGTGTTCCCTATTACAGGCCATGGGGGCCCAGAGGGATCCAAGAAGTGTAGGCTCCCGGATTTTTAAACAATCGGCACGTGAAGGTGGTAAGGTTGTCAGCGTTACGCACCGACCGCCTTTACTCCCAGGTAGTTCATACAGTATCATTAGATATAATTTCATGATTCATTTCTATTCACCATATTATCTCTCTATCTTTACCTTAGTTTTTACCCCTCCCTTTTGGGGTCATTTAAGCGACCTACGTTGCCCGGGCCTTACAGGGCCGCGACCTGTCGGGAGAGGGATTACCTATGGCTCACATGCATACTTTCTTGACCAGACAAGGACATGGAGGGCCTCCCGGATGAAATGCCGGGGCCACCTCCGAGACAACACAAACATATAGGACGAGATACACCATTCACACACTCACTCTGAACAAGGCGAGGATGGGATGATGATGATGATGATACTGGCTGCCAGATTATATCCGGAGACCACCAGAGCCTAAAGTTACCAGACATTTGTCTCACATGAGCAAAATTCCCGGGAAAACCCTTCCTAGGTAACTTATCTCGACCAGTATTCGAACCGGAGCCCGCTATTTACTGTATGTTTGCCAAAATTGAAACAACGATAAAATTTTTTAAGACATAATCAGAGTAGGCTAAACTACGGGTGAAGGAGTAAGTTATGTGGAATATAAATACGTCCACCGTGTTGGCTGGACGGCTGATGATTTATAGAAGTACATCAAATCGACTTTAAATTGTGTTCACGGGTTTGATTTCCGGCCGGGTCGGAGATTTTTCAGTAGTGAAAGATCCCCTCCCCGGGTTCAGGACTGGGTGTTTGTCAGTAGGTTAAGATAATGCACATTGTGCGCGATTCCTTAATTATTAACCTATATATACATAAATCTAATAATGCGAAGCATTGATGGGTCAGCTAGTTTCCTCGATAATCTGCAAAGAAAACAAGTTTTCGTTGTCACAGATCTTTGTAGTAATATATCATATCTGTAGGTGCACGCGTCTTCGTCCGCAATTATTTACTCAATTACTAGATGCTTTATTTAAATCATTTTAAAAGTAAAATAATTAAATAGTATATTGCGATACAAGTGCCGTAAGGCACGTTTACGGGTCGAGGAAACAGATTGAAAACCCGAGGCGCAGCCGAGGGTTTTTAAGTTTTCGAGACCCGTAAATGCCTTTACGGCCCGTGTGTTGCATGCTATTTTTTGCACGATGATTATTTATATCAATTTAATTATATTAATTGTGATATTACCTGAAAATATTATGTAAATACATTCTTGAAAATAGATGTTTATTTCAGAAAGTGATTCGCATGTGTTTGTTGTTATGGGAACCGAATATTTGTCCTGGGGGCCGTGCCCATAAAGGCTTGTATTATGAAGTGTATCGTAATGAATTATGACGTAGCGCTTGGACCGTAAGTAATTTAACCTCATCGCAACCGCCCTTAGCAACAAGACTGTGTGGGAATGTCAACTTACGATCCATGTAAACAAAGTTCGTAAGTACCACTTACTAGCTAAGGAGTGCAAAAACATGTTTATTAACACTGTCATCGATTTTTACATAAATTGCATGAATTACACGATTTTATTCTTAATTATATTGTTTTATGCAGTAACTATAAATAATTAAACGAATAAAACGAATCTTATGCTACCATATGGGCATACAGATTCAAATGAAACTAATAATACGAACCACAGATTCATGAACCCTGCCAAAATTATGCATAAACAACTAAAACGATTGATAATCAAAAAGCGTCGAGGTGCATTTCACGATTAAAGTGCGCCCCCGGGGGGGGGGAAGACCTCAGAGTAGAGTTCCCTATTCAAAAAAAGTAACGAGTTTCGTCCAAATTACTCAATGTTTTCTCATTTACGCGGACATTCACGATCCCCTTCTGTCCACCCATGTAAAAAAAACCAGATCTCTTCGTGTCGTGACGTTATAAACAAACAAATCTATTATGTTAACAGAGCAATGCCATCTTCAAATTATGAATTTCACTATTGAATACGGCCATGTTAATAAATGACGTTGAACGTACTCGGAAACACGATATATAATAGATACCTTGTTCAAATTCTTTGCACAATGTTTGAACTTTGGAAATGTAATAGTGGCCAGACAGTAGGTACACTGAAGTACCAATCTCTTCTGTATCACGATATGTTAGCTGAGGGAGTGCAACTCGGTTATATAACGCTCTTGCGAGGATCACTTAAAAAGCAATCTCTGAGAGCTAACAGGTGTCCTATTACCAATTATTTTTGGCATATCTTTCAAACTGTGTTGCGGTATAGCTATATGTGACACCTCTTCTGGGGCTCAAATTCCACATTGTCAAGGGGCGGTAATTCGTACACGTGCGTAGTCACCGATCGAACAAATGAAATCTCACATTTCAAATCCCATTTTAAATCTCTGCCCGCTTCTCCTGCCTCATTCAGTTATTTATTTTGACTCCCTCTCCGCCACATCAAATCTGCTGTCTCTTTGCAGAATGACGAAAATTATTTTTAGAAGGATATACAGTAGAACACCAACTATATAGTTGCAAAAACATAATTGCAAAAACTGTTACTGTGAAAAGATTTAAATATGTTGTGTCTAACTGGTTAAAAAACAAAGCTTTTTATTCAGTACAGGAATTCTCGGAAAATAAATTATGGGATATGTGTTTTTAACTTTTAAAATACTTTATTCTTGTGACATTGCCAATTGTTTGTAGTAAGTTAACGGCAGAATATATTATTATTATTATTATTATTATTATTATTATTATTATTATTATCTGGATTAACTGGGACTGGACCTGATCCGGATAGTCAAATATCCGGATAATTGGATAAATCATGAAAAAAGATCATTTCTTTAAAAAAAAACTAAATTGTACAGTACTGTATTTACATAAAGTGTCACATCTTGAACATATCGGTCAGAGTCAGTTGTTCTGCCGACAAACTGTCCATTTTGTTGGCTAAAAGTTTTGCTTTTTCGCAAATAATAATCATCCCTGAAAGAGGGTGTCTCGATGCACGCAGCTGCAAAAACCACGTGAATACGGCCTCAAAGCCGGATCCGGATAGTCGGAGTTCGGATAATTGGGATTCTACTGTAGGTCTAATGTTGGTAGAGATCCTAAAAATTGCAATGAAACAATTATGTCAATACGGTAGAGTCGCGATAATCCGAGTTAATTGGGGTTGATGGTACCTCGGATTACACGGAAAAAATAAAATAACGGAATTTTCAACTACATACATATGTACATATGTACATAAAACGAATTCACATTTAATGTGTAGATATTAAAGTTACATTAACAGTGTTAGAAGAAGCATTTACAACTTTAAAAAACTGTCCGAGGTCTTCTGCTTCAAAGTAGAGCAACTGTACTTTATTTTTTTTCAATTCTCCTCAAGCCTTTATATATGGACTAGCATAAAAGACCCGGCTTCGCCCGGGTTTTTTATTTTGTAATTGGAAATTAACTTATGAAGGATTTTCGATTTTTAAATTCTAGGTCCTTATATCTGTATCTGTATCTGGTACCCTATGATCCCCAGGTGGGGCGAAGGGGCCTCCAAGCGGAGGTTTCATTACCTATACTAATTTTGATATGCTTATTTTCCGAGAGAGGGTAGAGGGACAGGTGGTAAGCCCATCGCCTCGCAACCCCCCTCTGGAAACTAAGTATTTCTTGGACGTGAAAGGGCCGAGAAATTTTGTCCAGAGGCTCTAATTTAGGCTTGGAGTTCTTTTACGTGCCGTAAATCTACGACACGGGACCCCCAGCTTAAAGTCCCTCCCGGAGGACTCCGTGCCCAGGATTTTTACGTCCTGAAAAATCCATAGACCGCGGCCGGGTTTGATCCAGCGCCCTGAGGATCTAGAGCCGGGCACGATACCTCTAGACCACCGCGGCCGACAGGTCCTTATATAGGTATTTATAATTTGAAATAGGAAGAACGACTTACTACACTCAAACTATTCCCTCAGAAAACGCTTGATATAGTTTTTTATGGCTCATAGAAGATGTAGAATTTTGCATCCCATCGCTTGTACAGTGCACAGCAAGCCTGGTAGAGGTTCAAATAAGAAGAAACAGAAATTCCTGTAACATAAAATTGTAATATCGAGGCGGAAAATTTTATTTCCCACTCTCATGTTACCATAAAACTGTTTTGGGGATGAAATTAAACAGAAAGCAATATCACTTTCATACTTTTCTCTCCAAAACCCTGCGATATAATAATATACACATTACCATACCTCGTTTTGTTTTCTCTATGTCCAGGGTAGAGAAAGTTATGTAACTGCATTATTTTCGTGGATTTCATTCTGTAGTATTTATTTATAACATGAATTATATTGATAACTTCTCTTACTTGTCAAACTTGCATTTCATTTTTTTTTCCAAACCCATCTGATACCATTGGCAACAATATGTTCTGTGATTTGGATTTGATAATTCTGTGTAAAAAGGGATTCATTATTCTCAAAAACATTTAATTTTTGGCATTTAAAATCAACATTTTGCAAAATCCTTTCTTAGTGAGCACCTACATTATGAAACGAAGGTACTGTCAAAATTCCAAGTCTCTACCTGTTATAGTTTAGGCTCTACGTTGATTCCTGTCAGTCAGTCAGTCAGGACAAAGCCTTTTATAAATATAGAGATTGTATTTAAATTTCCTGTTTTTTTTTTTTTTTTTTTCATCTCGGATTGCACGGAATCTCGCATTACCGAGGCTCAGATTATCGCGACTCTATTGTAATTGAAACTTAAATAGGGCATTATATAATTATGTAATGTGTTTTGATTTCGTCGAATAGGATTCAGTCAACATATCATGTGTAGAAGTGAAACATCAAATAATTCTTGCACAATATCGCCCGCAGAGAATACATTGTAGTTCCTACACAGCAAGAAGTGGAAATCGGCCAGTACAGGACGCACAATTGCCAGGGCTGCGACTCAATGAAATTAAATCACTGTACGAATGAGTGTGTTTTTTTCCTGCGGCTAGCACTGTTGTGCGGTTACACAAAAGGGTGGAGGTGTTTATAAAAGGGGAGAGAGTTCGATTGGATTTTGTTGATTAACTCCTATGGGAAAGATCCGTGTGGATACAGCAATAAAGCTTAAAACCCTTGCACCCGAAATTAAACTGTATCACTCTACTCAGATCTGTACATTCCAAAAGCAACAAACAAACAAAAACCAACAAAAACAAAAAAACAAACAAAAACTAAAAACAAAATTCTAATTTCGAGATATATAATGCAATAGAGCAGAAAATTGATAATGGAAGGTACTGAATACTGTCTATAAAAAATTCTGAATTTTTGGGTTTAGATTTGCGGTAGGCCTATAATTAGATTTAAACAGTAAGGGCCTGTATTACCAACTCCCGATAAAATATGTATCTGCCTAGTAGGGACCTTATCTAGAAGTTACCCAAGAATTGCGCACTATAACCTCGCGACAAAAACTATGTGGAAGGACAACTCGCAGTTAAGCAGTTAGGAAGAAAAATGGCTGCTCACTGGAGCTTCGTAGGCAACTGAATTTCAGAACTGATGATGGAAAGTTTACAATAAAGCCGTTTTAAGTTCTCATTTGAATGATATAGAATCCCAAAAATTGATTAATGTACTCAAAACTATAGTCTGTATTCTAATGTAATTTACTGTACAAATAGAAAAATTCACCACGGGCACAGCTCCGATCGAAATGTCGCACCTAGCGAAGGCCGCTCAAACTAGAAGAAACATACTTCGGCGCTCACCGGTCTACTATTCAAGTTACGAAATTTTACTTCATTCTTCCCGATAGCAGTTCGGCGGTGGTAATACATCTTCTAGTTTACTAGTTAAGCTATCTGGAAGTTACATATCGAGAGGATTTATCTGGAGAAGGTAATAAGGCTCTAAGTCATTGTAAAAATCTTACGAAATATTTACATTCTCATGGAGATATCTGGCCGAATACCACTTGTGATGGGTTTCACTTCTTTTGATTTAATTGAGCTTAATGATTCTTTCTTATTATGAGAATTAATTTGAAACATTTTCAATAGTCAACCAATAAAAGTTGTAAAATATACAAAACGAAAGGCCTAAAAAATCTATTTGGTAAAACGTGTTAGCAGATGTATGCAATAGTTTGCACCACACGAGCCGTAAGTCTATTTAGTTTTAATTTTTTTTATTGGCTAATTTAGTTTTAATGCAAAATAACACTGAAATTGTATTTTCATGCAAAATAACATAAAAATGTCAACTTCTATACCCACATTTAACATTTTAATGGCCATAAGATAAGACCCCTATTAATTAATAATTGAACATATGTAATAGTCCAAACTTAAATATTTCGTATTTTCTTCCATTCCATTCCTGAGTCCTTTCCTTCAAAAACAGCAAATGCTATGGTCAAACCATTCTAAGAAAGAAGCTTGAAGTAAAGTAAAAAAGTAATAGTAAAAAAAAATGGAATGTCTGTTTCCTCTTAGATCATATTATCCCCCAAACCAAGCCGATATCTACTCAACACTCAACTCCTTCGAAAGTCAAGCAAGGGCTGTCCAATCCAACAAATAGCTAACACTATAATTCTCCTACAGTTTATGTATAATTCAGGAGTCCACTTTGAGACCATTCAAAGGAAATAGGCAACTAATATTTTGTGGGTGGCCTTTGTATGGTACATAGATCTCTCATCAAATTTCAAAGTAGACCTTGGTTGGCATGATGGGTCTGACACTTCTCTTGTTAGTACGAACCGGTTGTGTATACAATCTAAACAACTTGCGAAAATTGCGAAAGTCGAAATCAGACAGAGAAAGTCATAAAATGCTTCGTTTCATATTATGCATAACTGTAATATAATGTCGTTTTGATGCTATTTTTTCGAACTACTGCCGTTCACAGTCAGATCGATAGACCTATAGGCCTATACACATATTTATGATACTTGTACTTTTGGAATCAGGGGACGTACAAAGCGTGATTAGTATCGAAAATATAAATTGGTTTTCAGGATCGAATATTTCTACTTGTGAGTCCGGCAAAGAAAATGACATCACAAGCTTATCGCCTCAAATATTCGGTTTTAAAGATGCAGGATTAATTTCGTCTCCCTTTATTCTTTGTAAAGGGTTCTTCTATGGTTGGGATGGTAACCCATGACTCCGGAGTAGGGAATGAAATGCATGTCAGGTCATTGATTGATTATAGAAGGGCCATATTCGTATCCCTCAGGGGAGCCACAGTTCATCATATCCACCATCGCTACATGGAGCAATCTCACACGCGCGCCTACTAGTTATGTTTTTATATTCACATACAAAATTTCATCAGCAAGTACCTCTATGAAAAATATGTATTCAGTAGGTGCAGTGCAGTGCGGTTTATATATACTGTATATTGTATATATATTAACTGCACATAGCTCGGCAATCTCAGCACACAGCTAATTGCTGACTACCCTTGGAATATTATAACATATTACAGTATTCCAAGAAAAAATCTGATTTGAAACACATAAGTTCCTCTACCCACATAGGTTCCTCTACCCACATAGGTTCCTCTACCCACATAGGTTCCTCTACCCACATAAGTTCCTCTACCCACATAAGTTCCTCTAAGCTTTGGCTCTTAATATAATATACATTATAATTCATATTAAACCTATAATATAATATGCACATTACGGAATTCAAGCAGGTAATTTAAATAAAAACGAAGACAGAGTTTCTAAAAACAGTGGGTAGCTTATAACTACCCTTTAGAGATTTTTTTACGAAAAATGTTTCAAGTAAAAGTTTTAGCTCTCAATATAAGCACCTCATGTAGGCTACAAAATTTAAACGAAATCATTAAAGCCGTTTCTGATAAAATCGCAAAAAAAATTATTTCATTTAAAGTGGCATTAAAATTAAGAAAAACCCGTCGCCAATCTCCGTGTCACATCCCAAAAAAGTAACAGACTCAAACATAATCTTTTTATACGTCTTTTCCTTCTCGAGCTAGGCTATTCACTGGTATACCAACTTGAATTTCGGAGTCGAATACAATACTTCCTCCACCTATAGGCCTAGTACTTATAGCAACTGTTGGTGCAAAAGGTCGTATGTAAAAAGTAAGTTCCAGGCAAAAAGTCAAATGTTCAAATAAAAGTTTTAGCTCTTAACTGGGCATATGTACTACAGTAATTTTCAAATGGGAAGCGTTTTGCTCTTCTCCTTGCTTAGATACGCGGTCCAATCAGAGACGTCGAGACGGAAGGAAGACCCTTCCTGATAGCGGTACTACTTTAGCTCGTACACGTGATTGGCGGTGAAGGAAAACGCTTCCCATTTGAAAATTACTGTAAATTTAAACTTAATCGTTAGAGCAGTTTTCGACAAAACCGTGTACAATGAAATTTTCTTCGTGTAATTTTTTTAATACGATATTTTTCCTCTCGAGCTAGGCTGTTCACAGAAACACAAACACATACATGTTTCTGAAAAAAGTATTTTGGATTCAGGGACCTCAAAACGTGTACTTATATTAAAAACTCGAGATCGAACACAACACTTCCTCTACCTATAATAAGAGCAGAGGAAGTAAAAAAGGATTTTAAGTAAATGTAATTAAATATTTATTTGTTGTCCTCAGAACCTCCTGTAAAGCACGCTAGATGTTAGTGTACCTATCACGAGTACTATTTATTGCAATTTTGTTATTATGTGATTTGTTTAAATGTTGACATATTTTCTTATGGTAATTGGTCATAATTAATATCGCACATACCGTCCTCCCCTCTCCGCAGCGAACACCAATAGCCAAATTTAGTCATAATTAATATCGCACATACCGTCCTCCCCTCTCCGCAGCGAACACCAATAGCCAAATTTAGTCATAATTAATATCGCACACACCGTCCTCCCCTCTCCGCAGCGAACACCAACAGCCAAATTTAATCACTAAACTGTGTTTAATACACATTTTAAGTTAGATAAGTGTCTAGTTCTCAACGATTTTACCTATCGCATAGAACTATTTCTGAAATAATCTAAGTTGACGTAAGAATTCTATAGGTTACAACCTAACAACCTAAAATTGGTCCATTTTTCTGTGAAGTATCCATGAAGGTCGCTATGTATACTGTCTCTGATTTGTTGGTATTGTACACGTTTTGATTACATGTTTCATTTAGCGTAAGAACATATGCTAATGTACTTGTAATAGGACATATGCATAGTCCAAAATATGCATGAGAGAGTTGATACACGGTCTGTGATGCGGTCTTCAGTGTAATGATTAAAGGTTCTCAATAACGTTAGAAGCTCGTGTGTGCTTCATTACAAAGCCACGCTCTATTGAACATCCTCTGCAGCCAGCCACGCATGTTGGTACAAAGTGTTCTGCAATAAACTTCCTGGTAAAGAAAGAAGTTCAAGAACTCACGAAGTAGGTCACAGGCATGCCTATGGAACTCTGGAAGAATCGGGAGTACATATTTAAACAACATAAAGCTCATAACCCCAACGAAATGTCAGCTGTTTCTTCTTATATATTCTATAGCGAGTTCCAAGGAAGTTTCAGTTCTTGTAAGTCTGAGCACAAAATGATAATATGAACCTTACGTAACATTAAATGCCAACACAGTTTCATTGTGGGACTTTAATTCGTACTTCAGTTGCACACATCCACTGACCGGGGCCAGTGAATGTATACCTTCCCTAGTGGATATGTGTGATTTATTTAATGATACGCTTTCACTGATGATTTTAGTAGCGGTATGCATTCACTAAGGAAGGAGTATATTCCCTAACAATCAACTTTCACAACAACATACTTACTTGCTTACTCAATGGCAATAAACATTTCCTAAGCAAGCTACAGGAATTATCTGTTTTATGGATCCCGGAGGTTCATTGCCGCCCTTACATCAGCCCGTCTTTCAAGCCTATTCTGGGCTAACCCTATCCAACCATACCTCGAAAATTCTACTTCTCTTAAATATATTATAATTTTGTCCTCCCATCTACATCTGGATCTTTCAAGCACAGTATTTTCCCTTCGGGTCTCCCAATCAATAGTTTAAAAAAAAAAACATTACTGCCCCATGCGCGCAACATGTCTAACCCATTTCATTCTCCGTGATTTAATTTACCCTTGCTATATTTTCTGAAGAGTACAAGTTATTAAGTTCGTCATTATCAGTTTTCTCAAGTCCCCGTTGGCATCTCTCTTAGGTCCGAATATTTTCTTCCGTGTTTTCGAACACACTCAGATTAATTGATAAACTTCATTTTGATCTAAAGGGGTGAATATATAGAATGTATGTGAAGCATACTACGTCTGACATCCATATAATATAACTGGCAGGATAATTGTCTTATAAATATTTGTTTTTTAGATTTCTGTACAGAAGGCCAGAAGAAAAAAGTTTCTGAATTGCATAAAAACCAGCGTTTCCTGATTTTAGCCGACACTTAAATTCTGCCTTAATATTATTTGCATTTGTAATTACTCATCAACAAAATATTGTATTTTGCATACTGACTTAGAGAGGCTGTATCTTTTGGTAACCCTTAGACAGGACAGCTATAATCTGTTGTCATCTCTCCTTCTCTATTCAGAGTTAGGACTGAAACCCTATCAGTAAATAACTTGTATCTAATTTTTTATCACAACATACGCGATGGGCTCTAGCCTCTTATTTCGTCTTAATGTAGGACCGCCTCTGTATACAGGTACCACTCTTCCATACAAGAAACAGGTGCTTACATGTAGTGAAGATCTGCTAGCGGGTTGTCATAGATACCATTACAGAACCCCGCTACACAATATGAAGCGCTACCGTAAACACTGATGATGCAAATTGCACGTACTGCAATAACGGGACTCGAAACCAGGACAGAATTGCAGATAAGATCCTTTGAAAACAGTCACGCTCCTTCCATGTAAGACAAACATTTCCTCTACTTCATATCAATCGTATGTGTTCTATATATAGAGCAACAGATTATTTTAATAACATATAATACGTAGGCCTAGTTAGTTAGGCCCATTTATAAGTTATATAGTACCATTATTTACATAGAACGAGTACTGGTACGTCAATAATTGCATACCAGAAATGTAATAAAATTTATTTACAAATATTGTTCAGTAACTGCATATAGAAATGAAATTCATAGGTTTTTATTGAAAAATTACTACTTAATATTGTTCCGGGGGTTTCATGCCAGTGCACGGACTTACGATTACCAAGAAACTGAATTCGAACCTTATTAAGGTTAGCTAGAGCCGAATTCGTGACAAAGTAAATATTTCTGGTTTTGAACCAGAATTATGAAAATGAAACATCATTAAGGAGATGAGTAAAGAAGGTGGGCCTTTTCGTATACAGTACTGGTATATTAAACTTTTGTATTTCTAATTTATTGAATTATTATTTGCATAAACTCTACAAAGTTCACCTGGAATTTTAATTGGCTCTCCTAAGTTCTCACTTATTCCCATTACTATATCAAGAATTAACTAAGTTATAACTCTAGCTAACCTGAAGGAAGAAACAGAATAGACTACTTCGTATTGCAGACACGAGTGGAGTATGTAATAACATTTTATGTGTGTTTGTAGAAGTTTTGTTTAATTTCTCAGAACTGTAATTCAACCCAGATAAATAAGCACATAAAACTGATGCTTCTTTATCTGTGTACTAATACAAATACTTTGAATTTCCTTCTTACTTACGAACAAGGAAATTACTCGTAATTTCGTCCTGCATTATGCTACTTTACTTTTATTTTGCAACTTCCCTTCAGCCGTTAAAACTATAAAAAGGTAACAAATAAATTAATACTACAGAAGATATTCTACGCCATAATTATCTTCAGTGATGCGTTCTATACTTTCAGAAAATGCAATTTTAACACTGGGACAAATAAAGATTCCGTAGGTTATTAAAGGTTATTATGAAAGTATATTGGGAATTATAACCACAATTTTTACAGGAAAAATGAAGGGGAAAAACAAAAATAAGACAAAAAGGGGACAAATTATGCTAATTCTCCCTACTGCTTTTTAAAATACAAATTACGTTCCGTCTAATTTGTGTACCATAATCAACGTTCTAATTTTTAATTATATATATATATATATATATATATATATATATATATTCTCAGTAATCAGTCATGCTTTCACCATGCTCAATAGACACTGTATCTCCTATCTTAAATACTATAATTTTTTGTAATTGTTAGCAATATTGGGAATTATCTCAGGTAATTTGTTTCTTGTGCACTCATTTGGTATTTCAAAAATAATTTCTACAAATATTAATATTTTGTAAATATTATTTTTAAATTGTTATTAAAGTCATATAAACAAAACTACCTAGAGCCTAATCATTGAAATATCGGCAACAGAAATATTTTAAATTTAACTTTGTTTTGAAAAGTTCAAATTTTCATACATTTTATATAATTTTTTATTTTTATTAATAAATTATAAATGTTATAAATAATTCAGCTGCATGCAAAATTTTACTACAGCATTTTAAAAGCTTGTCGAGTTTTCATTAAGACGGTTCAGAAAAATAAAGTTACGGGAAACAAGCATTAAACATAGGCCTTACCTAATGGAGTGGAGGCATGGCACGCGTTTACACATTTATGGTAGTAACTCTGACAATAATGAATATATCGATTAAATTCTTTCACTAACATAAAGACAAGTGTTGAACCTCCATTTTAAAATAAACTGTTCAAAAATGTGGCACAAATTTTCTCACATTGTGCGTGTTAAGAATAATTCCTGGGGGTTTAAGGTTGACTGAAGAAACTGGCATCTACCATTGAAAAATGTACAAACTCCAACTAAAATACATTTTTGCGAATGAGGAAGCCATGAAAAATCCTAGTCAAACTGGCTGGCCACAAGGTTTAAGATTTGAACCCAGGACTTCTTACCTCGGCCACCTCGCTCTGATTGGGTTTTGTGTGTTCATTATGACTGAGGAATGCTGCATTTCGGGCAAATTAGTTCATTACAGTTTTCAATAAGATTGCAATACTTGTGTGTTCTAACTTGCATTGAGTGGAAGCACAAACATATATATATAGCCTATATTCCCATATATATATATGGGAAACAAAAGAAACCGTTCATTTTAATTAATGTATTTCTGACATTATGAATTTAAGTCATGATTCTTTCGTGTTTATCTTTTTATCTTCTCTCTCTGTAGTCATCAGTTTTACAACTGGTTTGATGCAATTCTCCAGTTCTTCCTATCTTGAGCCAGTCTCTTCATGTCTACATATTTTTTACATCCAAAATCGCCAATAATCTGTTTTGCATATTCTAATCTCGGTCTTCCCTTACAATTTTTCCCCTCTATTGTTCCTTCTAATATAGTGTTGACCAAGCCTGGATGCCTCATAATGTGCCCCACTAGTCTGGCCCTTCTTCTAATGAGTGTCGTCCATAGACTTCTTTGCTCCTCTATTCTTTCTAAGACCTCTTCGTTAGATATTCTGTCAGTTCACCTGATTTTCAACATTCGTCTATAGCAAAAGCTTCTATTTTATGCCTTTCACTTTTTCCTAAAGTCCACGTCTCACTGCCATAGAGTGCTATGCTCCAAACATATAACTTTAGAAATTTTTTTCTGACTTTTAGGTCAATATTTGACACCAATAGACTTTTCTTGTTAAAGAAAGCCCTTTTTGTTTGTAATATCCTGCTTTTCACATCTTCTTTGCTTCGTCCATCTTTAGTAATTTTGCTCCCCAAATAGTAGAATTCATTCACCTCCTGTATTTTGTCATTTCCGAGTTTAATGATCTTCATGTTGCTTATCTTATACAGACAAAATGTGTATAACAAAATTTTCATTTTTATTTCTTCTGCGACTTTACTGCGTTAAGTTCTTATGTATGACCTACGTCCTACTGTAACTGAGTAAACCTAGGAAAATAAACAATTGACACAACTAAAGTAGCCCCTACGTACGTTTTACAGAAAAACGAATATAGCAATTTTATTAGCCGTAGAAAGACGTTTCAAAATTTACATTTTTTTGTAGATTTACATCGTTAGAACCATTTTTTCAAAAATAAAAATGTTGAAAAAGTTTTCGTCCACCGCTGTGGCTCAGGGGATGCGTTCAATCCTCTCACGCAGCGGGCCCGGGTTCGATTCCTGGTCGGGACAAGTTACCTAGGTGAGGTTTTTTCTGGGGTTTTTCCTCACCTTTGAGACAAATGTCGGGTAACTTTAGGCCCTTGTGGTCCCCAGATATCATCTGGCCGTCATTATCATCTTCATCCCATCCTCGCCTTGTTCTGAGTGAGTGTGTGTGTGAATGGTGTGTCTCGTCCTATGTGTTCGTGTTGTCTCGGAGGTGGCCCCGGCATTCGGCTGATCACTCATCCGGGGAGGCCCTCCATGTCCTTGTCTGGTCAAAAAAGTATGTATGTGATCCAAAGATAATCCCTCTCCCGACAGGTCGCGGCCCTGTAAGGCCCGGGCGGCTTGGGTCGCTTAAATCCTAAAAGGGAGAGGTGAAACTACGGTAAAAAAAGAAAAGAAAAAGTTTTCATGAAAAGTCCTCTTTATGTTTCAAATCAGAAACCAAATTCGGAGAGGTTCGATAGAATTCCAAAAAATACCTTAATTAAATAATAATAATAATAATAATAATAATAATAATAATAATAATAATAATAAGTAAGACGTGATTCCAAAAACACTTTTTTGGTGTCTGGGCATCGTGAAACATGTTTTCCCGGCGATATCTTTATTTCGACTTTTTCTTCACGATCACAGTACTTTCTTAATACTACGTATAAGCGAGAAAGTAAAATGAAATGAAAAATTACCTTTTTTTACTCCCAAATCTGAATATACTCCATAGTTATCATAAAATACTATGAAAAATTAGAGACAGAATTAACAACAGGCTGTATATCTCCAGGCTACAGCATCTATCTATTTAATATTTAACCTTAACCTTTAACTTTATAAGAACAATCTGGAAGATATTCTCCTTTACTTAATATAGATATTTCTTTTGTGAGAGAACAGAACAGTAAAACCTGGCACCCATCCATAACGAAGGTCGAAAGGAACTAGCCAATTCCTTTAAGAATTTAATGGCTTTCTATAAATGTAGTTTTGTAACTAGAACATGAAATTAATTTATTATCACAATTATGGTCTCAGTTTGCGAGATAATAAAGCAATAAAAGGTTATCTTAGAAGTCAGAAAAGCACCGTCTTCTGAAGGGAGATTATCTCCACGTTCATAAAAGATCCCCTTAAATTGTTACTATTAGGTGTTTTATAATCTCATTCACTTGAGCTCTTCCAGAGAAATGCAGTTATAACCCAGTCCGAATGTTGTTAAGATACCCAACCTAGAGAGATATTAACTTTTCCAGACATAATTATGTCAGAAATAAGCCGGTATTTAATTTTTAAGACCTACTAAGTTGGCCGAGGCTGTACCGAAGTGGATTGATATCAGAGGTCTCCAGTACAAATCTCGTGACCTGCCATTCTGAGTAGGATTTTCAGAAATTTTGACCCTACAATTTCGCTAGACAAGGATCCTGAGCAAACAAAAAATGTTAGTAAAAATGAGTCTATTTTCCATCTATTTCTTGCTTAAGAAAAATAAAAACGGAATTAAGTGTTTACCTGCACACGATTCTATTAGTTGGGCCATCAATCCTAGGATGATCTTTTCCTTTTTGTTACCTCCCCCCGTTGTAGGAACGATTATGCGGTCTAAGGATCACATAAATACTTCCTTCCCCAGACAAGAGCATGGAGGGGTCCCCAGATGAGTGATCAGCCTAATGCCGGGACCACCCCCGAGACAAGACGAACACATAGGACGAACACCAGCTACTCACACTCACATACCATCATTCCGAAAACGCGGATGGGAAAAATATGTTAATGACGGTCAGATGATATCCGGTTATCCATATTCGTTTCAGAAGTGAGGACCCCCCCCCCCACCCCAGGAAATTTTTCCCGACAAGGAATCGAACCCGAGCCAGCTGCGTGAGGAGAGTGAACATATCCCTACGCCAGAGCGGTGGATAATCCCATGATCTCGTTATCATTCTTACACGTGACCCAATACAGAGAGCATTGGTTTTAACGCCTAGTAGAATCTGGTGCCATGAATGCCAGATGTTGATTTTCTTTGTGTCTTCAATTCCCAATTATTAATTACAACATGTTTTAAATTAAACAAAGTATGACTCATTACGGATACCTTTCTAACAGTAATGCAACGATTGAGCGAATTAAGTAAAATGACTTTTACAACATTAATTTATATTATTATTATCATTTGATTTATTATTTATTTATTACTGCAAAATTTACTAATTATTACATATTACAAAAATACATATTATTACAAAATTATTACAAATTACAAAAGAGTATTATAATCACAGAAGGCCTATATACGATTCAGTATTGGTTATTTTAAGAAAGAAATTTTAAGGAGGCCTTCACTCGAATGAACGCAGAAGTTAAAACCGTTGAATAGATATACATTTTTATTAATTTTGTAGTCTCGGTACTACAAGCTCCGTCGACCTCGAACTGAAAGGAATGTCTTCATGTCATGCCACCCTGGATAATATATACTGCACAGCCATACTCCAGCAGATGTACCTTTCAATAATAGTTAAATATGTTACTTTAAACATTGCAGTAGCTTACCTTATTTATGTCTCACATATTCCCAAGCTCTATTAATACATAAAGAATAGAGAAACCAGGTCAAACATAGGATGCCTTTTAAAAATGTCACATTTTCCATGCAGAATTTCACAATAATGACCTCTATCGTGTGCCTGTTACATAAATCAGTGCTCAATAAAATGGAAATATAGTAAGTTGTAAAAACAAACGGTAGCTGATATATCAAAAGCCCGAACTATTTTAGGTATTTCATTTTTTTTACTGAAATGATGGCCTGCATATTTCATGTGCGCATACAAATTACTTCGCTTTGCTGCATTTGCAGTAAACGATGCAAAAAAGGAGCCTGTGTAAAAATGAAAGTATCGGCGTTCTTGACGATCGCGCGTGACAGAATCATTGAGTTTCTGCGCCATCTTAATTGAATCGTTTATTTCAAAAACCAGTCAAGCAACAAATTCTTGATTTTGAGTAAATCAAAGAAAACTTCCTAGCAAGCTAAAACTTTCTTTTAGAAAATTGATATTTTTTCCGATGAAAGTTATCCATTTGTGTAACTGTTTGATAAACATAAAACGTTTTTTTTATCGATATTGACAGATGTAAACAAATAATAATAAGTGTGCACTTGACTGGTTTTTGAAACAAACACCATCACTATTGTAAATGTGGTATGAAATATTCTATTTTCATCAGGGACTTAAAAAGTAAAATGAAACGTGAACTTTTTAAAGTGTTTAATATTATTGGCATTGATACATATTTGTTCTGGAATGACTATTCGTCATCATACACTTGCTCTAAAGGGAATTCTGCTTCCGTTGTAGGCCATTGAAAAATATTCTCATAAAACTCTTCGTATCCAACCAAGTAGGGTTTTAGAGCTTTTAAATCTTATATTTTTTTCACATTTATTGGGACCTTTTTAAAGTGCTTCGTTCAATTCTCTGGACATTTGTCCCATCAAAGGGAAATCAATCCACAAATCCCGCGGTTTAGAACAGAAACCAGCCAAGTGCTGTCACTTGACTTCTTTCTGCACTAAACATGGATTTCAAGGCTTTGCTTCACCATCACATGGGGACAGCATTTGACTTGTTTGTGCACTAAACGATGTATATACCTATACACAACAGCAATCGCCCAATAACTCAATTTTGGATTTTTTGTTGCTTGACTGGTTTTTGAAATAAACGATTCAATTAATCTGAATAAGCCCAAAAAGATCGTAATTACGAATTGAATCTCTTATGTAAGCATTACAGCTACGTATTTTAGCTTGAATAATTCATTCGACGCCTTCTGCAGTTTCGTTTGGTGCCACTCATCGGATCCTATTTAAGTTAAGTACGAGGGTGGATCGAAAAGGAACGCACAATAATTGTTTTTATAAAAAGTTGAATAGGTACAATTACAAACAAATTCACACATGAAGGGGCATCTTTTGTCTATTTTTCTATATACTCCCAAAGTTTCTCAATACATTTCTCCCATCGTGATACCTGTTTCAAAATACCCTGTTCATAGAAGTCCGTTCGGTTGGAGTATAGCCATCTGCGAACTGCTGTTTTCATTTCTGCATCTGAAGCAAAGCGTTTACCGGCCAGGAATTTCTTCATGGGACCAAACAAATGAAAGTCCGACGGTGCCAGGTCCCCCCCCCCCATGTTGCTGCAGCTGTTCGTGAGAAAATCAAATTTAGTTGGGAGGTGCTCCAGCATCCTCCATACAGTCCAGACCTTTCACCGTCGGACTTTCATTTGTTTGGTCCCATGAAGAAATTCCTGGCCGGTAAACGCTTTGCGTCAGATGCAAAAGTGAAAACAGCAGTCCGCAGATGGCTATACTCCAACCGAACGGACTTCTATGAACAGGGTATTTTGAAGCTGGTATCACGATGGCAGAAAAGTGTTGAGAAACTTGGCGACTATACAGAAAAATAGACAAAAGATGTCCCTTCATGTGTGCATTTGTTTGTAATTGTACCTATAAAACTTTTTGTACAAAAAAATATTGTGCGTTACTTTTCGATCCACCCTCGTAGAATAATCAGATAGATTAATAAATTATTAATATTAAGTAGATAATACTTATGAGGACAGTTGGGGGTTCAGTTTTGAATGAAGTAACGGCTCCGGTTGAGAAGGCCGACATTGACGGTCACGATTTTCGTGTTCTAACCACGCTCAACCTATCTGCCTGCCTTCTACAAGTGAATTCGGAATACATAGTTAATTATTCGGTAGGCCTATATTGTAGATTATCGAGGTTTTGTTAAAGATAGGTACGGTATTGTTTATTATCCTAAGAGAAATTATGGTTAAGTCCCAATGAAAGGGCCCCATACTTTACGGGATTTTCCGTAAAACATAAAATCACATACAGTATATTTCGTTACGCCTCTTTCTGTGTCATTACGAAACGCAATAAATTCATTATGCTCCTGCTCGGCGAATGATTGGTTGATTTTATGGTTATTAAACGACGGGGTGTATTGATCTTGGGCCTGAGTGCCATAATTGTGTACCGTATGAGTTCTTTTACATGCCTGTGTCACATGCTACCGATCTGGGCTGGAATCGAACCCGCGACGTTAGGCACAGAAATCCAGCACCATACAGATGGCCACCCAGGCCATTTGTTGAAGAATGAGTGCTATAAAATTGGTATGTCATTCAAACTAGGAGATTATAAGCCAAGGGGTGGATTTTGCATTTTTGCTTCTTTGAATCCTTTAATTTTAAACACAGGAATTTGTAAATGCGTTTCATATGCGACTAAGTTAAAAATATTTCCCTAAAAGTGCCTTTTCCATCGATTTTTCCCCTTAACGTTATTTTTTCATTAATTTTATTCCTCCATAATCAATTTACAATATTTAGGAGGAATAATTTATAATCTCTTGAATTGCCCTATAGTAAGAAAAAGTAATTAAACGCAATAATGGTACTTGTCAGCACATTTAAGCAGATGTCAAAAGCCCTGGAGGAAATCCCGAACAAGGTTGGTGAACCAATATCAGCCAGATTGCTTCGTGTTCTCAAACGCAATCTTAGACGGAAGATCATCATAAAATTGCAAGGTTTCTTAAAGGACGACGAGAAACAGCAGAGGGATATACAATTTCGGCGAAATGAAATTATAGCGTCGTTAAATTAATGCCCAACAACTTCATGAGAACTATACTGGAGTTTCTCCAGATAAAAAGAAATTAATGATATGCAAGCATAAGTTAATTCACAATTTAAAATTTAGATAAATGTCTCATTGTAGATTACTGTAATGCAAACAGTGAAATGTAAATACAAAATAAAATATAAAGGTTTCTTATCGTATTTTATTTATTTATTTTATTTTATTTATTTATTTATTTATTTATTGCCTTTTTAAAAGATATATATATGCCAATTTTGAGACTTTTCACCTCCCAGAAATCCACCCCTCTCGACGCACAAATAATATGCAATGCCTTGCCTTACTGATAGAAAATGCTCTTATGTTAAATTTCAACATCGCCCTCTTCTTTTTCTGCTCGAACATAGCCTTTTATTGTATAAGATTATAGGCATGGCGTAATATAAAGTGTAAATCTGAACAATGAAATTTTTCTGAACTGATCAGTTCCACGGGTTTTTAAATATAAAAAATGTTCAGTAACTTACTGCTTGGTTCGATGTGTTCGTTACGAATGAGGAATTTTACAACAAAAGATTAACTTTATAATTTTCTTGTTACTACGGGAAACAAAAGAATATCATTCATATTTTAATTTATGTATGTCCTGACATTCTGTATTTAAGTCATACTTATTTCGTTTTTATCTTGATACCTGTTAATTTTATAAAGAAATGTTTATGACAAAAAGTTTTAATTTTAATTTCTTTACTATGGGAAGTTTTCATGTATCACTTATTGCAATGGAGATAGCCTAGAAAAATAAAAAATGAACACGAGTCAAGTACCCCTAAATAATTTTTACAGAAAAAAAAATATTGTCATTCTATTAGTCACAGATAGGTGTTTCGAAACGTACAGTGAGTCCCACGCAAGAGTTGGCCAATGACGCGGGTTTCTGCGTCGCGGCTGGCACAGCTCCAACTCCCGATCGATCGGGTGAAATATCTACGCAAATAATGCCGCGGTCGTTGTAATGATTCAGGTTCTCACATTTACAGTTAAAATTACAATGAAAAAAAAAACACGTACCTAATCACAAGAGATGTTGGAAATGTTCTCCTCTTGCATACGCGCAACATTGGCACCTTTTTTAGGGAATTTTTTTTCACGCGCGTAAGTTCAGTTTCCGAGATAGAATTAATTTCTCTTGTGATATTGTCTTTAAGTTCTTCTTATGTATGGGAAATTGACCTATACACTTTATTTTTCAAGTTTCCCCATAAATAATATTTACATACTGTTAGAAGAACTTAATGACAATATCACATAGGCCTATCAAAAGAGAAAGTAACTCTGTCCCGGAAGCTGAACTTATGCGCGTGAAAGAAAATTTCCTAAAAAGGTGCCAGTAATGTGTGGATGCAAGAGGAGAACATTTCCAACATCTCTTGTGATGAGGTACGTGGTTATTTTCATTGTAATTTTAACTGTAAATGTGAGAACCTGAATCATTACAACGACCGCGGCATTATTTGCATAGACATTACACCCGATCGCTCGGGAGTTGGAGCAGTGCCAGCCGCGACGCAAAAACCCGCGTCATTGGCCAACTCTTGCGTGGAACTCACTGTATATTTATATTTATGTTTTAGGGTCATTTTAAAAAATGAAAAAAGTTTTCATAAAAAGTCTCCTTAATATTTCAGTTGTAATAACCAAATTATTTCCAGTTCGATGAATATCAAAAAGAGATAGATAAATGCCGACTGATAGAAAGACATAATTCCAAAAAATACTTTTTTCGGTTTCTAGGCAACGTGAAACATCTTTTCTCTGCTACGTATATGCGAGAAAGCAAAAAGAATAAATTTAATTCGAAGTATTCTAAGGAAAATGGATTTTATAGTTATATGTTTTTATTCATTTTTGGTGGGTGATAGAGCACCAGTTCCACTCCCCAGTAGTTAGTAGCTATTCAGAAACGGCATTAATTTCAGCTCACCGCATTCTATGATGTACACCTACAATCTCTTATACTGCACGCAATAACTTATAAACGCCTTTATCCCCACAATTTTGAGAGCTCAAGAAAAAGTTTGTGTATTTTTGCTATTTAATATGTAGGCCTAAAAGAGGCCATAATAATGTTATGAAATACGGAAATTAAAATAAAAATTTGCTTCGAAATTAAACCATTAATACTCTCTTAATTTTGTGCTTCGATATTATTTAGTCAATGAACTTCAATTAATACGGCAGAGTGCGTTGGAAACTAACCTTTTACATAATATGGCTTCTTTAACGTTAAAATACCAAAGTTGAAACAGATACGTTCATAAAAGCGAACGAAATATTGGTATTACGGTAAGGTTTCTGTGGACGTGCACGTTAAGGCCATATATTCCTCTGAAACAGAGTTGCAAAAAGTTGGACGAACACAAAAAGGAAAGAAACAGTATTACAGTAGTGGTCTGCTTTACAGGGCCTCGCTGATTAAAATGTTAATTAAATGGCGGATTTGATTACATGCACTAGCATAGATGCGTTTGTCAAAAGGATTTTTTTCCCTTCTTTCATCTGAATTCTAACGTTAATGTGAATCATACTAAGTTATAATTCTTTTTCTGGGTCGCTGGATAATGTCTGTCGAAACTACAGCAATGGCGGTTTAAGGTAAAACCCATACAAGGGTTGATTTTTTAACAGTGGCAACCTATCAGTAAAATCTCACTTAAACGTAGGAAGTTTATGGCACTTTAACCTGATATTGGTTTGGTATCCAGCATATTATCTCAGGGCAAAATGGATTTTTTCTATCACAACACATGCTTTAAAAATAACAGGAATTGAATGAGCAGTTTTTAATTACCGGTCTAAAATGGTGTTTTGAATTTCTGAATATAGGCTACACCGTGTACGAGGAAAATCTAGTGAAAAAGAATTAATTAAATCCCAGAAACTGATACATTTATCGATTTGCGGTTTTCACGTTCAGAAAGGGAAACTCAAAAGGTTTGGTTTACTGTCTATTTTTAATTTCAATATGAGCACCATTTCTGGCGTGGATTATATCCAGATGAAACTCAACCTCCTGCCACATGTGTGAGAATATCTCTGGCGACATAAGTGTTATTGCTTCAGTGATTCCGGATCCTAAATCTGTCAAGTCTGTCACAGGCACATGACGATGCACTCGTTCCTTGACAAATCCCCACAAATAGAAGTCTAATAGGCTCAAGTCCGGCGATCTTGGTGGCCAAGGTGTAGGTCCATCTCGGTCGATCCAAGAGTCAGGAAACCTTTTGTCAAGAGAAGTGCTTACAATGTTGGAGTAGATAGGAAGGACTCAGTCCAATTGGGAAATGGTCTCTGTTGGTAACTGCGGAAAGGCATATTGCTCCAGTATGTCCAGATAGGTGGGATGTGTACCTGGGTTACTGTTTGTCTTCCGTAAATAAAATAATGATGACCACCTGCGTCGGTGGCTACGGATATGCAAGCCCGGGGTCAATTCCTGATACCTCCTCGGATTTTTCTGACGTAGGGAGGTTTGGAACGGGACGCACTCATCCTCGTGATTCAAACTGAGGAACTACTAAGAAGTTAAGAAGTAGTGAATCCGGTCACGGAAACCATCGTTAACAGCCGTGGGCGTTGGAATTCAGATCACATACCACCTTCCCCCAATCCTGCTATCTGCCTATGGTTGATGACGCAGAAGTCAAGCAGGCCTACTCCCTTCAGGGATGCAGCGCAAAGGAGTTTAGGTTTTTAAATCTATTTTAAGAGTAATCGAGATAATATGATATTCCGGCTCAGATGAAATATCCTAGCCTGTGTTAAACAGTTGAGAGAAGAATTTCATAGAAACATTTCAAACTTACCAATTGGGTCTAAAGAGATTCAAACCTCCGACCTTGTATTTGCTCTGAAATTCGCACCCCGCCCGTCTAAACAACAGAAAATATGAAATACGAAAACCGCAATAATATGAAAACCGCAATTAATTTTTTTCACTATTTTTCTGCAGGAAGAATGTTGCTTGTACTTTATTTTTCTACATAGTCCCCTCCCAGATCAATACACTTATGCCATCAGATAGGAAGTGCTCCGATACCGCATGAGAAAAATTATTCTGGTTGACACTGTAGGCACTCATGCACCGCCGATTGGATGTCGTCATCAGACTTGAACTTCTGTCCTCCAAGGAGCTCCTTTAATGGACTAAAGATATAGAAATCTGATGGTGCCAAACCTGGCAAGTATGGCAGAGGTGGGAGTCACTTGAAGCATATGTCGTCGATGGTTTTCATGATTGCACGAGCAGCATGAGGACGAGCGTTATCATGTTGAAACAAAACACTTGCTCTCAGCAACCCCCTTCGCTTTGTCACCATCAGATTTCCAAATCATTGGTCCGTTAAAGGATCTCCTTGGAGGGCAGAAGTTCAAATCTGATGAAGACGTCCAATCGATGGTGTAGGAGTGGCTACAGCGTCAACCAAATTAATTTTTTTTATGCTGTATCGAAGCTCTTCCTATCCAATGGCGTAAGTGCATTGAACTGGGAGGGGACTAAGTAGAACATTATGTACAAGCAAACATTCTTCCTATAATAGAATAGTGGAAAAAATTAATTGCTGTTTTCATTTGATTCTCCCTCGTAATATTGGAACATCCCAAGCAGATATAAATAATAGCATTATTCTGCAGAAGGTAGTTTCATGTTTACCACCCTTGTTTTAGCTGACCTAGCTTTTCGACACAACAGGAATCCTCTTTCTACTGTATTTCATTCTCAAAGCGTAAGTGGGGGGGGGGGGTGAGAATATAAAATAGTGTCACTTGACCCACACGCGGTGTGAAGTGACTTGAGTGGTGTCACGTGAAAGAGCGGCGAAGATTTAGAAGGGGCAGTGCTGCTGTTTCCTGTAGGCTACATGATAGATGGCAATGTAGTGCAGCGATAACAGCGCGTGTGGAGACGACTATGCCCCTTCTATGGTGGGGTATTATTAATTTCAATTTCCCTCACTTTGTATTACTTATTGAATTTAATTAAGTTGCATTACCGCAATTCCTCCTGTAAGAATAACAAATTTCTATCGTGGTAAATTTGAAGTACCGGTACAATTATAGTGGGTCATGACTTAAATAATGTATACAGAGTGTTAATGAATAACACCGAAATATTTTATCTGTGTACAGAAGGGACTTAGACAAGCAACTTTTATTAGAAGGTTTTTGCTGTATGGATTCAATTTTTCCTGTTACTGCATAAAATCTCCCAGAGTATGGCCGCCATTGCTTCTAACATTTGAAGAAAAAAAATGCAAAACAAAGAAACTTCGTTGTTAACACTGGAGTAATGATTAAATAACTATTGCAGTGGCGACCAGTCATGTCATTAATCTGTAAATTTTGCAGATTATGGAAACTCTAAATTAAGATATAGCTGTTGATGAATGATGAAGAATCAGGTTTTTATCGATCACTAAGAAGGCTTGAAGTCACTTTCATGTGAAAATGTTAACCCTATTTCGCTTCATTATTGACTTATCAGCACCAAATTGTAATGAGTAGCATACACATTGTACGTCATAGAGCAAAAATCCCCTAATAAAAGTTGCTTGTCTATGTCCCCTCTATACACAAGTAAAATATTTCGGTGTTATTCATTAACACCCTGTATATACATCAGTCTACTGTCAAGTATCGTTATTTTTATCATTAGTCATATACCTTAGTACCTACTGACAGTAAACTATATTTAACTGATTATGTTGACTATTTAACTTATGAATGTGTCCAACCCAGGTTTCCACGCTTGCTTTAGCAATCACAGCTTTGTTCCGCGCGGGTTCTTTTCAAGTCTGTAAGACTGTAGTACTATAATGAAACACTTACACCATTCTCAATATAATGATATAATATTAATGCTTTCTATTTTACGATTGTAGACAAGGCCGGATCGTCCATATAGGCAGACGCCTAGGGCGGAAATTTTTTTGAAAATTTAAGGGCAGCAATTTTAGAAAAAACTTATCTATGGTGTAGTTTGTTTAATGTAAACAAGAAAGTTTACTTAATCCCCATACTGTCTATATATGTTATAATGTCATCATAAATAAAGCCTTTCTCAAATTAGGCCAATTGAAATCAATTTTATTTAAGCACTTACCAATACCAGGCTAGAGACCGCGAAATTCCATGTTTAATCAAATGGTTAAAAATTGAATTATTGAGGTGGCAATTTAGGGTAAGCCAAAATTATTTCTAGCCTAGAGCGCCAAAATATCTAGAGTCGGCCCTGATTGTAGACCTTAAGATGGCGAATTAACGCCAAAACTCGTCGTAAAGTGAAGACTACAGCTACAATTTTAACGTAACTAAGAATTTTTTTTTATATAGATGATATGGATGCATTTTAACAAATAGGACTACTTACTGTTGATATACCATAAGTTAATATTTTAGACATACCTAAAAACAATGATATCATACGAAGGAAGTAGTGAGATGGAAATTAGGCACAGACTACGAAAATAAGAGTTGTCATAAGACAATTACATTCTCTAATTTGGAACAATACCATACACTCAGACATAAAGAGAAGAATCTAAAAAACAATAGTTGAAAGAATTGTATTAAATGGTACTGAGCTGTGAGAGGTATCAAAGAGGAATGAAAATAAATTCAAAGTTCTGGATATGGACTATCGGAGAAGAAGTTGCTGTGTCTCTAAACTTCAGAAAATAATTAGAAACGAAACTATAAGAGAGCAGATGCAAGTGACAGCAGTAAATATAACTGACTCAATTGAAGGAAGACGTCTAGATTGGTATGGTCATCTTAGAAGAACGTCACCTGAGAGGTGGCCATTAAAAAAACTATATAACTTTCCTCGGCGAAAGAAAAAGGGAAGACCCCGACTATTGTGAAATGATTGTGAGACACAGTCCATGAAAGATAGGCAAATGACAGATGAGGACTGGGGTGATAGAAGTTGGAAACGTGGATGCGAGAGACGCGCCGTATGGTGTACAGGTTTGGGGGAAAAAAGAGCTGACCGACTCTTGTAGCTGATTTCAGAGCCTTGTGATATGTAAATAAATGTAAGGGATGTAACGGAAACGGTTGTTTTCACAAGCAACGCAAATTACGTGAAATTATTTCTCAATTCAAGCAATTTATCGGCTGTAGGAAAAATTTCAATACATTCCCTGCTATCCTGTGAATGCCGCTAGGCATGCGCAATGGCTCGTGTAGGCAACTTAGATATTTTAGTCGGTTAGCTTTTTTTTCTCCTACCTGTATATAAACTCGCCAATTATTATTAATATTTTAGACAAGTAATTTGTGTCACGTTTACTATGATTTTGTAATAAGGCATTTTGTATCAGTTTCTAATCGAGACAGGTGGAAAAACGTTTCGTTGGACACAAAGGCTAAGACATCCTCTCTTGCAATCAATCTTGCTGGAATTAGTTTTGCTGCAGGTGAAGTGTCCCTTTAAATCCAACAGAGCTGGTGACATGGGACACAACGCACAGTGGCAGGCTGGATGACTGAGTGGTGTACGTTATACTACCCAGAAATTGAATTTCTGCAAGACGTACATTCACTCACTCTATAAAGAAACCCTCAGAGACAATGCAGAATATTGTTTGGAAATAGCACTTACAAGATGCTGTGTTGTTACAGTATGTCGAAAAAAATCTTCTAATCTACATGTGCTTTCTATATAGGCATAATAAAAATGTTACTTTCGGCTAATTTTTCATGTAATTTCATTAGTCTTCGGAAGTTTGGGAATTAAGTTTTTCTCTTTAAATGTAAATGAAAATTACCTGACGAGAAAATCATGGAATTATTTTACAGCATCGATTATGTTATAAGTAGACCTGGGATTTTAAGGCAAATGCCTATTTTGTTCCTTATGAAATAACATGAAAATGTTTTAATATGTTGACATTTCATGATAAATCACTTACATTTATAGAGTTTTACAGTGCCCTAAAATGCCTATTTGGACCTTTGGAGCCTATTTTTACTATTTTAGTACCTAAAATGCCTATTTTGTACATTTAAAATAAAATCCAACTTCTGTAACCTTTACAATAATTTAAATGGACATCCCTGAATGAAGAGCAGAGCAGCAGAGAGTGGGTTTTTCACAGAAACTTGATTTTCCCAAACAGTTGTCGCCAAAGGAATGCTGACTGACGGGGGAGGGTTAGCTCAAAACAACAAGTAGCAGGTATATAGTGTCGATTTTTCATATAATCCAAACCTGTTTTTGATAAATGTGTATTTAATTCTGTCTTAATTTTGCAATTATATCTGTTAAGAATAGGTATACCGCGTCTTTTATAGGGTCATTCCATGCCAAATCATCACAATAAAGTGTAATTTCCAACCTGACCATCTCAGATTTACATGAAATTCGGTAAGAAGTTAAAATACATGAAGTTGTACACACACGCAAAATTTTACCCCTCAGTGATTTACGATATTCATACAGCAGGGTTGCAAACATGATAAAAATTGTAAAATTTTCCCTTGCACGCTCTAGAAAAATAAATCATAACTTTACTTCTAATTCAGGTAAAACCTTCATGTTGGTCTCATTTTGAAGCTAAAGATACATAGTTTCCATTAAAAATAGTTGCATTTCAAAATATTAATTTTTTCATTCCAAGGTCAAAAGGTGTAACCTTTGACCTTGAGTATCTAAGAAACTGTATCTTTAATTTTATTGAAGAAAATATATGTTAGGCAGTTAAATGCATTCTATCTTTGGTACAAATTTCATTTTGGGATGGCTTTGGGAACAGGAGAAAAAAATTTCCCTATAATATAAAGCCACATGGCTGACTCACTCACTCACTCACTCACTCACTGACATTAATGTTTTCCCACTTCCAGATGAGCTAGAAACTTGAAATTTGGTACACGTATAGCGTTTAGGCTGTAAACCACAGGAAAATTTCAAAAAGCTTTGTTTTAAATTTGTATCCCTAAACCACCCCCCCCCCGAAAAGGGCTCGGGTCGGGTCACTGACATTAATGTTTGCCCACTTCCAGATGAGCTAGAAACTTGAAATTTCGTACACCTATAGCTTTTAGGCTGTAAACCACAGGAAAATTCCAAAAGCTTATTTTTTTTAATTTTTAGCCCTAAAAACTCCCGAAAAAGGGCTCGGCTCACTGACATTAATGTTTGTCCACTTCCAGATAAGCTAGAAACTTGAAATTTGGTACACATATAGCTTTCAGGCTGTAAATCACAGGAAAATTCCAAAAAATTATCTTTTTTAATCTTTAGATATTTCACCCAACCGGTCAAGAGATAGAGCTGCAGCCGCCGCGAGGCAGAAACCCACACAAATAAAAAAAAACTTTTTGGAATTTTCCTGTGGTTTACAGCCTAACATTTAAAAAGCCTAAAAGTGTATCAAATTTCAAGTTTCTGGCTCATCTGGAAGTGATCAAACATTAATGTCAGTGAGCCGAGAACTTTTTCGGGGAGTTTATAGGGCTAAAAATAAAAAATAACCTTTTTGGAAATTTTATGTGGTTTACAGCCTAAACGCTATACATGTACCAAATTTCAAGTTTCTAGCTCATCTAAAAGTGGGCAAACATTAATGTCAGTGAGTGAGTGAGTGAGTCAGCCATGTGGCTTTATATTATAGGGAAATTTTTTTCTCCTGTTCCCAAAGCCATCCCATAATGAAATTTGTACCAAAGATAGAATGCTTTTAACTGCCTAACATATCCTTTCTTCAATAAAATTAAAGATACAGTTTCTTAGATACTCAAGGTCAAATGTTACACCTTTTGACCTTGGAATGAAAAAATTAATATTTTGAAATGCAACTATTTTTAATGGAAACTATGTATCTTTAGCTTCAAAATGAGACCAACATGAAGGTTTTACCTGAATTAGAAGTAAAGTTATGATTTATTTTTGCAGAGCATGCAAGGGAAAATTTTACAATTTTTATCATGTTTGCAACCCTGCTGTATGAATATCGTAAATCACTGAGGGGTAAAATTTTGCGTGTGTGTACAACTTCATGTATTTTAACTTCTTACCGAATTTCATGTAAATCTGAGATGGTCGGGTTGGGAGCTGTGATGATTTGGCATGGAATGACCCTATAGTAAAAAAAAAATCACATTACAGTTGAAGAACATATTATTGTATTTTAAAGTCTATTTTCGGTCTATTTACACATTTTTAAAGCTTATTTAAAGTGCCTATTTTCTCTTTTAAAAGCCTATTTACTTGTTTTAAAAGCCTATTTTAGGTGCCTAAAACTAATTTCTTTAGAGCCTAAAATCCCAGGTCTAGTTATAAGGCAAGTCCATTTTTTACAACTTTCATTTAATTAATTATATACCTATATAATAATTTAGGACGAAATTTCCACTTTTCTGGAATTTTAACTACCAGACTGCTCTGTCTTTGTGTAAAATATGAGTAATCCATGTAAAACGGTCATCTTCGATTACAAGGACCTTTACATTCCCAGAGAAAGGAAATAATAATGTACTTTTAAAAGTACAGAAATACAAAATATTTCAAATCTTTACTCATGTGTGACCATTCCTTCCTCTTTAAGTTTTATAGTCCCTTTATCCCCTAGTTTTTTAATGTTTTGTCCTTTTTACGTTTAAATTTGTCCCTTTAAAATCCTGTCCCCAATAATTACCATAATAATAATACTACAATAACACCGAAGTAGACAATGAGTTAGTTCTAAAGCAAGTTTTCAGTAAACTGAGTGAACAAACACCTTATTCAGCAAATAATTCCACAGAGGATGTGAACGGAAAACATAGGCCTCACTCAGCTCCAGCAAACTTCTCCACTGGGTCATCAGGTTTCCTTTCGAGACCATATCTTCTCTTATGGGCCTTAAGTTGGGAACATAGGGCTCGTTTTCACTAGACTTGATGCGGATACTTTGAAAATCTTTGAGAGCTTAGAGAACCTTCATAATAACGACCGCTTCAACCTCAGCCATGAAAACCCGCTAACCGACTCCCTTCTCCAACACTCTTGTCTGTGCCACCGTATTTCTTACCCTCTTAACGTCATTCGATTCATCTAATTCTTTACCAACTTATCTTGCATTGTTGCATTATATTTCCAGCCTCTCGTTTTCTTTTCTCGATCAATGCCTCCACATCCAAATCTTCCACCAAACTACATCTACATCTCTATTTACACTGTCAATTAAATGGGCTGATGTTGGAGACTATTCTGCGATTTGAGAAGTATCTCGTCGAAGAAATTATGCCTTCATTGGTATTTATACTTACATATAAATTAGTTTACAATAACATAAATGGCCATAGGGGTCCTGAAACGTAAGTACATGAGTATGGAAAGGAAAGTAATTCCAGATCAGAGATATGCACAATAACATGTGTCGTGAGAGAGTCAGAGGAACGTAATTCCATTTTTGCGATTTTGGAGACAGTTTTGTTGATACAGCATATCATTTTAGACTTTGATTTTGCACCCCGGTGCTATTACAGAATTCGGTGAAGGTAGTTTCACTGAATTCTGTAATAGCACTGGGGTGCAAAATAAAAGCTTGATTTTGTCGTCAGTACGAAGCCAATGAAAGTGATCTAAGACAAGCCATGGCCTACGTAACATATTTAAACATTATCTCAGACCTGAGAATGTCAGCTTTATTTTTCAGTAACTTAATACTAGAATTTTTATGCTGCTACAATACAGGTAGACGCATTATTTAGCATTTTTACTAGGACTTTTATTAAAGGGTTGAATAAACACCAATCGTCCTTTTTTATCCGAGCTTTCGATTGTAGGAGTTACCTGGTCTGCATAAGCTCTTACACTTCATGTAATTACGTCATTTTTCAAAACTTTATTTCAGATGCCTGAAAATCTACAGACATAAGACTGTCGCAATGCCGGAATCGAACCAGCGAACTTAGAAACAGAAAGCCAGTGACTAACCAACTGTTCCATACAGGCAAACTTTATTCATACAATAATTAGCGGGCCATGTCAAGAATCCCGTCATTTCCAATGATTGTACCTACAGTCCACGGATTGTTAAACTTCGTTTACGAAAACAACATCAGTTGAGAACTAAATATTGTATTAAATTATTATTAATAAAATGGTGCTATTTTTATGAATATTATGAGGACTTGAATTGTTATGTTTATAAATATATATGCATCTGTGTGTGTGTATGTGTGTGGCAACCATTATCTGTCAATGCCATTTCTAGAATAGCTTAAACGGGTATATTGAGAATGTACTGTATACATGCCATGATACCATTCACGAAATTTAAATTTATTATCGACATTTTAGTACATATTTTGATCGATTTCAGTCCATTTATATATACATTAGTACATATTTTGATCGATTTCAGTCCACTTATATATACATCTACGTAAATTCTTATGACGATAGACTATATGTAAATCTTGGCCATTATTGCTTTATTATTATTATTATTATTATTATATGATAGTACTATAGTACTTTATAGTACCATAAAATACATGATAGTAAGAGATATAAATCAAGATTTGACACTGGAAGAAGGGGGTGGGAACTATTACACACACAAGATAACAAGATAAAGAAATAAGTTCATGAATAAATGCTAGAAAGTTCGCTATTGGAACATTAAATGGGTTTCTGTGGGATAAACGGATTAGAAAGGAAACAAAAGGAGGAAAAAAAGCAAGTGTAAACTTAACTTATAATGAATTACAGCTATAATTACAATTTCTTGAGAAAAGTCTTATAAAATTACACATAACCTACTTTCATTAGGCCTATCCGAGGAAAAGATATTGCATAACGTGCCAAACAAAGAAACATGAAAATAACTTGTAGGAACTATGTTACAATTTACATTTTATAAGATAGTATAGTAAAATACAGTAAGATTGCACTGCGTACAGTTATAAGATGTAAGATGGTACGCCGACTGAAAACCATGTCAAAAGTGGTGTTCATATTGTAAGGACTTAAGAATATGGTTGGAAGCGTGGGTAGAGGGAAGAATTAAGTATACTGGGAGGATGCATTGGTCCCAGCGACCTAGATATCTGGAATGACTCGAAGGGGATCATCCTTTGTTTTTATACATGCCAAGCTGATTTTATCTCTAGGAATCCAATTCAATACGTGATCCACCATCTTAACGGAACGGAAACATCTCGCATTCCAATAGATGGTGCTACTTCCTTCCTTGTATACAAGTCCTAGAATGGGAAGAGGAGTGGAGAAAACAAGATAAATGGAAGATATTACTTTTACCCAAATCAATGTGAGAAATTAGCGAAATTAATAATGATGATTGTTCAATAATATAAAAGCGATCAAATATTCAAATCACAGGAATGTTTTGTGGTAGTTCAGGACTACTACTGTATGATGCAGTGGTGTGAGGCGTAACTTCACGAAGTGTGGCCAATTTTAAACTGAAATCTGCTCTTAGTATAATTTTGTAAGCCTTCAAAATTCATCATATTTATTATTTTGATATTTATAAGCTCTCACATTAAATATCATAAGTTGGTCTCAGAAGTTGATGTAATGTCATCTTTTTTTCTGAGATATCACAAACAATGCATAAATTCGTCTCTCCTCAAAACGAACAAAAATAGCTTACTTTTATTTTTGCATTTTCCAGCATTTTATTCTCCACTAGTAACTTTCTAGGAAATTTTCATTCTTTCGTTGCATTTTTCCAGATTTTGTCTTCAGAATAGACTTTTCCAATGAGTCATTCATTAATACATATAGTAAACATATCAATAATAATAATAATAGAAACCATAATAATAAAAGTAGTAATATAAAATACTTAAATCGTTTTCCTTTTTTTAATACTTATTTACAACTATTAGTCTTTTTCAATTTTTCATGTCAGCTTCATGAATTTAAGGTCATTTTTCATGCATTTTTAGGTCTGTTGTTTGTTAGAGATATCTAGATTTATTTTCACAGAACTGAAGTGTTCCCGGTGTTTCGATTTTTTTTGTCACGTCACATTACTTCCCCTATACTGCGTATATGCTAGAAAGTAAAATTGCACCTTTTTTTTTTAACTAACAATGTTATATATCCAATTTCAAATAAAATCCGTTCAGTTCGTACAACCAAGTAAGCAATTCTTATAAACCACAAAGCATAAGTTACAGAACACAAATTTCGTAAATAAGTTGTGATTCCATCTCTCTTGTAAGAAGCACAGATACTAAAAAATGACATAACAAAACAGAAGGTATTTGTATGCATTTTATGAGGAATTTAAAAGAAAGGAAAAAAAAGTAATGTCGGAAGAGGATTTAGAAAATAATACAAATTTATTCGTTGATAAAAATCCAATAAAATAAGGGAATAAAATACGTTTTAAGAGTGCGAGAGAGTCGACAAAGTACTTTAAAGCATTGGGCGACCTAGAAAGAGATGGTCCAACAAATGCAAACATTATAGTATCACTTAATCCTAGAAGGTTGAAGAAGAAAGGAATATATATCTCGGAATAATATAAGAACACTGCTTTAACATTTTTTATGAGTCAGATATTCAACGCACAGTCTTCAAACCCGTTTCCATGTTAGCTGAAGAGGCTATGAAAACCTGAATCCCTGTTAATCAGGTTAAGTAGAGTTTTTGAAAAGTTGTAATACACATATAATATTCCTCTGTTCAAATGACATATATTTTTTCTACAAGCAAGTGATATATTGTTTATGCTGAAACGTATAATCCAGATACATCATCTGACAGTGTGCTTTTGTGAACCTCTTCTTAAAGAGAATAGACTCTTCAGTCGAGGGACAATGGAAAAGAAAAAATGGAAACGATGCACTTTTTTTAGTAATATTACTAATAATAATTTATGCTATAAGTAGAGGTACTTGAAATTCGCGAGAGGCGATAACGCAAAATGTTCTCAATTTGAAAAATATTTGCAGAATTTCATTTTGCTGATTCGTATACGCTAATCCAAAAAACAACACTTTTATCGTGAAATAACGCGAATTCACATAATAACATGAAAAGTAAAATAGACTATTTCGGCAAACCATACCACTAATCCTTCTATAAACAATATTTTCGTAATTTATACAATTTCCTCCACAAATCAATGCATCGGCCATGATGCAAAAGAATATTTCTCCAAAACGAAGAGCTTTTTGAGAAAGCCGAAGAGGAAAAAATTTAGAATCATTCTACGATAAAAAGCACACCAAGTGCGCTCTGGCACAATCATAGTAAGCTATAGGCCCTATAAGTTAAGTTCTAAATTAGTTTTCAATTTTTTTGTAAGTTAAAAAATATATTCAATTGAATTTTTAATTAATCAAGATTTTTTTATTAAGAAAATTCACAACGACAATTCAAAATAAATGGTGCAAAATATGTTGCACAAACTTGCTCGCATATACGTGTTAAAAGCTACCACAGAAAAAAGTAAATTATAGAGACAATTAATTTTAATACACTTTCATAACACTAAAAGGTATCTAGAACGGAAGGCTTTACGGCCGATCTTTATGTACAATGTTTTTTCCGTGAAATTACAAAATGTATTACCTGCCCATAAAGAAAGAACTTTATTTGAGCAAAGAATGTACGTAAGTAAAGCTTCAATATTTTGAGAGTTTCCAACTTTAAATTTTTATTAAAATGGTTAGAGCCAATTATCCAAAAATAAATATTTTGACAAAAGTTTTAATAAAAAGTCCCCTTCAAATTTAAGTTATAAAAACCAATTCAGAGCGGTTCGATGAAATTTCGAAAAAGTCCTTAATTCAAAAAATTAAGTAAATACAACGAATCGTTTACCCGCTGTGCTTGTCCACGGACAGACGACATTCCAAAAACACTTTTTCGGTTTCTAGGTATCGTGAAACATGTTTTAGGCTATATGCGAGAAAGTAAAGGCTACCTTACAATAAAATAGAAGTTCAAAATAAGCTGAGAGTGACAATGGAAACAAGTTGAACAGTTCATAGTCTAATAATTAGGGGGCGGATTTCTATGACCTAAAAAATAGGATATATGCATGCATTTATGACCTAAACAAACATTAAAATATTAACAATATAATTTAAAATATGACTTTACCACTTGCACATTATGTATATTTTTTTAAGTTTCATTACAATTCATTTTATTAAAATATAATGTTAATTATTTAAAATATCTGTAAATTCTCAAAAAGTATCAGTATAATGCAAAATTAACAAAATATGATATGAAACTTAAAAATTTATTTAATATGCACACAAATATTCCGAAAATATGACCTAAATATGCATATTCATGCTAAATATGCTATAATAGTTGAAAATTTCCTAAATATGCAGTTATATGCACAATAAAAGCCGTTCAATTTTCGCCAGGATGCTTGGAATCGGGTTTAAATTAGTCGGAAACCTGAAATAATGCAAAGAGGAAAAATATGACATGTCATAGAAATCCGCCCCTACTAATAATTATAGAACGGGCATTTATCACGTATATAATAAATTATTGAATTTTTAAAAATAACACTGTCAAGTTAATAATAACATCGTAATGTTAGAATTTTAAAACGAGTTTTCTTTAAAAATAAAACCGCTTCCACGGATCTCTACCTATGGTATTGGTAGAGAAAATAAAAAGGTTAAAATAATGTTTAACAAATATTGTTGTATGTTTATGGTTATTCCATTATAAAATTGAAATCAATCCATCCTTCACAATAATTACAATCACATGAAACTATCTAAAAATCTGGGATTTCAACCTCCTGGAACCTTAAGGGCCTTCACGGGGCCTGTGTGTGCGTATATATATATACAGGCCCCATACAGGCCTGAAGGCCTTTATATATATTTGTAACATTACAGATGCAAAATGCAAAAATAAAGTTTCCACAATTATATCGTTTCAATCACGGCTTCATTTCACAGCTTAAACCTACCCTAAAAACGGTGTATTCATCCCCAGACAGAGAAATAAGGATGGAAAAGTACATAACGAACATTTCGAGGAGTTAAGAAAGAGTCTGCTAGAAGAACTAGTTAATATAAATTTGATATTGAGATAGAGAGAAGCTGTTCTCGTAAGTTCTCTTGAACAGTTCCTGGCGTATTTAAGTGAATATTGGAGGTAAACGAGAGTGAAATCGCTAGGGAAGAAACCCTTGCGAGCGAACTGGAGTTGTAATCAAGACTTAACGAGGTAATTAAGTGTCTAAGTAAGAAACTAACTAATCTACAGTCTGCAAGAGTGGATGTTTCAAATTAATATCCAACCTCATCATTGCCATTATTACTGTTTATTATCATTATCGCCATTACATTATTATTATTATTGTTATCATTACTGCTAATATATTTCTATAAGACAGAAAACTACTCTGCGAGGAATGTGCGAATTAGCCATGGTTTTCAAGAGGTCTTATCGTTTGCATTAATCATACCTATAATTATTTTTGTGTAAGTACAAGGAAAATATGCTTGCATGTACAGCAGATAAAAAATGCCTTCACACGATTCGCACAAGACTTGTAATATTTACATTCACAATAATGCAATACGCTTTTTTAATCTCTTAATAACCGGTCAGGCCTTATAACACAGTATTTCACCAATGAGAGCGATAGTTGAAATATGATATCCTAACACGAGCAAAAAGAATACACCTTTAAGATGTGACATTTGTAGTGCAGAATAGTCATCCAGTATCGACGGTTTCTTCACAATATCAGCTGTTATTCTGGCATCAGTAATTATATCCTTCCACCACAAGTCTATGAAGCCAGCTTCCTGTGCCACTCTTGTCAAATAATTAAAACTATCCAGAAAGGGACTACCCTTAGTCAAAAACATGGATCTTAGCAACTTGAGGAAATCTTTCTTAAATGGACAAAGAAGTGGTTTTCCATTCGCGTCATGGGCAATTAAGTTAAGGAAATACTCACTTCCAGATCGATCTGCAATTGTAGCCATGTTAGCACCATTGGCAATCCTTAATAGAACTGCATTATTATCAGTGCATATTTCTCGACGAGCTCTAATTTTCAGCGACTTTGAATGAAATTTCTTTCCCTCAAAAAGGTTGTCATAATATGGATTATAGCAAACGCTGATGCCAGAACTGACTATGTCGTTCATAGTCCTGATTTGTCTTTGAAATTCTGGAGTTACCAGATACGTCGTAACAAAACTCTGAATCAGATTGCTGATGGCAGAACAGTAAGCTATCACAAACACCAAAAACATTCTTAAGGCCCACTTCTTTGGAAAAGGGCTCACTGACACGTTCAAAAGTATAGCCAATACAGTTAATAATGATCTTGAAACGTACATAATCAGAGAAATTTCTCGGTATTTAGTTATGTTGTAAGAAAGGAAAGTCGTAATGACTCCAGATACTATTAGAGTGGCTAAAATTGTCCACCAAGTCACTGGAGCAAATATCCTGAGCACGGTATTCCAAGGAGAAATGCGTTTTGGGCAAGGGACTACCCAACAAGCTCCAGATACCGCGTAAGGGTTAACAACATCCCAGCCTTCGAAATTGTCGATGTTCATAGAAGAGAAACAAACATCGGCCCTTCCAGCCTTAACTTCCTCGGCTATCCAAACCCATAGCTGGTTATTCAATACTTCTGTGTTAACTTCATCTGTAGTAGGCAGTGTGAAAAACTCATTTGATAGATTCAATGCCTCTGTTATAAATTTTAAAAGTCTTATCTCATAACCTCTGTCGTAAACGAGTGAAGACTCGTTTTCATTAGAACTAACTAAGACTGGAGAAAAAACATAAGGCTCAATAGAGAAGGTGGCTATTTTTATTGGGCATAAATCAAACTGCTTAGGAAATTTCTTCGGGTATAAATTAGTATTATTCATAAAGTGAACATCTGGGATACTCCATCTGTCCATAAGTAAAACACCATGAACATCACCGCAAACACCTGTGGGAAACTGGTAGGGTAACCAAGAATGCAGGTTCAGGTACTTCTTGTTTTTGTCGGGTGACATTACCAGAGTATTATAAATATTCCATTTGTTCATTTCTTTCAAAATTGAGGCAACTTTCCTTGCAGTATTATTATTCCCATGTGGAAGTACCACTAAAAAATGAACTCGTGGGTTCCAAAAGTAAGAATTACTTTTTAAAAAATCAATGTATTGCATTATGTCTGATTTTTCGTCAGACATCCATACCACATAAGCTTTGGGCAACTCACCGAAATACTTAATTAAATGATTGCTTTTGTAATTTGCTACAATAATAAGTGCCCATTTGTAAGAATTGTGTAGATTTTTCAGGAGTTCGTCTTTGTCTTCAAGTGCGTATGAAAGTAGAGAATAATTCAAATTATTGCCTATATCCTTCTCGGCAAACACATTGTCTTTATGAGGCATCAGAAGCACAATCGTTGAATTTGGCTTAAAGTTTCGATGGAAAATTACAGAGGTACACTTAAACATACTGTTGTTTATGATATACTCGCTATTGGCATACATAAAAAGACAAAATACAAGCGTTAGGGATATCACTGACATAGCAGTAATTAATGTAAGCTAAGCACAATTGAATAAAAAAGAGACACAGTAGAACTGTCAGCTCTAACCTTCGTGTGAAGTTATTTGATGTCTCAAGGAACTTTCTTCCACTAAATATAAATATAACTACCTGTAGTGATAATTTTTCATTGTCAGTGAGCACCAAGATCAATAACTAGGAACGAAGGTAATGACAATTCAGGTAATATTTCATCTCGCTGTAGAAAATAAACTCAATCTTTCGTACACTGTCATATTACTTCTTCGATTTTCACTAACGTGTGGTTGACATCACTTCCATAGAATATGTATGAATGCCAGAGCTCAAAGCGTAATATTAAATCTATTGGAGATTCACTTCTAATGTCCTGGCTAGAGATATTCAATTTGGTGACTGGAATTCCAAAACTCGAGGATAATTCACAGGGTCGAAAGCATCCAAGGTAACATGAATGGTTTAAAGGAATTTCTGTATTCACAAATCAGCAGCTATACAAACACCTCAGACTTACTGACATTAATACAATTTCATGGAACCCTATAAGACTTCAGAACATCTCTATAACAGAAAAAAAAACTTAGTATTATAGAGATAAAGTGAATTATTAAATATTTGAATAAGAATATGTACATAGGCCTATGCAGACTTGGACTGGTCATTTGCGATACTGGGAATTTTCTCAGTGCACCCTCTGAGATAAGAAAATAAATAATTTTAAAATATATTTTCAGTTATTAACCTATTGGTGTTCAGAAATCTGATTTCATTATATTTCTTTTACAGAACTGTTTAATATAATATGTGGTTTACAAGGACATTTATGAAAATGTTACTTTGGATAAATATGGCGACTTTTACACACAGCACGTTTCCATTTATATATATATATATAAATTCAACAGGACACATTTTGTGAAGACTGCACAAGGTCTCAAAGTCCCTCCAACCAGTCCCATCACAAAAGTGAAAGAAAATTTAAAGTATTTCTTTTTCAAAGACTGTGAATGGGATAATTTTTGTAACCATCAACAACAACAAGTCATTGACAAACTATGTGGAAGAGGCGACTTTCAGATATTTAAACTATGAGGTATTTCTATGTATGAGATATTTGCAACGCATGGTAATAAATTAAAATTGTCACAATAATTACTATCTTAGTTATTTTTATTTTCCTTTGATGTATCTACAATTAAGTCTATGCTGTACTATTAAACTATGTGGAAGTGAATTTGACTAGCCATGTGTATTAATTACTTTCGTAACGGCAATGGCGCCCTCTGACTTTCCACCACCCTCTTGAGGTCGCCAGTCCGAGCCTGTATGTAGGAATACGTACAGTGTATAATATGTATTATTTCTTACAGTCTGATTTAAACAACCTGCGACTTATGAAAGTTCACTTAAAGTGGATAAGTGGGGGAGCTACGCTGTATTACGTTGTATTACTTGTATTACAGCTTCAGTTAGCTGTACAGCAGCACTCCAAACTGCAAACATCTCGCATATTTTCAGCAAAGGCATGTTAACATACCCCTCCAACAATTGTCACAAGTCGCAGGTTGTTTAAATCAGACTGTAGACTTGTGCAACAAGGCTTTGAAAACTCTTAGGCGGACCTATCGGTTCGCGAGTACCCCTCATAGGGCAGAATTTTAGTAAGTCAGGTCACTTGAAGGCATGGGCGTCGGCATGGGGGGGCAAGGGGGGCAACTGCCCCCCTCTGGATTGCCTTATGGATTCATTTATTTGTGGTACTCTTTGTCAACTTACAGTTGTAGCATGGAGAATAAAAAAACAGAATTACTTTATAATGAGTTTAGCAAGTATTAACTAATTATAACTATAATATGTATTTATAATAATATCTCACCAAGGCCATTGCTCAAAAGAGTGTATTCTGTTAACTTAAAAAAACTTTGTAGGCTCGTCGAATTCAGCTTGGGTTCAAAATAACGATCCGGTTAACTAAGTGAATATTAATGTGTTTAGCCTAATCAATTGAAATTGAGGTCCGAAATTGATTTTGCCCCCCCCTTAATAAAATTCCTGGCGACGCTGCTGCTTGAAGGTATAGGATAATTCTTAAATTGGATCCCGGTGATAGAAAACCAGTAGGACGGGGTAGATGGAAATATGGGACTAACATTAAACACCTTTTCGGTGAGAGAACTGCTTAGATACGACTAGCTAAGCTTTAGATATCCACTACTACCCTGGTAGGGTTTGTGGTATTTCTCCTGGCTTGGCGGAGGTGTAGCCCATTTTCTTGCTGGGATCTTATAGGCGGAGCTACATTATCCCGATGAGGCAACATGAAAGGATCATTGAATGCCAGAAGGGTCCCTAAACCTAAATCCTTACTAACTAACCATCCATGTGGAGTAGAGACCATCCATGTCAGCCAGGAGAACCTATCCATGAAAGATAAAATTCCCCTTAAACTGACCGAGAATCGAACCAAGAACCCATGATTAGTAGTCAGAAGCTGTTATCCCTACACCATGATACCAATACGATATGCTTTCTTGCTTCCAAAGACTATTATTTCTGTTTGACATTATGTGAGAACTCTCACAAATTATCATAACCAGCTTAAGTAGGCCTATAGGACACAATGGCGAATTTGTGTAGCATGCTATGCTTAACTGCCTATTTCTTGTTTGCCAGTGTATTGTTGTTAGTAGTCTATATACTATGTTCCTTCGTACGTGAAAAAGTATTTTGCACGGTTTTAACCTTACCCAAGAAATATCACGAGGAAGCATTAAATATTAGCGAAATATTAATGTGCATCCGTTTCATTAGTGTAAGGCCCCGCAGACCCCGCGATGCGTGGGGCCGGGGTCCTAGGGAATCCAAAGAAAAATCAGAAAGAAAGGAATGTACATAAATTGTCATAATATATAGGAAATATGGAAAGCAGTAAAAAAAAATATAGTACGCAACAATCACTAAACGCGCCACATAGGTGCATGTCAACTGACAGCAAACTGACTACTGAGCTGTTATTAACAGCGTGCCTGTGCCAGAGTTTAGAGGTAAGCGGTTTAGCCTTCCTAATTTCCTACACTACTAATTAACTACCACTAATATTCCTACCAAAACTAAAGTGATCCCCAAAGAAGCCGTGAAGGCCCTGAAGGTTCCAGAAGTATGAAGCTCCCAGATTTATAGACATTTGGTACATGAAGATGGTAAGCTTGTCAACCTTATGCACCGGCCCCCTTTACCCCCAGGATTGATCTTGTATACATTTCTGTTAGAGGCCGAGTCGACCCCAAGTCCTTAGCGCCACTAGAAGGATTAGGTCAATTGGAAGGAACGACTTCATCGGGAATCGAATCCGCGACCTTCCGTTTTGTAGGGCAGTGAATCGAGACACGGCCACTTTATTATTACCACTAATATTAATTAAATAATAATAACGCCTACCGGTAATAATAATAATAATAATAATAATAATACAGGAATGTCCTATTAGCCTATCAAATTAGATATTTCCCGTGATCGAAGACATGCTACTGCTTGAATATGAATCCTTGTATTAGGTTGCCCAAGTTAAACATTGCAGGGAAGCCCAACCTTTTTCCGTTACGCCACTAATTTGTTTATATTGTTATTGTGTCATGGTTTCTGTTCATGTTAAATTATACTGAATTTTAATGATTAGATAGAAAGGTGAACGACGCGGTAACTACAGTCCTATTTTTTTCCTACTATAAAGCTATGCTCATGCAAAATTTCAGCTCTATCAGTTTAATAGTTTCTGCGACAAATAGGAACAAACAGAAACTACTACATTTCATATAAATTATTCCTATCCTACTGTTGTTAATATTACTACTATTATTATTAGTACTAGTATTATTATTATTAACTTATTATTATTATTATTAATATTATTATTATTATTATTATTATTATTATTATTATTATTGACATAAAATTCTCATTACTCTTCATACTCTGTGATAAAATTAAAACGATGTATTTCTTTTTATTGGCCAAGTAAATATCAGTTTGGGACACCTTACATTTCTCAAACAATGTACACAAAACAAATGAAAGGAATCTGAAAATCAAGAATAACTAAATCCAATCTATCCAACAGTATTACAAATGACTGTCTGACGACGCTGATAGTCTTTTTGCGTTATAGAGCAGATAGAAATTATTGCAATTGCTAGTAATTTGTTGAAGAATGATAAAAGTTTTCAAATAAAATTAATAACTCGATTGACTACAGCTGACATGTACAGACCTCATTACTAGCAAAGGCTATTATTTCTAGTACGGGCACTTTGAGCTGAAATTATTGATTCTGATATTGTGAAAGATCATTCTATACAACTAAAAATAAGAATAAAATAAAATAAAAATAGTACAGTCGCGGGCCAGAACAGAGGAGTTGACATAACAATAATATAGAACTACTGCGTATCTCTATCAGGGTTTGTCCTGTTGTCCCGAATGCTTGTCCATCCAATATTTATACAGAGTGAAACCAAAATGTATATCCACAATTTAGGGTGACATTTCCATTATGTAGATGATGAAAATATGCTAAAATCCTCGCACGTACAGAATGAAAATGTGATATATGAACACGGGTTCAAATAAGCGTAATTAACTAATTAGATATCATTTTCTACTACTCTACTTATGATCTAAAACCTAGATTTTTAATTATTGTGAGGCTATTTGCAAGCTATTTTTTGTGGAGTTCCAGTGCAACATGACGAGAGCCTACCTACCCGAAATGTTGAAGGTTGATATAGAGTATAGACAATAAGAAATCTACTAGAAATGCACCGGTGCATCCGGGATTCAAAGCAACGGTGATTACTATTTCCTAGGTCTGAGTTCAATTCCCGGTACCTCCTCGAATTTTTCTGACATAGCGAGGTCTGAAACGGGGTACACTCAGCCTCGTGACAACAAATAAGGAGCTACTTGATAAACAAAAAGTTGTTCCGGTTACGAAAGCAATCAATAACACCCTTGCAAGTCAACAAGCTGATCACATGCCCTACAAACCTGCCACCTACCTCTAGTAGATGATGCAGCAGTCGAATAATAGTCCTCGTTAACTTCAGAACATCGAGAACATAGAAACTATTTATATAAGGATGCTGTGAAAAGACTCCATACCATTTTTTTTTTTGTGCGGGGGCCTAAAGAATTCCTATTTATCCACAATTCCAAGACAAAATTAATTCTTCGCAAATGCAAGAAATCGCTGTAGCCTACGTTAAATTTCTTTTGTAAAAAAGTGATTACCTCGATTTTACTTCGTATGTTAGGTTTTGTAGAGATTTGTAATTTTTCTCTCTCTCTTTCAGTAAATATATATGTTTATTGCAGCCTCTTAATACCAGCTTTGCTCATCTCGGATTATCAAACAAGATTCATACTGAGATGTACTTTATAATGTTTGCACTATGCAATTGATAACATGTATTAATACAAATTATGTTGTTTAAAATAAAATAAAAATATCACTTGTCAATGCACTTGAAATCAAAATATTTAAGTTATGTAATGACTGATTTGGGTGTTTCTCTCTCTCTCTCTCTTTTTTCGTGGCACTGTTCCTTTACGGCTGGTCGAAACGGGTTTCAGTTTAATTGTCTAAACGTGCACTGATTTAGAATAAGCCTACTAAAATTTCTGACTTAGTTCAAGCTTGTTGCTCCGACCTTTGATTCTAGTAGAAAAATCTAGGCGCAATGTTCTATTGTTCAGTATTTTTGTCGTAGAACAGCATGATTTGTACTGACAATAAAAGAGCTTTTTCTTCCTATAAAAGTATTAAAATGGGGATATTAACTTTTGAAATATGCTACTGCTTCTAATAAATTCGTGTGTAATTCTCTGAAGAAATGTACACTGACCTATAGTAAGTTATATGCTGAATAAGAAAATTTATCATTTAGATTTACCCTCAGTATAATACATCATAGATGATCTAGCGACTATAGCGTAGTAAGTGAGAATGTCTGGAATGCGACAGCTAGGTCCCTGCGTCCCTGAGTCCCTGAGGAGATGAATATTCTTATCATCAGCTTACTAAGATAAAAACAAAGGGTTTTTCGGTAAAGGCAGATTTTTCTCTCTATAATAAATCTTTAACTTCAAAAAATGTAATAACTCTGCTCGTTATTGTCTGTTCATCGGCCCTATTTTATGTCCCACACTCTATTCGTCCGTACCGTACATTGTGGATTTTTTCGTTTAATGCACAAGAAGATAATCATTATCATAAGTACACCTTACTTTTATATGCGATGAGGCAAGCTCTTTTCTAGTGAAATATGTTTTTTTTCTTCTTTCCCATTCCGCATACAGAATGTCCTGTTTCAATTACATATTCTTCATCTTATCTTCCGAGTGATCTTTCTTTTTCATTTCACAGTATTTTTATACTTCTTTTTATACTTTCTTTCATATTCTGCAAGCAGCGGGTTCCAATTTGCCTTGTCCATTCTTTCTATGGCTTTTGTTCTTAAAAGTGCACGGTGGAGAACTAAACGTATATATAGAAGCCAATTTAGAAAGCAGGAGCGAGTGAAAAGTATCTCCTTGCAGTCAATTATAATTAGCATAATGTTGGCATCAATTTCAGTTACTTAACTCTTCTATGGATCCCCCACATAGGCCTATCGCCCATGTGCTATTGCCGGCAATAAAAAATACACAATTTATATGATTGATTGTGGCGTGTTTACTTTCATTCAAATAACGAAGAGACCTAAATAGATTTGACAAAGATGCCAATTCCCTGCGTCCGGATACTGATGTTTGATAAATGACCTATAAAATGGCCCTAAATTTTAAGGAAAATGACTTAATAATTATAAATAATTACCTAAAAACTGATATTTTATTTATAAAAATTATTGTACACACAAAGTTATAGACTAATTAATCATCATTGTAAAAACTGTAAATGTAGAAAGGATTGAATACGTCTAAAATCTTTGTTCTTTGTTCCTAACTGGAGCATCTGAGAAGAAAAGTAAGAAAATTGTTTTTTAAAGTAGATCCTACAAAAATGTAATGTAAATGCATGTGAATTACTAAATAAGGAAGCAAATGACACGGAAATGACAAAATAATGACGTAAAATTGAAACAAATGCCTTTAAAAAAAGACCTAATAAAAATACATTTCTATAATCTAGAAGCCATGATTAGGTTTTATTTATAAGTTGGCAATGTCTATGAAGCATCAATAAAAAGATGACATGTTTGGTAAAATTCATCTGTAATGTGGAATTAAATTAAATAAAATTGTTAATATTCTTTGTTTAGATGACTTGTTTAATTTATTTTGCATTTGACTGTCAGATTCATACCCCTCTGGGAAAGACTAGTGTTTTGAATAAATGGGTATTAGATTACCAGTACAAAACGGCATTGATAAACGGTGTTCTATAGCAACTTGCGAAGAGGCAAGCACTTCATTTATGTTTATAATAAATTATTTTCTTCTCTTCTAAAATTATATAATTCATACAATTTGTGTAAAAACGATGTTAGTGTTAATAAATATGTTTTAATCGTTTTTAAATAAAACATCTAGCAGTTTAGTAAATAACCGCTGCGAAGCCGCGGGCACCTGCTAGTAGGCTATATTATAATCTATATTAATAAAAATGAATTTACAAAAGGGTTGTTGCCGCATCACTTGAGAACGGCTCGACCGATTTGGCTGATTTTTGTTTTGTTGTGATCGTAATTGTCTGGAGAAGGTTTGTATGAAAGAAAATTTTTGGAAAATCCACGGGGAAAGTCGGAAATGTGATGAAATGAGGCAAAGTTAGACAAAGAGAGTTCTGCTGTCAATTGTTTACATGAAAAAATTGAAGTGTGACAAAAGAAGTGTGACATTCACAGTTTGAGAGTTCCACTTTCACATGTTTTCATAACAAAATAAACAAAAACAAAAGTGAGTCTTGCAACCAAACCAAATCGAAAGTGTGTTATCCATTCATTTTGAGAATGCAAGTCCGTGTAAATAAATGCACGTGATTTGAACCACACCACACATCATGCTACAAGACAATATTGTGCGGTATTAGATTTTATTTTTATAACAGTAAAAGCTCATAAAATGTGACGAACATTTTTAAGATAACAATATCAACTTATTGCAAATGTTTCAACGTATTGCGAAACGTGGCATTCGTGATATAACTCTCCAGTTTGCGAGGCTCATTGTTGGGAATAATTTAATCATACAAATTTCAGTGAACAGCGAAACGTGGTGTTTATAATTTATAACCCAGTCTGTGATAAGCATTAAACATAATGACTGAAATTCAACCAGACCCAAGTGGCATAATTAAAAATAAGAGAGGTAAATCTTTGCGAAGTGGACAGAAGGAAATTATATTGAATGTGTTTAATGGGTTTAAAAAATATATATCCAGCACTTGCAATTGAGGACATTGTAAAATTGACATCTGAATTCACCGGTATATGTACCAGAAGTATCTGGAAAGTGCGTAGTGAATACTGAGTTTCTGGTGTAGTGAAAACTCTCCCAAGAAAGGCTGAAAAGCTAGATAACATTGATGACTTTGTGAAAAGTACTATTCGAGCAAAAGTTCATCAATTATTTTTTGATAACATACGTCCAACTGTGGATAAACTTCTTTGTGCTGTCAATGAGGACTCCGACCTACCTAATTTTAAAAGAACAACAATTCATAAGTTATTGTTGGACATAGGAATGAAATATGTGAAAAGAAGTGAGGTTAATGTTATAGTAGATCGTGATGATATTGTACTTTGGAGAAGACGATATCTTAGAGCTGTACGGCAATACCGAGCAGAGGGTCGAAAGTTTTATTACTTAGGCGAGACATGGGTAAATGCAGAACACACCACCCCTAAAATTTGGCATGACACTACTGTTGAATCAAAGGAAAGAGCTTTTAGGGCAGGATTAAGTCAAGGTTTAAAAAGTCCTATGGGTAAGGGGAAACGCCTAATAGTTACGCATATAGGTAGTGAAACAGTCTTCGTAGATGGGGGTTTGCTCATTTTTGAGTCAAAGAAAGCAGGTGAGTACCACGAAGACATGAATGGAGAGGTATTCCGTAACTGGTTTGCTAATGTTTTGCCGAAACTTGAACCCAACAGTTTAATAGTTATGGACAATGCATCATACCACAGTGTGAAACTCTATCGGCATCCAAATACTTCTTGGTGTAAGCAAGATATTGTGGAATGCCTACAAGAAAAGAATGTAACATTTAATGATAAAAGTGTTAAGGCAGAGTTAGTGATCTTAGCACAGGAATTCGCGGACAAAGATGAAAATAAATATGTGGTTGATGATATGGCAAATAAAGCGGGCCATCAAGTACTGAGGTAGCCCCCTTATCATAGCAATTTGAATCCAATTGAACTGATATGGAGTTATATCAAAGGGTTTGTGGCCAGAAATAACAAAACTTTTAAATTATGCGATGTTAGGAAACGGTTTGACAGAGCAGTATTGATGGTGACGCCAGAAATGTGGCAAAAGGAAATCAAGCATGTAGTGGCTATATCTAGCGTTTTCTGAGGAAATAGTTTAAGTGTGATAAGTCGTTCTTCCTCATTTCAAGTTTATGTAGGCCTACAAATCGAAAGTCCTTCATAAGTTAATTTCAAATTACAAAATAAAAACCCGGGCGACGCCGGGCCTTTTAAGCTAGTATCATATAATAATAATGTATTAATGACTCCACCAAACATATTAATGTTAAAATCGCATACCACAGAAAATAAGGACCCTGGGTTTATGCAGTCTTCGGTAACCAGGATCTACTGTATTTCTCAACTGGCGTTATCGAACAGCATCGCAAGTGAATCCCAATTTAGAGAATACTTAGATAAATGCATGTAATTTTCTATTCCGTATACTAATTCCACCACAGTTGAAAGCGAAAAATTTGAAATTACAACGATTTGCTGTAAGACTAATCTGATGCTCTTGCAATAATTAATTCAGCGTAAGTTGTATGCTCCACCCTTGTTCACACTCATTTGTAAAAATGTTGACATAAATCAATCCACAGTTTTGTTAGTAAACCAAAATAACCTGTATTACATGAGAATATTATAGGAGAAAAATTTCTCCGACATTGGGACTTGAACGCAGGACCTTTGGCTATGCTCTATCAACTGAACTAAGCAGGAGTTCAATTCACAGCGCCAGATGGAACCTCTCTCCTATGACTGATTCCCCCAATGGTTCACCTCACAGACAGACAAGTTATGTCATATGCAGTACTGTGAGGCACACTAAGTAGTGATTTTTGTGACCGGGCTCCCACTGTTATTGTACAGTTAACATACAAGATAGATATATAAGTATTCATGAACCACAGATCATTGTATCTGTTGGACATAGGAGAAAGGTTCCGTCTGGCGCTATGAATTGAACTCCGGCTTAGCTCAGTTGGTAGAGTATTGGCGCGAATAGCCAAAGGTCCTGGGTTCAAGTCCCAGTGTCGGAGGAATTTTTCTCCTATAATATTCTCATGTAATGTCCAAGAGAGACAATTATCTGTGGTTCATGAATACTTATATATCTAACCTATATTAGTTCCTGAAGCCCAGATAATATGATTGTAACGAACTTGGAGTTATTGAAGTAGAGTAGGCCTATACTGTACTTCAATAACTCCAAGTTCGTTACAATCCATTCAGAGTACTTGTCGGTCTTTGTTAAATTAATTTATAAAAATAACTACTGAAATAAACAGCTGGATAATTTATAAACACTGTTTTGTCAACAATATTAGAGTTTCATTTGTTTGAGTCATTTGATAACAAACTTTCAATCCAATGTTGAACGAAGTATTTCATACTATAAAAATATCATAGACTGTAGCATGTTTCTCTCTCAGAAGATAGGGATTTATAAACTTAGAATCTGTAAGTATAGATCTCAAGTTACGAATTGTATTAAATTCACAAATGAATTAACTTGAAGTTTACCCAAGAGGAAACTTAGTTATAAAACAAAGCATAACAAATCCGTGTTGTAAAAGGGTTAACCCCCATTAACCTTTTCACTGCTAATGCCGTATAAATGCGCCGCCTCAAAAATTGAACAAACACAGAATTACAAGATCAATAGCTCAATATGTAATGCAGTATGTGAGGGTTTTTATTCACTTGTTAAACGGGGAAAAAAGACCTCAAATTAGAGTTCCCTAGCCCAAAACAACGCGCATGGTGAGTTTCGTCCAAATCTTTTTTCCCCGGTTGCTATGGCAAACCGAGCAAGGCACCTTCAATTAATTTCACAACTGTATACTGTCTTGTTTACGTTGGATGCACACAGAAACATGAGTTCAAAAATTGTATTAGGTGTTACCACATAAAATTAAATCTGCAACAAACGCACCGACGTACTTTATGCATGTGTAACCTCACAATAAATCTGGTTAGAGTTTATATATGTGCTAGCAAAACTGTTGCCCACTATTTATGGTTCACACCTTAGAACTCTGTATTACCTGTTTTCAGAATAGTCCCAGCATAAAGAGGTCGTATGGATTATAATCCATAAAGTGGGTTACTTCATACAGTAACAGAAAAGAAAAAAAAGAAAGAAAGAAGAAAAAAAAGTGTTATTTCTGCCCCCCTCCCCCAACATTTAAGATTTTATCATATAAAGCCTATACTTACTTCCTTACTCAATGGCAATAGACATTTCCTAAACAAGCTAAAGGAATATTATCTATTTTATGGAACCCGAAGGTTCATAGCCGCGAAAGCCTATACATAACTATTAAAAATCTAATTCTCGTCCCCCAACAATTTTCAATTCGGCGATTCTGCTTACGCCATGGTTGTCAGTACAGGAGGTTTATCGCTACTTATTCAGCAGTAGTAATGAATATTATTAGGTGTTTAATTTGAAATAATTCTTTCGCCATTTTCTAATACCCTAAAAATTATTGCGGGTAATGGAATAAATTGGTTAGTCCCGTCCCTGTTTTTTTTTTTTTTCTTATTTTTTTTTTTCTTTCTTTTTGTATGGGGGACTGTAGAAGGACTGTAGGAAGGTTTAGAAATAAATGAACAGACAATTTGTTACCATGGTTGAGCTTGGGGAGACTGATGATCGGTTTAGTAAAAATATATTTGAGACTGGGAAAGATTAAGATTGTTTGTTGTTACAGGGTTGAACTCTCGAGTTCTCAATTGTCAGATAATTAAATTATTTAAAAATTAATTATTCCTCTTAACCTAATAACTGCCTGTGCCTGTGTATGACGATGAGCATGCATTAACTCTGCTTTAGGTGGTATTGCATTAACCACCAAATAGATGTACTACAGAAGAATATTTTTAAAATTATATTGGCATTTTTATGAATTTGTGGGAAATGTATTACTTCATGTTGGCCATTCTGACGAATCCTGTTATGGCGTCTGACACTTTGACTTTACTAGTGCAATGTTCTTAAACAAAACTCATTCTAGTGTCAAAAATAATGTCCCTTTCTATAGTCAGAAGTATAGGGCTATTAAAAGTCATTCTTAGCTCTTAAATTTGTTTATCCAGTTCATACTTCCCCATAAAAACATACAACATCAGGTATTTTGTTCCCTAATCTGTGAAGTGCAGTATTTGGAAGGTTATGTTTGTTCAGAAATAGTAAGTTAATTTCTTTACTGACTGTTTTATATCTAACTGTTCGTAGAAATTACATCAATGGATATATATATATGCAACAAATAAAACATGAATAAACTGAAATGTAACCGAAGGCGTGAATTTCGATGCAAATATTACTGTTTGTCTTTTATTTATTCCAGTTTTCAACCATTGTAGGAACTGTAGAGAACTAAAACAAATCAAACCCTTAGATAAGAGAACATCCACACAAATGACAACAGGCATTGAAACCAGCCATTACTTCTCAAGTGTTGTGAGCTCTGGAAGCAGAACAAAACTGGCTAGGGTGCCCAAGCTCAAGAAGCCATTAAGAACTGACCCAAAGAATGTGATTAATCTGTGTAAAGAAACAAACAGTGAAGTTGAAAGCATTCAAAGGAAACCTGTAAAACGAGTGAAACCAAATAAAACCTTAAATGCAACAGACATTCTTGCTACAAGTTCTATTGTAGATAATGTTATCCCGAAGTATGGGTTAGATAGACTAAAAAATGCTTTCTATGATGTCCCTTGTGAAATATTGGCTAAAGCACTACTTGGACAGACTGTTGTCAGGAGACTGGAAGATGGTACTATCTTGAAAGGTCGAATTGTCGAAACAGAGTGCTATCTTGGAGGCGAAGACAAAGCATCTCATTCTTATAATGGAAGAATAACAGAAAGGAGTAAGGCTATGTACATGAAACCTGGTACAACTTATGTGTACTTCACCTATGGAATGTATCACTGCTTCAACATATCGAGCCAAGGTATGTACGCCTATCAAGCTATGTAGTGATACCTAGAAGATGTAGCCTCGAGCAATGCGTTATTGCTTATCATTATGGGTTTGATACAACTATAGTAAATTGTAGGTGCTGCACTGGTAACATTATGCAACAATTTTGAACTTTCTCCCATAACTTGAAGAAAATGTGGTGTCTTTTTCTGATTTGCATGAGCTACATAGGGCCTACATACAAAATTGACAGTGAAAAGCTCCTAAAAGATCAAAGCCCTTATTTTTAACATCTAGCACCTTGACCCTCTTACGTAGATGTAGCCTATCACTGAAAGTAGAATATGTTTCACATAACATGGTCCATTATTTTGATTTAATCATGAAGTTCTGGTATGATATCATTCATTAAATTATGAACAAAATTATTAAAAATTGCTAATCCTCCAAAATATCTAGGCTAGGACATTTTAAAATGAATTGTATGTACATTTCTTAATGTGTATCATTTTGTTTCGAAATATTATTTCAGTAGGAATAAAATCAGGTAAACTGATATAACAAAGTGCCAGTATGTTTTTGTTGAATCAATTATAACTGCAATTATGATATGCAGAAAATAAGTTTTCCTAATCAGATTAAAATCGACCAGCGTCAGCAGAACTACAGATTTGTGATACCTTGACAATCACACACTCACATAAAAATAAAAAATCCATGTCAAACCGGCCGGCTACGGGATTTGATCCAGGGACCTCCAGAATACGAGTCCAAGACGTTACCATTTGGCCAACTCAGTCAGTTTGATGGTGATGTTTGATAAACCTATGTGAAGAAATAGTGTTAACTGTCAAATTATAGGCCTAAGTTACCGGTAGACAAAAATTAAAAAACATGTGACCTTTAATTAGTTGTTACTCTGGTACCGGTCAACCGATTAGGTCCAAGATTAATAGGCTCTTGCCATGGACGTTATAAATGTTTATACCAAGTTTCATGAAAATCCGATAAAGCATATTTGAGTTATGGGGCCTTTTGTTATATAATACCATAAAAATGCACTAAATTGGGCATTATTCCAGTACCGGCCAACCGATTTGGTCCAATATAAACAGACGTCTTCCCATGGACATTATAAATGTGTATACAAAGTTTCATGAAAATCCGTTAAAGCGTATTTGTGTTATGACGCTTTTAAATAAAAACACTAAATTGGGTTTGACGCCGGTACCGCTGGACCTATTTGGTTCAATATCAATAGGGTTCTTTCCATGGACATTATAAATGCGTATACCAAGTCACTTAGAGAGGTAAATTATAATTTACATTATAAATGTGTAGCCTATACAAAGTTTCATGAAAATCCGATAAAGCGTATTTGAGTTTTGGCGCTTTTAAATAAAAACACTAAATTGGGTTTGACGCCAGTACCGCTGGACCTATTTGGTTCAATATCAATAGGGTTCTTCCCATGGACATTATAAATGCGTATACCAAGTTTCATGAAAATCCGATAAAGCGTATTTGAGTTATGGTGCGTACAGACACACGACAGACATTTTTCCGTCCCCCACACACAATCTCATAAAGTACCATACTGGCACTTAATAACGTTCCATTATAAGCAATAGGGAAAGCTAAACAGAGGTTATGAACCTAGCATTCTATGATGTCATCAAAATATGGCCTACACATACTATGAATGCCCAAATAAATTATTAAACTCTACATCGGTCTATGATAAAATACTTGTACAGAAAAATCAGAAATTACCTGATTTTCCCCTCGGAAAAGTAGGATCTTTCCCTTTTAAAATGGTAAACCCTTTCACTCACAGCCATCAAATTGACTAGAGAGAAGTTTAAATGTAAATATAGGACATATTGTATAGCCCATCTCTGTAAATTATAATTTACCTCTCTAAATGATGTAATGAGCATTTTTCCAATATTTATGCATCAATTCATGAGTGTGTGTAAAGTTGGTTAAATCTGAAAAAAGAAAACTAATTCCGAAAAAATGAGCTGAAACCTGGCGGCGAAACCAGATTAAATCAGGGATGGTTTTCATGATTATGCAATATGTCTATTCACAGAAAAAAGTCCAAAATAAGAGATTTTAGCTCATTGTGTCCATAAATCATAGAAACCATGCAGTAATTTATTTTTTCTGGAAAATGTCCTAAACAGTGGATAAACAAAAATAAAAATGTCACTTTTCAATAAATGGTACTCTATGAACAGAAAATGACTGTTGGAAGATGAAAATTACATATGGCAGTGAGTTGTGCATGTGTCACATGATCCAGAAGCAACAAACCTAGCTTTATGTGTCATTAACACTAATACGAGGGTCGGTCAATAAGTAATGCCTCCTTTTTTTTTTCTCCTGAACTAAGTTAGTTATGTGAATAATTTTAATTTGGCGAAATTCCTCAAACCTTCTTCTACACTCCACTGCAATAGCAACTTCCTACGTCAAGCGGTGGCAGCACTGCTGCCTATTGCAAAATGGCTGACATCGAAGTCCGTATAAGACAGCGTTCTGTCTCTTTCACGGTGGGTACCCCGAATGTTAACCGACCTGAATAAGGAGTCACGAAAAACAATTTTTTTTCCTCGGTGAGGTTATGCGATGCCATTCCATAGACTGTCTCTTTGATTCTGGTTCAAAAAAATGAACCCACGTTTCATCTCCAGTCACAATTTTGTGCAGGAACTCCTCTCCCTGCAAATTGAAGCGCTGCAAGTGTTCGGAGGCTATTGTTTTTCGCGACTCCTTATTCTGGTCGGTTAACATTCAGGGTACCCACCGTGAAAGAGACAGAACGCTGTCTTATACGGACTTCGATGTCAGCCATTTTGCAATAGGCAGCAGTGCTGCCACCGCTGACATAGGAAGTTGCTATTGCAGTGGAGTGTAGAAGAAGGTTTGAGGAATTTTGCCAAATTAAAATTATTCACATAACTAACTTGGTTCAGGAGAAAAAAAATAGGAGGCATTACTTATTGACCAACCCTCGTATCACTATTCCTAACCTAACTGCCACTTACTTAGAATCGGAAGTTGGTATGTAGTGCAGGAAAATTGTGTGCGGAGTGTGTAATGAAGGAAACTAAACCCTTTAAATCCTACAAACAAACTAGCAATTGTTTTTCATTATTATATTAAGAATGAAGTATGATACACAGTATGTGGAAGGGATTTCACGTTTCATTTGGAATCTGACACCATGGGTACCAACTTTCCATGCTGATACTCTACCAATTGAGCTACCCAATGTTTGTGTATGGTGGGTAGGTGGAATATTTCTGCCTCGATTACTCTTGATGGTTAACCTAGCCAAAAAACTATGTGTGCACCTTTATCGATCAAAATTTTACACTGTTCATCATCAGTTTCTGATGCATCAAGCATGATTGAGGTAAACATAGTAATTGACCAAAGTAAAACATGACCATTCATGAGGGAACGATTATATCTGGAATTGATCAGGGTAAAGTTTGAAAAAAAATTTGCTGTCTGCTATTTTGATTTTTTGGCAGAATATAATAAAATATGCTCCTTATTATCACTATTTTAACTGTGATCAATATTAAATTAGTGTTATTGTGGGAAGATGAGATACCCTCTAAGCGTTATGGAGATAGAAAATCTGAAGGAAACTTTGTGGTTGTTTTGTCAATGAAGTGAACTTTCCTACTAACAGAAATAATCCCATTTCTCTTATGAACAAATTTTAATATCGCTAAGATCACACACTGCAGGAGAATTTAAAATTGTGAATTTACCCTCTATGTGAATTTATTTTTAACATTCACTGCACAGCAACAGAAAATCCATTTGCGATGTAGCCTACAACTAAAAATTTCCACCCATAATAAAATATAACTCACTTTCTACATGTTCAATTTATATTTTTCTCATGTTATAAACAAATCAATCAAACCGAGCAAACTAATAAAATCGAAGCGCCTAACAATTGGATTCATTCCGTTTTTATCTTTGCTCTCCTTTGACAAAATTTCAAGCCCGGTTTAGTAAGAGAACCGATGCATTGTGAGCATATTTTCTCATGGTACCGTAAATATTAGTTAGACCAAGTTCCTAGGACCCTCGATTGTTGTGGTTTTTATTATTATTATTATTATTGTTGAGAATTGTGCACATAGCCATAAATTGTTTACTGTGCAGCACATTAGTTTGTAGCGATGTGTGACTCTGGGTTCCCACAGTATACTGAACAGTATCATTTAAGATGGAGATAAGCAGTGGCGACACAGAATTTTCTTTTGGGGAGGGATTTGAGGAGAAAACTAAGAAAATAACTATAATGAATTTATAAAACTATAATCTTACCTGTGCTTTTGTAAGAATGTGAAACATGGCCACATTGCCGGAGGAACACAAGTTGAAAGTATTTGAAAATAAAGTTTTAAGGAAAATATTTGGACCAAAAAGAATAGGGTATGAGGAGAATGGAAAAAGCTCTACAATGATAAACTTCACAGTCTGTATCGTTCTCTTAATATCGCAGGTGGTTAGTATGGGTTGAAGATGTTGATCGAATGGGAGTGGAGAGGGGCATTTAACACAATTTTAATGGGAAGACCAGAAGGAAAATGACCATTGGAGGGACCGAGACGAAGATGGGATGATAATGTTAGGAAAGATATAAGAAATTCGATCTGGACACAGTTGACTAAGGACTAATATTTTCTGTGCTACAGAGTCCACTATCCTCTCTTTTCAATTGATGAAAAATAACCAATTTAAATATTTCCGAACACAGGTATAAAAAGGTGTGTAAAGTTTGCCCCTGATTTGCATTTATTGCATATTCTTTTCACTTTATTTTTTCAACTTCTGGGGGAGGGGGGGATATATCCCCCCTCTGCGTCCGTCACTGGAGATAAATTATTAGTATTTCCACATTAGCCTACAGCTGTTGACATTTCTTGGGAATAATGACTCTCTCTTACTGCCACTTTACAAAATTTGTTTTTTACAATTTTCTCAACAATAATTGCTTTAAGATGCTGCTCAGACCAAGCGAGGTGGCCAATACGGTAGCTTTGCACACTCACATCTGAGAGGTGTTGTGTTCAAAAGCCATGACCTGGGATTTTCATTGTTTCTCCGGTCTAAAAGACAAATACTGGATTGGTTACTTTTTTACCATGACATATCTCCACTATTTCATCTAATATAAAAACTGAAAATTAAATACAAGCATTGGCATGGTACAATAGGAACAGATGAATATCAATTATTTTATGGCCCACTGATACACCCAAACAGATTCTAAACATGTGATATGACTAATATGTAGTTAAAGCATGTATAAAAAAGGGCTAAACAAAAGAAAATTAAATGTCAAGTACTAAGACCTGTATCCTTTGGTACATTTTTTCATCAAAATTCTTTGAAGGGTACTTAGGTTAGGATACGAAAGTTAGGGAAAGTCATACTGTTCTACATCTGATATTTTTTTTTTCTTTTAGGTCCTGGTGCATGTGTCCTCATCAGAGCAGTTGAACCTTTGGAAGGATTTGAATATATGCAGGAACAGAGAAGCAAAAGAAAGAAGGCTGCTGCAACAAAACCGAAAGACTTAAAGCCACATGAATTATGCAATGGACCATCAAAACTATGCATTAGTTTCAATCTTACCAAGGAATCAACCGAAAAAGACTTGACTGTTTGGGATGGCATGTGGCTTGTGAAGGATCAGACAATAAATCTTTGTCAAATTGTAACATCTCATCGCATTGGAATTGATTCTGCTGGAATAGAATGGGCATCGAAACCACTTCGTTTCTATATTCTTGGCAACACCTCTGTTAGCAAGAGGGACAAGCATAAAGAAAAAGAACTTTTAGAACTGCTAAAACATTTTTCATAGGAATGAAAGTATATACTTAATTTGTAGATGTGATTTTTTAAAACCTACATTTGGATTTAATTTTTAATTTTAAGTGGAACCTAAATAAAACTAATATTCTTTTTTATCGTTTTCAACTCCTCTCAGGGGAGATCCCCCAGACTCCCCGCCCCCTTTTTTTTAAAAAGGATATTCCATACTCCCCACACCTCCCAGTAATTGCAAATTTTCCCATAAGTCTCCCCCATCCCATCTCAATAAGTTCTGGATCAGCCTGCAATCTGAAGTCGAATGTTGTATACTTTTAGGTTTTTTGTTAACAGACATTTGGGCCATGCATTAAATAATTTTGTTGAGAGAAAGAGAGAGAAATGCATGTTTAAGTTGCGCTCTGAACTACACCATATGTGACCCTACCAGGGAAACCCAACCATGAGTCAGAAAAATAATTTTTCTGATTTGAATGGATTCAACTTCAGAAAACTCTGATCATTAAGAAAAACAAATATATACCATACACACCTTTAGCTCAAAACTTGATGTTTTTATGATGACCTTTGAAACTTTATTTTTCAAAAAGTGAAATTTTTGATAATTGATCATCAAAGATAAGGAACTTTTCCGTGCTCTAAACTTGAAACTAAGTTACCTTGCTCAAAGTTTGTCCACACTAACAGAATCTCTAACTATAAAACAGAAGGTGTTTCTGCTGCCAGTATTTAATGTTTCTGTCATGAACAGTAACAAAGAAAACATTAGTGAGCAGCATGTTAAATTTCCACTGCAAATTATGATATGTTTCAAAAGCGCTGACCTCTTTTTCAAACTGAAAATACTATGGTTGTATTTGTTATTGATCAGAGAATATTGTTTGGGAATGAAACCAATAGATGGCATCAAAATCTAAAAATCAGCTTCTTGCACCCTGAGAGCTGTTTTGTTTACTGTTACAGTGAAGGAAGTAGGGAAAAAACCAGAGGCAGTATGCTATCCCAAGATTTTTCCCCATAATACCTCAATTTAAAAAAAGCATACCTCTTCCCTTACAATGTATTAAGTAGTGCACAGCAAACTTGATTACAATAAATCGGCTGTTATACAGTAATTGAATTACAAAATGATTTAAAAACAAGCTTCCTCTAAAATAAGTAAATATATTATATAAAAAAAAAATTATTTAAACTTCAATAAAACAAAGGCCATTTTAAGCAGGAATGCCTGTATAGCTTTAAGCCATATAACTACTGATGTGCATCTATTTTCTGTTGTTGATGTGTTATGGCTTTCTGTTAATTTAAACTGTTATTCAAGTTTACTGACTATGATACAGGATGAAATAGAGCTATGAATCATGGTAAGTAAATATTCAATTTGGCATTTGCATCTATGACTGGGGAAACCATAAAAAACCTAAATCAAGCTGGCCAGCCATGAAATTTGACTCCAGAATCTCCCGAATGTGAGTCCAAGATGTTATCATCTTGACTACCTCACTGATGCTAAGTTACAGTACATCAGATGTAGATGTAGATGTAGAATCCACATTTTGGATCAGCCCTGATTTTAGAAACTGGTTTGTTTACTATCCCCAGACCATTAGATCCTCTTCAATAGCAAGAGTTTGTCCTCTTTCATTTTATGATAAAGGATATGTACAGTACACCCCTATAAAACTTTTCACCTGATCTCTGTGATAACAACATTACTTCATTTTTAATTTATTGTAACATTTCCAGACTACTATGCCTTTATGACACAAGTAATGACATCACCAAATCGATGTGCTTGGAAGTATGGGGTGTCAGGTGGGAACGTTAAAAAACAAATTGTTTGTACCGCTGTCTTTGCTTTTGTTTTCTCCTTTTCGCTTTTCATTACATGTTTTCCTTGTCTATTTCTGTCTCTATTTCTTCCTCTTCTGTAATTCTTAATTCTTATTCTTTTCATACTAAATTTTTATTCCTTCCTGGGGATCCACAGGGATTTGATCCTAGAACCTCCAGTCTACTCCACTGCTGTACCCACTGAGTATTAGGGACAAAATTGACCATTTGCACTTAACATAACACATATTTTAAAATTAAACAATAGGCTAAATGGCAGATTTTATGTAATCAGACAGTGCCATCTGACGTCTTTTTTTAGACAATATGTTTTAAATATAACATTAGAACAAAGTTTAGAATGAAGTTTTTTAGACAGTGAAGCTTTACTACATTCAAAAGTAGTCGAACATTTAAAACACTTTTAGAGCTAAAAGTGTTTTAAACGTTCGACTACTTTTGAATAATAACATTAGAATTTAGTTGGAATCTTGTAGCGAGCGAACGCAGATCGGATCTCATAAGTGTATTAAAAGACACAGAATCTACATTAACATGACAGCAGAGTAACGATCTTCACATTTCCAAAGGCATTTACATCCTTTACTTGAAAGAATGCTATATAAAATGTAAATAATAGATATCAGTTATCCTTTTTTTAATACAACATTTCATATTGCTACACTGTGCGGGAATAATCTTTCCTACCATAAGTAGGCTAGTGTTTGTAAAAAGTGTATAAGTTGCTCAACAATCCTACTACACCAGAAAGTAGGTACTAAAATATCAATACTGTAATAATATTACATATTTTAAGTTTCTTATAGAGCAATAAATTAATGTGATTAGTCTCATAAGTAGTTTAGCAATTATGTGGGTGGCACTAAAATATCACGTAATTTCAGAACTTTAGTAGATGTAGATATAGATATCGCGTTCTGTAGATCCTGTGTTGAGCGAGGCTCAAGGATATAGAACAGCAATTTCTCTGTAATATTTTATTTGATATGTTGAATGTAGTAATAACAGTACATATCAGGGGTGACCACAGCATGGCTCGCAAGCTGCATGTGGCTCATTTATCATTCTTATGAGATTACTCAAGGAATAAAAGAAATGCGATACATAGTCTGGTAAGTTTGTTGCCTATGTGAATACATATCACATTTATGCGAGCAATTCAAAATACCTGAAAATTGTCTTGTTTGGGCCCCTTCTAGTTCTCAGGTCACCTCGCATTGTGTGGCCACTACTAGGATCTCTTATAGGTGTTGCTTTCATTTGTAACAACCCAAAATTAAGTATGACTTTCTCCAAAGTTCGTCCCTTAGATTGCAGCTCTCAGAAGTTAGGCAGTTGGCCACCCCTGGTATATAGCAACCCCATACTGTAAGTTATGTACTTCTGATTTGCACAAGTCATGCAGTGACATCATTACTTGCATCATAAAACACGGCACTCCTAGCAAAGGCACTTGGCATCTGGTTCATATTACTCGGAAGGGCTATTTATTTTATATAATATAAGGATTATTATTATTATTATTATTATTATTATTATTATTATTATTATTATTATTATTATTATTACATCATCTAATTAGAAATGACATTGCCATTTCATTTATAATTTGCCATTTTATGATGCCTAATCTGAAGATTGCTTTGCCATTGCTGAACCAGTAAAGTTGCCTATGAAGGGGGATTCTATGACACTCTACACACTTTTGGGGGGAGAGGGTACCAATAATTAATTGTATAATTAGATGGTACCAGCATGAGTGATACTGTAGGTTACTGTATTCTGAAGTTTAGCATTATGTATTTCTATGATGGGGGTCATCAATGCAACTGCTAACCTAATATCAATGTTGTTAACCTATCCTAACCTAACCTAAATTATGGTTGTAATAGAAAATAAATGTCACTAAATTTTTATAATAATCAATAGTCAACGAGACATAAGCTTACTTCTCGGAGGTTAAGAAAAATCTTAAATTAATAGTCCTTCTGGATATGTCCTCCACATTGCTGTCTGCATACTGGACAATTGTGGCATTGTAGCACAATTAATTATATTAAGAACTCATCAATTAGCTCTGGCCTCCTGATGACAGACAGCTCGGACCTGTGAAGAATGTGTTGCTAGCACCATATAACTCATGGCCAGCAACACTCCTACGTCACTGAAAATGGCCAAACTGGCACTCCCTTACCTTGATATGGGTGAAAACAGTGGCGGACGCAGGGGGGATTAGGGGGGATATATCCCCCCGAAATTTGAAAAAAGGCTATATATGCAATGTAAGTGGTCAGTTTTATAAACTAATTATGTATGTAAGTTTTTTTTTTTTTTTTAGTACGGTATTCTTTCTACCTAACTTATTCAAATCCCCCCCCCCCCCCAATAATTCTTCATCCGCCACTGGGTGAAAAAGTATCACGAAAAAAATGAATATCTACATACCTTTACCATCCAGTAGAAAAATCCACTTCCTGCATAAGGGACACTCCACTTCTCGTAACAGGAGTCCTTGTTCGAAGCAACACTCCTTGGCACTCTCTTCAGTGGCACAAATTCTGTGCAGGTGTTTCCAGTTGATCAGTCATTTTAAATGATTAGAGCAATTAAGAAAATGTTTAATTTCGGTACGAAAATATCGAAAATCCCGGCGCGGGTGGAGAGTGAAGAAACCCGAATAGTTTAATCACGACACAACACGACCCAGACAGCTGAGAAAGTAAACACAAACATACCGGCGCGATACCGGAAGGAGAAGCGATACTGGAACGAGACCATGTTTATGTTTATTTGCAGTAGAGTTATTGAAGTTTGAAATTATGTTTCCAAAAAATGTTTATCATTTGGCGCGATTATTTCCCGACACCGATTTTAAAATGTCAAAAAATAATATTTAATATTGAATAGCGCGGGCTTTGAATCACGGCAGCATTGACGGCGAACCAAGAAGTGTTGCCAATGCCCAAAGAAAGTGATGGAAGACGTGTGGAATACAAGCCATGGTCCGCAAATATGTCCGACGTAATTTATTTGGGATGCTGCAACTTATTTGCAACTTTGAAAACCATATGAAAACACTTTAACACTTCTTTCACTAACCGCTCTTTATTGTTTTTTAAACTGTAATCTACTAATATCAAGAACCACAGTCGCGCATGTCCATAAAGAGATATTTTTTAAAACCAATTGGGAAATTTAATGGTCTTGACCATGTATAGGAATGTACAAGTAGTTCCCAAATGCGCCAATTTTATTTGACTTATCATCCTGCATTCATAATCAAGGTAGTAAAATCCCAAAATGTAGTTAAAGAGTAATCATTATGGTATTGCACGTTCGATAGTACCAGTAATCAATATTACTGATAACGTGCCATTTATTATTTAAAGAAGAGTTTTAAGGTTATGTAACATCATATCACTGCCCTTATAAAACAGCTGAAGCGAGTTATCTTCCCAGTAGATCTACTCGGTTAAGGCCTTCTGTATCTGCTGTTCTTAATATTGTATTTGAATTCATTTAAGATGTCACTTCCTCAGACCAAAGCTGAAAGTATTACAAAAGTACAGCGAAGAAGATCTGAAAGAAGTAGTTTTAAGAAAATTGCTAATGTCAATAAAAAGAAGCAGAATGAAGTACCAAAAATGTCTTCTCAGAAGAAACTTAAACTAGATGGTACATTAAATGCAGATGCCATTTTAAATGCAAGTTTAGCTGCACCAGTAGGTCATGTATGTCCCAAGTACGGACCCAACAGACTGAATTATAAATTTTATGACACGCCTTGTGAGACACTAGCTAAAGCCTTACTTGGACAGATCCTTGTCCGGCGACTGGATAATGGTACCTTGATAAAAGGGCAGATAGTGGAAGTAGAAAGCTATCCTGGAGGTGAAGACAAAGGCTCTGTTACTTATAATGGCAGAATAACAGAAAAATTAAAGGCCTTATACATGAAGCCTGGTACAACATTTGTCTACTTAACATATGGCATGTATCATTGTATCAACATATCCAGTCAAGGTATGGGTTGCAAACAGTATTACCTACTTTCTGTCTAATGTTGCTAGTATAGGGAACTGAATTATTTTCCTTTCTGTTTCAGGACCTGGATCAGCAGTTCTACTAAGAGCAGTTGAGCCCTTAGAAGGGCTCGAGTATATGCAAGAACAGAGGAGCAAGAAGAAGAAGATGGCACCGACAAAAGAATTGCTGCCCCAAGAGTTATGCAATGGACCATCAAAACTCTGCATTAGTTTCAACATTACCAAAGAACACTGCAATGAAAGAGATTTAACAATCTGGGATGAACTGTGGATTGAAAAGGGAAAAACCATTAAACCATCTCAGATAGTTGCATCACATCGTATTGGAATTGACTCAGTGGGAAAGGAATGGGCTTCCAAGCCTCTCCGTTTTTACATCTACGGAAATACATCAGTAAGTAAAAGAGACGTAAATAAAGAAAAAGAACAGTCTTAAAATGCACTGTCATTTTAAAATTTTACATCTTGCTTCCAACAACAAAAAAACAGTGAATAGTTTTTTATTTTTTTATTTATTTAATACTTGTAGGTCTACATAGGTGGAGTAGCCTCCTGAACTCAAGTGTTCTCAATGGTTGCCCCAAATCTAGAAATACTGGTACCGTACCATTTCAAAACATCATAACTATATTATGTCTGGGATAAACTATTTTAGTTAGATGTAGGTTCACAGTTCAGTTTTCACACAAATGTCCTGGTGTCCCGAGATAAATCTTCATTTGAAAGTCAGAAGCAAAATGCAGTAAAAATATTTCTTAATTATTTTTATCATAACTAGTAATTAATTAGTTTCATTTTTCCTGTGGTATAGTTGAATAATATATACTACCATATAACTAGTAATGCAAGTAGGCCTATTGAAAACAGCTATGGAGAGATATATTTTCATAATTCATAACAATATTCTAACAGACGTTCCGAAACTTGGAAAATGGAGGACATGTAAGTTACAGTAGGCTATAGAAAGTTCACAACAGATATGCTGAGAACCTAAACTAAACTCCTTGGCGCTACATCCCCAAAGGAACAAGGCCTACCACCCAACCGCTGCGTCATCAACCATAGGCAGATGGCAGGATTGGGAGCAGGTGGTCAGCATGCAGACACCCATGGCTAATGGTGGTTTCCATGACCGGAGCCGCTACTTCTCTATCAAGTAGTTCCAAAATTTGAATCACGAGGCTGAGTGCACCCCTACCAGACCTTCCTACCTCACACTCAGAAAAATCCGAGGAGGTACCGTGGATCAAACCCGGGCTGACGGATCTGTAGTCAGCGACGCTAACCACAAGACCACACCGGCGGTCATGCTGAGAACCTACTTTAGATGAAACTGTCATCATCTATGTATTCTTGTTGGATGTTTTATCTGAAATTCTACCCTTGCTTCGAATTACTTCAGACATAAAATAGATTAATTATGAATAGGGATGGAGCATAAAGGCTAGTTTACACAATGACAGTAGATTTTGTAACAACACTAATTTATCCTCCTTTTTTAGAGTGAAATACACATCAATATTATATTATTATAATGGAATCCACTTGCAGATAGTTTATATGCTTTTTTCGTACTTTGAATACTGTAGAAAAATATTGATGTGTATTTCACTGTAATTTTATAGTAAAATTTCCTTTGTATTCATGCTTGACAAAGATCATCAAGTTTTGTGGACAGATAAGTGGGGAGGTGGGAGAACCATGTTACCAATTCAGAAGTTGGATTACTAACGTATAGGAATTTTCCTCCTATAATATTATCATTATAAGTAGTCAATATTTATAAAATTATTACCTAAAAGTAACAAATCGGTAAAAATTTCTTAACAATTGCCAAGAACTGGTGAATGTTACTTTCGTTTGTTTTGTATTTATGAGTTGTCCGTCAGGTGGATACTTATTGAACATGGTAGAAGATTGCTTTAATGGAATCCACTTGCAGATGGTTCAAATGCTTTTTTCATACTTTGAATAGTATAGAAAAATATTGATGTGTATTTCACTTTAAAAAAGGATAAATTAGTGTTGTTACAAAATCTACTGTCATCATGTAAACTAGCCTTTATGCTTCGTCCCTTACATTTAGTAGGCCTACATAGAAAATAATCATATGTAGGAACTTCTCTTCATAATGTAATTTTAAACCTGTCAGAAGATAAATGAGTTAGCATGACAAATATTCGGAAGTATGTACTGAAAATTAAATAATGAGGCTATCAATTTTATAGTAAAATTTCCTTTGTATTCATGCTTGACAATCAGAGTAACTTTTGTGGACAGATATCAGGTGCAGGGGGGGGGGGGGAACATGCTACCAATTCAGAAGTTGGATTACCAACATATTTACTCGAATCTGATGTGCACCACAATTTTAAAATTTAAACAATAAAGAAAGAGTTTGTTGGCAATGTGCATCAATGGTAGGATATTCTATTTGGTATTTTATCTTAGTATTTTATTTTATACTATAATGGATTTGTGAATGCTGAAGAATAAATTCAGTATAACAGTTTGGGGGGATAGTGGAGGGGGTGCAGGACAGTAGATACCTCTACATTGAATCCCGCCATTTTTCAACATGACTGGTGTAGTGTCAAAATAATACATTAACTTTAACCATGTTTGTGTGTACATTAGTAATAGGCCAATGATAAATCAAGTTGAGAATTACAGCAATGCATTGTTACGTAAATGATCAAAATTTCCACCAAACTACGGAACAGATTTGCACTTGAATCTAATGCATGCCCTAATTTTGAATAGTACAATGTATAGAAAAAAAAAGTGCAATTGATTCGAGTAAATATGGTACATAATATAATAATATTAAAAATTTATGCAATACTGTATTTTGAACTTTAATTACATAATATAGGAACTGTAAAATTAAAAATACTTTGCTCTAAAAAAATCACAATATAGTATAAATGTTATGAAATAATTATGAAGTATTAATAATTGCATTAACTAGTTTACAAAGACTACCCACTATATACTTTCAAATACTTCTTCTATCTCTATCTCTATTTGTATATGGCACAATTTTCAGTTTAGATTAGGGTGTTCACACACAATACAAAATTTGAATAATATCAGATGGTATTTAAAATGTATCACAAATAACTATTAAAAACATATCACTAGTATATCTTACATTATTAAACAGTCTTCACTTGGCAACATTGTTCATGTGACTTCTTTCCACACATTTCTAACAAAATATTTTACAAAAGCAAAAGTAGTTTGGGTACAACATTCTTTGCAGCAGAACATTAGACCACTTATTTGATACTTTACCGACCTGACAATCTTCATTATCAATTACTACTACTTTTCTCCCAACTCTCATACATTAAATAATATATTTCCCATTAATTAATGAAATTATGTTTCAGCACATGGCATCAAAAACTAAGGAGTGTTTCTTCTCACCTCAGCATCATCACTCATGGCCCACACTACACTACACAAACACCAATACACATACTTATCTTTCCCACCTTACACTTTTGCCAGTTAAACATTACTGTGATATGGCCCACCCAAGTTGTGCATAACTCAAAAAACGGCCACATTATCGCCATATCTGCCTCAATGCAACCGGTTTGGCATTGGACACATTCAACATATCTTGGAGTTCAGCATATATATATATACATAGTCAGAACCGTTTATAAGGACATCGCTTGTAACAACATATTGGGTATAACGGCAATCAGTAGGTCTATTAAGGCAAGCATTACTGTCAAAGATGTTGCTAAAAAAATTGAAAAGTATTTAATATTGAAGAGAAGTACACATAATGGATCAATTACAAAAAACGGGGAAACAAATGTCAGCATCGAGAAGGAATTGGGTGTATCACACTCAACATTTTCAACAATTTGGAAGGACAGAGAGAAAATACTATCTCTTTTTTAACAAAATTCTCTAAAAATCTTAGCTGTTATTCTAGAAAACCAGAAAATTAAATTCCTATAAGATGCCAACTTTTCTCAAGTACTGAAGTGGAATAATATTGTGTCGTTATTGACGTTCTGTGCCTATGTAATGTGTTAGATTATTCTAATGCATAAGGTACAGTACACCACATTTGTACAACATTTGTAGTAAGAGAAACAGGAGAAAGTGTAGGCTTCCGTAATTTATAACATTGCATTTACTGTAGGAGAGTACACACAGTCATTAGAGTATGTACTGTAATACATTTTTGTAACACATTAACTGGAACAAGAATATTTCATACATGATAGTACATACAAGAAGGTTAAAAATATAAAACTTGCGGTTTTAAAATATTTAAAGAAAAATTAGGTTTGAGCAACTATCGGCAATAACAACCAAAATTGGTGGTCCCTTCAGAGTCGTTATAACTGGTTTTGACTGTACATAGTATTTTAAATATTTTAACAAGATACTGAACTGCATTCATGAATGAGCTCAAACAGCCAGAAGAAAGCTGTAAAATAAGAGGGTGGCTCCATTGCAAATAAGGGTGCAGGTGGTAGCGACTTATTCTGATGGATGGTTGTAAATTCTTACATGATTTCAGCTCTGATTTTTGGTTAATGCTTGACAAGTTCCTGTCAAAGCATGCATCTTTCTTTGCTGGTGCTTTCAAATTATATATATGCTATTGATGAGTTAATTTTCTTGAAATGGTTAAGTATTTCTCAGGAAACTGACGATTTCACATTTGTTATTGGTGTGGATTGCAAACTAAAGCAACACTGTTGTCTGAGAAAGTGACAAGTGTAGTTGGGTTCTGTTTAGGAAAGAAATGGTACGAAAAATTTAGTGATTATTGCTGTTAAGGTATGTAACTGTATTGTTTTGTTTTCTATTACAGTGTTGTACTTTTTCCAAGTTTTAATGTGTTCAAAAACCCGAAAAAATTGGAAATCCAAATTACCTCAGCCCCAATTGAAGAGCATTTTTTCAAAAGCCGATATCTACATGGACTTCTCAGTGCCAGAGGTGACTAAGTGCCATCAAGAAAAGTGCTAATATTTGTGTGTATTGACCAGCAAAGCTCGCATTCTATCTAAGCCAAACATGACAAACAGCCTTGCTGTATCAGTTACAGACACAGTAATGGCTGCTAGCCATGTTTGGCGTAGATAAAATACGATCTTTGCTGGTCAATACACACAAATATTAGCACTTTTCTTGATGGCACTTAGTCACCTCATGCACTGAGCCATCCATGTAGATATCGGCTTTTGAAAAAATGCTCCTCAATTACTCTTAGTGCACCATATCTCCGAGCTTGCACTACCATTAGGATAAGGACAAAGATTAGGGTGGGAGGATCAACTACCTGGCATTTCCAGAGCTCCCCTACTGTGTTACTGTGTTACAGGAAAACATCACATCAGTATTGAAAAGTGTCTTGTTGCAGTTAGATGTAAAGTGAAAATCATTTTCTGTTCTTAGTGTAAGTTTCAATAACCGTTATTAATTAATATCACCACTTGTGCATATAAAACTTAAAATTATTACTGTAACTCAATAGTCCATCCTCAGGTCTGTAGTAATCACGTTGCTTGTCTTGTTTCTTTCAGTGGATGTGACAGTTCGCCAACCTACAGACCTGAGAATGGACTGTTGAGTCCGAAACATATCGTCAACTGAAGAGAAACTTTTACAATAACAATTTTAAGTTTATTCGTTTTATATATTTTACATGTAAGGTGACTTGTGTCTTATTATACGCATGTACGAGCAAGTATGAACTGATTGCGATTTTAATCTATATGAACTAATTGAGCTAATGGTGGTAACTAAAAGTTTTCAGTTTTAAAGAACATTATAACTTCAAATATGGCCATTTTTCATGGTTATAAAAAAGAACAGAGTGCAGAGTGCCATAACATCCCCATATGGATAATTGTATTAAAAAATTTATTTTGCGAAATACCCATAAAATAGAAGGATGTTAACAGCAAAATCAGCCACTTCAATTTTACCAAAATATATGGTCCCTAGCAATTACACATCCTTATGGTAAACAGAACACCAGTGATGATGATAATAACGGTAATGGAAATCTTCATTCTTCTAAAATCTTGATACATCAGACATCACACCTCCTGTTATGTGTATGTCTATGTTTGATGAGATTTCCAATACAGGAGAAGGTTTGCCCACAAGATTCGCACATATAAGGCCTAATCCCTGTGTGTAAAGTGTTATGAGTTACGAGGCTTTCCCTATGTGCAAAAGCCTTATTACAAACTTTGCAAACAAACGGTTTCTCACCTGTGTGAGACCGTTCGTGTCGCTGCATCTCTACCTTAAGGCGAAAGTTCTTACCGCAGAATCGACAAAGGAACGTTTTCTCCCCTGTATGAAGCAGAAGGTGCGTTCCCAGTGAGCCTCCACTCATGAATGCTTTTCCGCAGATTTTGCAGACATGCCTCGGCTCTGATCCACAATGGCTATCAACGTGAACTTTGAGATTTCCTTTCTGTTTGAATGTTTTCCCACAGATGTTGCAGGCGTATGATTTGGCTTCTTGGTCTAAGTGTTTATTGTTAAAGTGGTTTCTAAGATTACTAGCATTGGAGAAAGGTCGCTGGCATTCTGAACAATTCCACTGCTTTCCATGCTGTTTCATTCTATGAGATCGGTACTCTTGTTTTGAATCAAAACCTTCATCACATGATCTACACTTGAAAACACCATTAGCTGAGTGTTGAGATTCATGTTTTATCAAACACTTTCTGTTTGTATACATTTTGCCACAATAACAACATGGAGCTCGTGCTTTCATGTCTGCAGAATGACTTCTCATATGGTGATTCAAATGAGAAATAAGTTCAAAACCACTATTACAATATTTACAAAAAAACTTTTTTGGCACTAAGTCAAGAGTTTTGTCATCACTTAAATCCTCATCCCGTTCTTTGTTTCTTATATTTAATTCATTTTCTTTTGGAAGACTATGGGACTTCATATGTTCTTCTAACAAACTCGCTTCAGTAAATTCCATCCTACATGAAGCACAAGGAAAGATTATGTTGGGTGAAAGAACTTTCTTTTTTAGTTTATTTTTTGAATTTAAAATATAAGCATAATCCACTTTACAATTAACATTACTTTTTCGTTTAATACATATTTTCTTAGATGATTTGGCTTTTGAATTACAAGAATCCCCATACTCTACTGGAGTATTGTAATTACTTGTTTGTTTTTTGTGTATTTTCTTAGATGATTCAGATTTAAATATATAATCATGCTCTGAGTCCACTGATGGATTAAGATCTTTCTTCTTTTCAGAATCAAATTTTGAATCTCCTGAAGAATTAAAATTACTTTCTTTTTCATTATGCAGTATCTTAGATGAGTCAGTTGTGGAACTAGAACAGTGGTCTGACTCTACTGAGGGATTACGATATGTTTTCTTTTCAGATTCGAAAAGTGGATCTCCTGAAGAATTAATATCATGTTTTTGTTCATTAAATATCTTCTTAAGTACATCAATTCTAGAACTAGAGCTGTATTCTGAATCCAATGATGGATGAAGATCTTTATTCATTTCAAATTCAAAATTTGAATCTACTGAAGAATTTAAATTACTTTTTTGTTCATTATATATTTTCTTAGGCGACTCGGATTTGAAACTAGAACAGTGTTCCACTGCAGGCTTAAGAAATGTTTTCTTTTCAGATTCAAAATTAGAGTCTACTGAAGAATTCAAATTACTTATTTGTACAATATGCATTTTCTTAGGTGACTCAGATTTGGCACTAAAACAGTGTTCTGAGGCCACTGAAGGATTAAGATCCTTTTTCTTTTCATGTTCAAAATTTGAACCGATTGAAGAATTTATATTATTTTCCTGATGTGACTCCAACTTAGAAATTGTAGAATAATTATCGTTTTTCGATAGTGGCTCAATCCCACTGTTGGATGAGTCATAATCACTTTTCTTTTGATTCTCAAAATTGGAATTCAAAGATGCAATACCATTTTTATTTGAAGAATTAAACCTGGGATCCGTTGAATGATGTAAATGGCCACTATTTTGCAGACATTTATCATCTGCTTCATCTTTCATTTTTTCAGTTTCTTTACACAGTAAGGATGTTGTTGAGTTAGCTTCAGGTTCTTCAGGCTCTAAGAAGTCATTGTCAGAAGAGCTGTTGAGAGGTGAATCTAAGTTAGAAATGTCACCTGTTTCTGGTTGTTGCCTATTAGAGAGTGATTCAGACACTCCGGTATTTTGTTTCTCAACAAATTCTTCAGACCTCAGACTATTAGTTACTTCATTTCCCATAAAAGATGGTGGTACAAAAATACCATTATTACCACTGACAACTTCATCACAAATGCTGCTTCTTTTCACAGTAGAGTTAAAGACAGCTGACTGTGATAATAGGTTTCCACAGCTGGAATTTATTTCACAGGATCCTTGTTTTTGTACAGAAAGATCATTCTGCGGAACAGAGTTTAACAGTTTAAAATGACCACCTGCATGTAGAGAAATATCTGGAATGATTTTATGATTATATAGAAACCTGTCGTGTTCACCATTTGATATTCTATGTTCTTGAGACAATTTTTCTCGAGCATAACTTGGAATTTTTTGAGTGTCATAGTTTTGGAAGATACTGCCTACTGAAGGTTTTTCAGTCAAGGCTAATAAACTGTCGGAGGTACATGGATATGGTAGACATCTTGAAAATCCACGATCTTCGAATGGAAGATATCTTGCACTGTCATCAGATTTACTTTCCCTTGGTACCTCAGTATGAATTCCAAAAGTTGGCATTGCATCAGGATGGACATTAAAGTTGCTATTGCCCCAGTAGAATTGAGAACTGTAAAGAAAAATACCCTTAACTTCAACATAAATTCAACTATGAAGGTCTATGCAGTTCAACAGATTAGAAAATAAGTAGGGGCATTTTATAGTGTAATATAATCAGATAGGTTGGAAGTTAAAATGTAAAAACATTTTACAATGGTAACTAATTTACTGAAAAGCTAGTAAGCTAACATTTGGTATAAGTATGGGCTTGCTCCCGTTTTTCTCTAATTTTATTGATGTGTGTTTGTACTAGTGGGATATCATGATAAAGGGTGTTTTAAAGAGAACACATCTCTCTACATTGCTCCTATTACTCCTAGAATTTTCAGTACTGATAATCAAACTTAACTTTTGAAAATTGTTCAATATTAATTCACATTTTAAGACAAAGATATGCACTTGAGAAAATTCACTGTTAAATGTGTCTGCAGAATTTCCATGAAACATAAACTTAATTAAGCATTCGTTACCACACAAATCTTATTTTTATTAATGCTAACAGAAATGCTAACCTCTCAAGTTAAAGTTTTTTTTTTTAATTTTTTTTTTTTTTAATTCAACGCCTCCACGACTGGTCGACTTATGTATTCCCCCCTGGGCCTGGAAGTGTAGCCCCTTTCCTTTAATTGTGATGCATTTTAACATTGATCTACTCATCAAACCCATTCACCCAAACTACAAATTCTTGCAATCACAATATCATAACTTGAGCTAATTCCCTTGTAAGGACAAATTTGAGCAAAAGATAGTTACTTGTCACTCCCTAAGTTCCACCCACTCTCCACTCTTTTGCCATGGTGACGGCTGCGGCAAGCTTGTCCACGCCAGCAATGCAGCTCACTGTTATACTGCACTGTTATATAAGTTACAAATTTTCTACACATAGTCTAAATAATGCATAATACTATTTACATAGTTAAGCAAACGGAGCAGAGGTGGCAGCCGTAGCGGGGTTAAACACACTTGAAGAATAATGTTGAAATCTATAGGACTCGACTCATATAGTATGACCACTTCACAAAGCTCTTTCTGCAATACAATAATATAGGCTAATTTGTTTATTATTGCACAGAGTCATCTAGTTTGGGGCTGCAATGAGGAATGGCAATGACATAAATAGGTGATATAGTTACTGATATTGGGATGAACACAGTGAAATCACCTTGCACTTCACAGCTCAACAAACCCTTGTGGCCTAATGGTAAATGCTTCTGGCTATGAAGCCAGAGATCCGACTTCAAATCTCGGTTGAGGCATAAATTATAGGTTACTAATAGGGCCCCGATAGGCAGGTAGGGTGAAGAACGAGTAAGAGAGGAAGTAATGAGGAGAAAGAGGATGGAAAGTGAAGGAGAATGGAGAAAAAACATTTAATTTTTCCCAATTCTTAACTTTTTGCTGCCAGATGGCGTAATAGTTCTACAAACTGTCGCTACATGTCTCACTACCGAGCTTAACGGGTGGTAGATAACTATTTTTTCCCCAAATTTGAAAAACAGGGTGCAAAGTTCGTCCCCATCCACTACACAGCCCTGATCTGCTCTTTCAGATTATCATCTCTTTGGGAAATTAAAGAATTCTATTTGGGGCACAAGATTTGAAGATGACTCACTTCTTACTTCTGTAAAGAAGTTTCTAAAACCTGCTGAGAGTGCTTTGTACCATGCAGGATTAGGTGCTCTTCTTCAAAGGTGGTATACAGCTGTTTTAAGAGATGGGAATGTGTAATCAAGTATAGTGGCAGCTTCTTTTATTTTTAAGAAAATATTTATCACCTGTGTAAATAGCAAGCTGCAAATTTAAAAATTAATGAGAAAAATAAAGAACAATTTGGCATAACTAAATAATAAGGAAACATATCAACACAAAACTTTATTTACAAAGATACAGTACCTTACTCTATTTCTCAACATAATCGCCATTGCTGTAAAAACATTTATTGTAACAGGGAACCAGTTTTTCAATGCTGATTTTATACTCTTCTAACACCAAAGATCTGTGCCAGGATGTCACTGCCACTTTGAGGTCTTCATCGGTTGGGAACATTTTCCACCCAAAAAGTCCTTTAGTTTCGGGAACAAGTGAAAATCGCTGGGTAACTTACCAGGCCAGGGCTGTGAGGAGGATGACCAAAAATTTCCCACTTAAAACGTTGAAGTTGTGCCTATGTTTGAGCAAGCGAATGAGGCCGAGCATTGTCGTGATTCAAAAACACCTTTTCAGACAAGTTTCCACATCTCTTGTTTTGGATAGTGCGTCGTAATCGTTGAAGAGTTGCACAATAAGGCCTCTGTGTTTATTCCTTGTCTTTTTGGCCGAAACTACTGGTTCAGGTCTTTGGCGGTAGAAGAGTATAACATTAGCATTGAAAAACTGGTATCACGTTGCAATAAATGCCTTGACAGCAATGGTGATTACGATGGCAAATACAGTAAGGTACTGTATCATTGTAAATAAAGTTTTGTGTTGATATCTTTTGCTATTACTTGGGTATACCAAATCATTCTTTACTTTCTGGGCAACTTTTGTATATAGTAGCAAGGCTCACAAGCTAAACATTTAAGCAAACTTTGTGAACTGCCTTAACTAGTCACCTTCCAGATTTGAGCTAACAGCTCAACAGCTGAGCGAACAGTTAACAGCTATGGAAGGATACTGATTTATTTACTAACATTTACAGGCTTCTCAATATTGGCAGATCATTTGGGTCTTTTTTATTATTATCCTTTTTTTTTTAAATTTTCTTATTACACACGTATTCCATAGGAATCAAGGGTAAATAAATTTCATTCCAGCCATTACCTCAGGAAGTGGAGAAAATTGCAAAACACCATTCTGAATGGTCAACCAGGGAAACTACATTACCAGAATGTGAATTTGTGATATTACTGCCTTAACATCACATTCATTGCTATAGAAAGAGCTTACAAGAAGAAACAGTTTGGTACACAAAGCATTAATTTTGCCTAGGGTTCTCTCGAAAGTATGAGGTTCTTAAACCTACACCCTAACACTAGCAGCTTCACTTCCTTTCCAAAGGAAGGCTGCAAGTGAGTAATAAATCCTGCCGTCAGCCAGCACATCTACAAACCATGATAAGCATTCAATATAAGAAATGTATCGGTAGGCTACTTACCTTTTGATGTTTTGTTCCATGGAAGTGAAATGACAATCTCCAACTGGATGAAATCTATCAATTGCAGAAGTCTGTACAGTTGACAAGTCGTTAGATCCAATTGCTGGAGTAATCCAGTCCTGGTTTTCTTCAAAACTTGTGTTTCTGTAATCACAGTAATTGGCAGGTAGGCCTACTGATGGCATCAAGTCTGGAGGAACAGTATTACTACCCTTCTGAATTTCCACTGTAGGCCTACTGGTAACTAGATTTGAACGCTCAACAGGCGGTTTTCTGTTCCCAAGATTATTTTTGTTTTGTGTTGTTAGCTGGTTAGCTTTTGACTTTGTTTTAGATTTATTTGTCACTGAAGGAGTATTAAGAGCACATTTATTACGATGAGTCTTTCTATGTTTGATTAGGTTTCCAATGCATGAGAATGTACAGCCACATGCCTCGCACATGTACGGACGTATTCCTGTATGAAGAGTGTTATGAGTCACAAGACTTTCTCTATGCGCAAAGGCTTTCCCACAAGTTTTACATACAAAGGGTTTCTCCCCTGTGTGTGATCGTTCATGCCGCTGCATCTCCACTTTTAGACGGAAATTCTTGCCGCAAAACCGGCAAAGAAATGTCTTTTCTCCAGTATGAAGCAAGGCATGTGTTACAAGAGTTCCTCGGGTCATAAAAGCTTTACCACAAACCTTACACACGTGCTGAGGATCTGTACCACAGCGGCTTTCCACATGAACTTTGAGATTCACTTTCAACTTGAATTCTTTCCCACAAACATTGCAGATAAATACTTCTGTTTCTTTGCTTTCATGCCATTTCATGTGTACCTTGAGTTTCTCTTCAGTAGCAAACAAATGACTACAAGCCTGACATTTCCAAGGCTTTTCATGTTCTTTATCTCGGTGTTTTGCTCTCTCTATTTCTGTTGCAAATACTTTGCCACATGGACGGCACCTAAACGTTCCCCTTCCTTCATGCTGAAGTTGATGCTTGTTAAGACTACCTTCTTTTGTGTAATTTTTCCCACAGATTTGGCAAGTCAAAGATTTTTTTGCTTTATTTTTTGTGTTGTGACTGTCTAAATGATGTGTTAGCAACGAAAGAAATTTGAACTGTTTGCTACATATATGACAAGAAAGAGTTTTCTTCTCTTCTTTCTTATGGGTTCTTTTATGCTGAAGAAGTACTGATTTGAACCTACAATCCATGCCACAAATATCACAGACATATGAGGTGTTATGTGCATTTACCACTTCTTTTTCTGAAAAATTGTTATTATCGGGGTTATTATCTTGCATCTGAGTTTGATTGATTTTTTCAGAAATAGGCATGTGCAGTTTCATGTGTCGTTTCAGCAAATTTTTGTGAATAAAGTATTTGTCACAAAACATGCAGCTGAAATGCCCTGAATCTGCACTTGGAGGCATTTTATTTTTCTTTCCTTTATTGATGACTGACTGTTCTGATGACTGAAATGTAGCCAGCCTTCGACTCCTCTTCTGTGATCCATTATCCAGATTTTCTTCTGGATAATTATTTTCCAGCATGGAAGAATCAACACCTTTTTTAATTGCTGCTGCATTATTTTGATTGGTTCTAGTGTCTTTAAACAAAACATTTTTGTCTGCAGAGTATTCACTCTGATTGTAAGTTACTTTCAGAAAGGTTGTTGGGAGGAATTCTGTGTTTTCATGACAATTCTTCTGTTTGTCACCTCTGCAGATTTCTGTCATTATTTTCCAAGATCTGCATTGCCACTGCTCTTTTCTTCATAACTCACTTTAAATTTTAGCATTGTTGCAATACCTTCCTGGAAATAATAAGAAAAATTAGTTCCCTTTTATTACCCTTTATTTCTTCTAGCAAACACTAGAAGAAACATATTATTTATTTAAGCATACTGTGGTCTGCCACGGTGGTTTAGGGGTAGCATGCCCGCCTCTAGATCCAAAGGTCGCAGGATCAATCCCGGCCATGGTCGATGGATTTTTCTGGACGTAAAAATCCTGGGCACGGACTACTCCGGGATGGACTTTAAGTTGGGGGGCCCATGTCATAGATTTACGGCATGTAAAAGAACTCCAAGCTCTAAATTAGAGCCTCTGGACAAAATTTCTCAGCCCTTTCAATACCTTAGTTTTCGGAGGGGGTTGAGAGGCAATGGGCTTACCACCTGTCCCTCTGCTCTTTCTCAGAAAATAAGCGTAACAAAATCAGTATGGGTAACGAAACCTCCACTTGGAGGCTCTATTCCCCACCTTGGAGGTTACAGGAAATCCTTGGTCCAGATTTATAAGCATAGGCTACTTATATGTATAAATAATGGAAGATAATTAAAAGTTTCCCAAAATATAGTTTATATTGCCGATGTATATTGCATGTATAACATGTTAAAGGGAAATATATATTTTATTTGCATATCATATCGATTAAACACAGAAACTATCGATTCCAAATTCTTCTAACCGTTCGCAAAGTGCAAATCACGGGTAAGTTACAGACTGGACATGCACAGTACAACCAATTCTCAAGCAGTCACGGATTTGCTTTGCGAACAAACCTATTATCAAAATAGTCTAATGTTTACCTATTATTTCATTCAGATACCTAGCAAGAAACATAACTACCAGTACTGCTCTTACTTGCTAGATGTAACTATAATAAAATGAAACACAGTGTGATTATTAGATATGAATAATGTTTTCTTGATCAGTTTACCAACTCTCCTTCTGTTCTGCCCTTCAGAACTGTTCACAGAATGTACAGTCCAGTCCTGATAACTCTACTATTCTGTGATTATGGAAGGCAGGGGAGCCTTGAAATGTTGAACTAATACTAGTTGTGCAAAGAACATTTAAGGGATGGTTTCCATGATAAGGCATTATGATTATTCACAGAAAAAAGTTCAAAATCAATGATTTTTAGCTTTTTGTGCTCTTTGTAAACCATACTGGTATAATAATTTACTTTTCCTTGAAAGTGTTCGAAACACTGGGAAAATGAGAATGAAGATGTCACTTTTCTAACCTATAAATGGCAGTCTCTAAAACAGAAAATGGCTGTTGAAAGGCAAAAATTACAAATGGCAGTGAATTACACATGGGTCACGTGATCCAGAAACAAGGTAGATTGAAGGTTGGGATTATGCCCTTGATTACTGTTCCTAACCTAACTGCAACAAACCTAGCTCTACATGTCACTAACACTAATATCACTATTCCTAACCTAATTGCCACTTACCTAGATTTGGAAGTTGGTATGTAGTGCAGGGCAAAAATGTGTGGAGTGCGTAATAAAGTAAAATAAACCCATTTCTTACCCATTATCATATAATTTAAACTAATGTATCATGAGGTTGACTGCTGGCATGGTCTTGTGGTTAGCGTTGCTGACTACAGATCCATCAGCCTGGGTTCGATCCCCGGTACCACCTCAGATTTTTCTAGGGTAGGGCGGTCTGGAATGGGGTGCACTCAGCCTCAAGATTCAAATTGAGGAGCTACTTGATAGAGAAGTAGCAGCTCCGGTCATGGAAACCACTGTTAACGGTTGTAGATGTCAGCATGCTAACCACATGCCTATGGCAGATGACACAGCGGTTGGGTAGTAAGCCTAGTCCCTTTAGGGATGCAGTGTCACAAAGTTTTTTTTTTTTTTATCATGAGGTTAGAAATAAAATAATAAATAAATAGGGAAATTAGTACATTGCAACTCACCCGAGTCCCCACTCCAATTCTCAATCCCTCCCCTAGCGGCGGCATTTGAACTACTAGTAGTGATGGTAGCGCCATCTCTTAAGCAACTGATGAAACAGAAAAAATAATTTATTTCTTCTTTATTATCTTCTTCTCTTCCTTTCCTGTCTCCTTCCTCTCTTCCTCTCGCCTCCTCTTCACTCTACCTACCTATTTGAGACCTATTCCTAATAGTAAATTTTGGATCGACCGGGATTCGAACCCGGGACCCCTAGCATTATAGCTAGGAGTCTTGACCACTACGTCACGAGTGAATGTTGAGCACAGATGGAAGCTTTTGTATATTAGAGGTATGTTAGGAGTATTTCATGAGTTTTAACGCAAGAATCGGTTATTATAAGTAGTGTTGGTACAAGGGAATTTTCCTGCATCAATTAAGCCATATTTTATGTTATAATATGACGTTTTTTATAATTATGAAATATTATGTATGGTACAAGGGTATTTTTTGTATTGTGAAATAACCTATTTTGTTGGAAGGGTCATTTTTATAATTGTGGAATATTATGTAGAGGTGCAAGGGGCTTTCTTTATTGTGAAATAGTAGGTGACATATCAATTGCAATTATGCATTACTGGCGTTGAGCAACGGCTACAAGCATGAAGGTATGCGTTGTGGGGAAGCGCAGCAGTCGGCACGCAGGAAGCAGCCAAGCGGGGAAGTGGCCAGGCGAGTGGCGAGTGGAAAGAGGAGCAGGGTGAGTCGCAAAGTACTAACTTGCCAATAAATAAATAAAGTGAACCAGAGGGTTCTATCCATATACTACCCGCGCGCGATTTCTTGAGCGCTCGGCTCCCTAGTCCTCATTTGGTAGGCTTCGTTCAACTTCGTAGGTAAAGCTGACAACATTGAAACAGGAAGTACGCTATACACCCTGACATCTAGTGGCGTCAATACTAAGCTTTCATTCTGTCTCAGGATCGTTATTTATTTATTGACATTATCTTTTCTAACGCATGGAGTTATGTGGAAAAATACAATTTTTCAAATTGCTTATTTCACAAACACGTCATTTACATCCAACACTTTCCTCACCTCTTTAAGAATTCCGTATGTGCTAATTTCTGATACTCCCGTGAACTCTGATGTCAATTTCATGGACTGAAAGTTGAGCGAACTTTTCACAAAACGTATTAAATACGTTTAAAATTAGGCCTATAGTTTTCTCCAATTTTAGATGCCTTACCTCTCTTATGTTTTACACTACGAAATGGTGAAGCATGTTGCTAAGACTTTTCTTTATGCTTAAAACTAGTCATCCAGTGTAAAAATATTGAGCCTATTTATATAACATTCTCTTCCCGGAGGAAAATGATTTATTTGATAACTAAAGCCTTATGACGTGTTATTAATTGTTACGCAATACCGTCACCACGTTATATTATTGGACTGCATTAAAATCGTCTATTAAATGTCACTACATAAAATAGCGAGGATGATTCATCGGAAATAATTATCCAATTCGGCATCCACACTTACGCTGTTGACGTGCGCTTACCATATGCGCGATTCTGCTGAAATGTGATTTCTTTGGTTGACAACACTGCAGAAAGACTGTCGGAGTAGCTATGTTTTGTTCCCCAACCCTCACTTCCCCATAAATCCAGCGCCCAAGATATGGCACGCGGGTAGTATATATATTTTTTAAATTAAATGGTTCTTAAGATTCATTTCTATAACCTATAACCCCCTGGTTCTAAATCACGATTTAGGCTAACACAACTATTAGATACATGCTACCTGTCACTAGCGCGTGTAAAGCTATTGGCAGCATATAACTTACAGTGCAATTGAATAAGCCAATGATCATAGCCAGCCAAACAGAGTGTTGGTGAGACAAACTAAGGGTGGCTTAAACCACACAACATTGATTAATCTTTGGGCAAGATTATACTTTGCGACCCACCCGGCTCCCCTTTCCATCGGCCTGGTCGCCTTCTCCGCCAGCCTGCCTGCATGCTCGCTTCCCCTCCGCCTACCGCGCATCATCCCGCGTGCATAAGCCCGCAGCTTGCTCTAATAATTGCAATTACCATTATAAAAAACAAAATAAAATTTCACGAATTATAGAAAATGTCGAACAATTAAAAAAATACCCTTGTACCAAACATCATATTTCACGATCTTTAAACACCGATTTGATAATATAAAAAATAGAAATTTACATAATATTTCCCAATTTTTAAAAACGCCGTGTTATGATATAAAACATGGCATAATTGATGCAGAAAAATTCCCTTGCACCAACAGTACTCTTTTTGTAACAAACAAAACATTTCAAAATTTGAAAAAGCGATTCTTGCGTTAACACTCGTGAATGCATGAAGTCACCCTTAGTACCTTAAATATATGAAATCTTTCTTCACTGCTCAACTGTCATTCGTGGCGTAGTGGGTTAAGACTCCTAGCTATAACGCTAGGGGTTCCGATAGATAGGTAGGGTGAAGAGGAGGTGAGAGGAAGAAGAGAAGAAAGAGACGGGAAAGGAAGAGAAGAAGAGAATAAAGGAGAAATAAATTATTTTTCTCCCCACCCAAAACCCCTACTTTCCACGCGGGTCCTGTTAAAGTAGTAGTGGTGGGGGACTCGGGTGAGTTGCAATATATATTTTTCCCAATCTTTGTGCATAGTGTCAAAGAAGACCAAAAATATTTTCCAGGTTCAAAGCCAAAGTTTGCTGAATCTATAAGAAGGGTTGTCATGCCAAACCTTGATACACACACAAATTCATAAAACATTACTTGTGTGGCAGATTGACACATAGAAAAGACCGAAATCTACTGCACATTTAACGGAGTATAAATTTATAGGTTAGGTCTGTTATAAATGCATTAGGCAAGGGGAGGCATCCAGAACTCGCATCGACATATCAGCTACGTCTATTCACTATTATACAGGGTCAGATTTACTTAATTATCAACTAGTAATACTTCAAATTTATTGAAGTATATTTGAATAATCCACAATATACCTAAGCAAGCACGGTAAATACCATTCTCTTAATATTAATGAATAAATTAATATCAAGGTTAATCAATAATACATTACCTAACTTGTCCCTCATTATCATGAAACACACAGTGGGAGTCCTATTTTATAAGCTCCGTTTAAAACTATTATCGCTTTTAAAACATACAGAAATAAAAAATCAATTTTTGCATAAACAATACTACTTCCGAAGGTAGTGCTATCTATTGGCGATTTCAGACAAGACTTTTATTTCTTTTGTCAAAAAATCAGAATCTCCATGTTGACAATAAAATATCCCTGTATTTTAATCGTATTATAAGTTATTTTGTGTAAAAAGAACTTATAACTTCGCGTATAGTTGGATTATTAAAATAGACTTCACAAATTATATTTTATTATAAACATAAATTGTCTACATCTCATAGTTTTATATGGGAAATCTCTATTGTAGAAGCGTGTAGAAGTGGCATGACTGGATTTACCTACTGTCAACTGTTCTCGACATTAGAGCGAGAGTTTAAAAGTGTTATTACTTTCAGTCAATTCCAAGACCTAAATGAAAATTTCTTTATATGTGTTCGTTTCAGTAAAAATCCAATTGGTAATAGGATTCTTGCCTTATATTTTTATATGATAGAAGTTGTATCAATTATTATATTTAAGTGTATGTTGTTTGATAGTAACAAGGGATACAGGCATCTCTTATATCATGATTAAAATCATAACATAATTATATTATGAACACTACAGAAGAGAAGAACAGAGGGGAAAAATAAATGTAAGTCGCACCTTGGATGAATGTTCCCACCCGCCACCCCCTCGCGATGCACTTTCTTTTATATCACGATCTAGCGAATTCTTCTGTCCTCATATTACGTAGAAACGCGTGATTGGACATTGGTAGTGTGACATCATACCGCTAAACAAAAGTTGACAGGCTTACTAACCTCTGGAAGATATAATATGCCACATTTTCGAAACCTACAAACACTTAGTAACATGAACACACTGGCCTCAAATAACTCTTCTAGTGTTAAATTTCTTGGTATCTATGTCGACAATAAGTTAACATGGGAACAGCATATAACATATATTACAGGGGTGCCCACAGGGGGGGGGGGGTTAAGACGCAGACTGCGTCAATGAAATTTCTGGGGGGGGGGGGAAATATTATAGTTTTATGAATTTTCTGGGGGGGGGGTTGAAATTTTTTGCAAAATTAGCGTTTTATATGTTAAAAATAAAAACGGTCAAGTTTTATAACTCCAAAAGGTCTCTTCTAACAGTGGATTAGGAAAGGGGGGTCCAGGGGGTTTGGACCCCCCAAAAGTCAAAACATAAAATTGTATATTTGTATTTTTTTAAAAAATATTTAATTAAACAAGATTTGTTGGTGTGTGAAATATGATATAGCAGTTATTTTCTTTTCATAACATAATGAGTAAGTTAGGCCTATTATGTAAACTGTTCCATGTGTTATTCAACTTTTCTTATAAATAGTAATAAGTATTATAACTTAGGTAACAATTTCTTGTTTAAGTTGCCATGTCTTAGAGTATAATAAACAAATTTGCTAACTAGTTTTTCAGTGCTAAAATAGCATAAAATGTGACTTTCATTAGTTCAACATTTAAAAATTTCCCGGGGGTGGACACCTGACTTGGGTAACATTTTCTTGTTTACATTGGCATGTCTTAGAGTACGGTAAATAAATTTCCTAACTAGTTTTTGAGTGCTAAAATAGCGTAAAATGTGATTTTCATTAGTTCAGTATTTAAAAATTTTCCGGGGGTGGAGCCCCCACTTAGGTAATGATTTCTTATTTACATTGGCATGTCTTAGAGTATGGTAGACAAATTTCCTAACTAGTTTTTTAGTGCTTAAATAGCGTAAAATGTGATTTTCGTTAGTTCAATATTTAAAAATTTCCCGGGGTGGACACCAACTTAGGTAACAATTTCTTGTTTACATTGGCATGTCTTAGAGTATGGTAGACAAATTTCCTAACTAGTTTTTTAGTGCTAAAATAGACTAAAATGTGATTTTCGTTAGTTCAATATTTAGAAATTTCCCGGGGTGGACACCAACTTAGGTAACAATTTCTTGTTTACATTGGCATGTCTTAGAGTACAATAAACAAATTTCCTAACTAGTTTTTCTGTGCTAAAATAGCTTAAAATGTGATTTTCATTAGTTCAATATTTAAAAATTTTCTGGGGATGGACCCCCGACCCCTTTTTTGGGGGGTGTTCCAAACCCCCCCCCCCCCTCGGCACTTTCGACCCTCTCCGAAATTATTTTCTGGCTACGTCATTGTTGCACTTATTATATTATTAATATCTACTCTTATACAATTCAACGGCCCTAAATAGCGTGCTTGCTCGCCCGCTTCGTGAGACATCGGGTATACTCGGCGATGTTCGTATCTCTCAGTCTAAACTTTCATGACAACTACAAGATTAGGAAAACCGTTTCTTTATTATATAAGGCCTAAGTGAAATGAACTCAATGAACAAATATTCTAATTTTATTTTTACTTACAATTTTCATAGCTCTGAACCACAAACATTTTTAATAATCTACCAGTGTAAATTTCTTAAAAATCCTGGAGTCAATGAATAGTGGAGGGGCGAAGCCGGGGGCACCAGCAGTAAAATATTGATGATTTAACTCTTGAAATATCACTGATAATAATAATCCAAATCAATCACTCCTTCTCTTGAAAAATTATATAATTTCTTAAAATTACACTGAATTTATCAAATAAAATTCACATCTCATTCATCTGTCAACAAACAGTTGAAAAACACCATTATCCACCGCCGTCTCGAGAATTACGCACGAGAATTAGCCTATACAGTTTAGAAGGCAGTGGATCACAGTTATCTTTGGAACTACATAATCGAATCTGAGATCGTTTTCCCAGGTGGCAATTTCGAATCGTGGAATGTATTCTAAAGCCGGAATATTAGCTGTTTCATTAATTATTAATGGTTTAGTTTAAGAATGATTCGCGTGCAAGTGTTAATAAATATAATGCTTTAATAATTATTATATTATTCATTTCTAATTTTTCAATTAATTATCGTGGGCGAAGCCGCGGGCACATCCTAGTAATGTTACAAAGTGGCCCAAGGCGTTAAAGCAACAAAATATTAATAAATTAAAAAAATAACCCCCCGTTAGAAAATATCATATGGGTGCCCTTGTCGACAGCCAATCAGGTTGGGGGATGAGCAGTGAAGTTTGGGGGGGTGAGCAATGAAGTTGGGGGGAGGGTGAGTCATGAAGTTGGGGGGGGTGAGTCATGAAGTTTGGGGGGGTGGGCACCCCTGTATATTAGCGGTAAACTTTCAAGAGTTATTTATTTGTTATGACACCTTAAATACTACGTTCCAGATAATCACATTAGATCTTCATACTTCGCATTTTTTCATAGTGTTTATTGCATATGGAATAATACTCTGGGGAAACTCTTGTCATGTAAATAGAATTCTGTTACTACAGAAAAAAGCTATTAGAATTATCACTAATAGCTCACACAGGGAACACTGCAAACCTTTATTTCTACAACACAAAATATTAACAGTAATCAATCTATATATATTTACTGTTTTAATTTACATAAAGAAAAGACAGTCAGAGTTGCAGTATAGAAATAATATTCACTCCCACGATACTAGATCCAGTAGTCATATATACATTCCGTTCCAACGATTATCAAAATCTCTGAATAGTCATGAAATCATAGGACATAAACTGTTTAATAAACTATCTGTATCTACTCAACATACTCATATCATTGTATTTAGAAAAAATTACATAATTGGTTAGTTTGTAACCCTTTTTATACCTTGGATGAATACTTCAATTGTAATAGTGTAATTTAGCTTAAAATATGTGTTATTTGTAACTTAGAACTTAGTAATTTAGCTGTAGTTTTATATTAATTCTATTTTTAGATTTGTATTAGACTTTGTCTATTGCTGTAATGGCCTAATGACAATTAATTATTTATTAGTGTATCGTACATTATTCGAAAATGCAAGGGCGCTTCGCTTCGGCTACCGCCTCCGCTCGCGCACTTAACTATATGGATAGTGTTATGCATTATTTAGACTGTGTGCAGAGGTGACTGTGGTCTGGTCGGGAGTGCCGAGTGAGCTAGCGGATTGTCATTTTGGTGCAAGGGTTGGTAGCTGGTATTTGGTACGATCGGCAGTTTGGAGAGAAGGAACGGTCAGGAGTGCGGAGATAACAAGCATGAGGTTGCCATAGCAACGCATTGTTCAGAGCATAAGGGACGACTTACTCTTATCTTTTGCCAAAACAGAAAACACAGTGGGACAAAGAGGTCCTTCACCACTAGAATTTCTAATAATTTACATCTCAACAATCACAGAACTACTAAATCCCTCAATAGCATTGCACATCAAGGAGTTAAACTTTATAACAAATTACCCAACCCTATCAAAAAATTAGAACCCAAAAAATTTAAATGCAAAGTAAGCACACTACTAATGGATTTCTCATTCTTTAGTGTAAATGAATTTCTTCAATCCCCCTTTAAAGATTCATAAGTCGTCTAATTTCTCCTCTATCACACGATTCAATCACTATCATTTTATCTACTCCCATTCTTCTTGCTTGCCTTTTCCATGTAAGTTCTGTGATTGTACTTCACAATCCTAAACCAGCATGTGATTTTCAATCTAGTTTCTAACTCAATTACCTTTACTCATAAATCTATAAGTATGACAAAATTATCTCCAAAATGATCTACTCTGTATTACACATTACAGTTATTTTTATTATTATAATTAGTGTAATGACATTATTTATTGTTGGTTCCTGTTTTGTTTAATTTTATAAGTGTCCCGATTTCTCAGTAACAGAATCTGGGAACCCTCTCCAAGAAACCACATCTCGTGAATTAAGGGTTAAATACTGAATACAATTTTGAAGTAATTTTTACTAATAGAAGATGAGAAAAGGTACACATTGTACAGAAAACAGGCTTGTAGGAAACAGCAGTTTGGTAAGATTCTGTAGAATGTGTTAAAAGACAAGGACCATAATATTTTTAAATTAGTTAATAAATTTAAAATAAAATAGACTTATTATAAGAAAGTTTGGATTACAATATTGTCACATCTGTTTTTTCTTAAGTAAATGTATGAAAGTGTTATCTAATACCAATAATTCATTTTATCAGTATGTTAGATAAAATCTACAACCAATTAGTGTAAATAATTATTTTAGCCTAAGTTACTTTATTGTACTGAACTGAACTGCCCCGAGCACAAGCTTTGATTCTTCGAGTGGCATTCGAAACCACATTTGTATACACTTATGTTGTAATTTGTAGCAATAAATTGAATTTAAATTGAAAAAAGAAACTACTTTATGAATTTATTAGAGTAAAATATGAGATAAATTTGTTTTCTACAGGCAAGACCAGTGACTGACTAGAAAACCCTGGAATTGCCAGCCTGTACTAATAAGCAATACAGAAGACAGTAATATACTAAGAAAAATGAAGGATTCAGAAAGAAAGATAAGAAAGCCAACTGGATGCAACGAAGGTAAATTTTCACATTACATATACCAGTAATGTGTATGGTAGGAATAATGATAATCCAGAAAGAGTTCCGCAAAATATTAAGATTAGAATGTAGTTTAATATCACCAGAGCAAGGCAAGATGATTTTCTATTATTTTACTTATCTCTAGAGAATTTGGATGATTTTTTTGGAATATCAGAGGTCACATGGTTGATTTTGCCTACCATTCATGTTCTTTTGTACATTTCTGAATCTTCTGCTATAAGAGAATACCTGTTAACAACAATAATATAATATACTGTAATATAATTACCGGTACTGTACTTCAAATTAAATGTAATTATAATTAAATATAATTATTTTCACTTTTAGTTACTATACTTGGTATATAAACAAATTGAAAACTTACATATGTGTATGTTATGCTCAAAGACTCATTGTGATCTTTAATCTGTACTTCCTTTTCCTTCTCATTCAACTAATAAAATTCTTTACAACAGTAGTTTCATAAAAACTTCCATTAATTTAGAAATCTTTCAAGTACCTCCTCAAGAAGCAATTTTATGAAATTACACATACAATTTAAGTTAAACTAAGTTAAATATTTGTAACAAAAAGAATTTATATTGTAGTCAGTAAAGTAAATTATTAAATAATTAATGGTAGGTAAAATATACATTGATCTCGAGGATGATTCTGTCTACCTATTAAGCACCAACTAAAATATTCAGTAATGGATGACCTCAACAAACTCACTGATAAGACTGTGATGGGTAAACATTCAATTTAAAGATACAGAAATTAACATGTGTGTTCAACGATGAGAATTTTGAATATGGAAGAAATAACCAACCATGATTGACTTCAATAACTAACTTCAATAAGTTTCATATAAGGTGACTTGTGTTTTATGACACATATGCATGAGCAATTGTAAACTGATTGCAATTTTAATGTATCTTAATTAATTGAACTAATTGTGGTAACTAAAAATTCTCAGACGACTTCAGTTAAGTTGACCAATCATCCCGATTTGGTCGGGCCAGTATTTTTTTTTTAACAGCTTTCCCGGAATTTTATGTACCTTTATCAGGATGCAAAATATCCTTTTTTACAAAAAGTAAGTTGTGATTTTGTCCTGATTTATGAAAATTACCTACATTACGGTGATAAAATTTAGTTCTTCATTTAAATAAAATGCCATGATTACTTGATGATTACACTTTAAGATGTATTTCCTATGAGAAGAAAGTGGATGTAACTAAGATACATAAGACAATGAATTACATCCCATTTTCTATTTTATTAACATAAGCAATGAATTCTGGGAAATAAAGCACGTGTTTCAGTCAGTTGGTCAAGCCAGTTGGCCAATGATATCATTACATGTCCCAATTTTTATTCGTAATGATATGGTCACCTTAATTTCAGCATGTTTGAGTTCTGCACACAACAGCATCTGAGGCATTATTTGAATTACTCTACAGGTTACAAACATTTTCTTATCATATTTTTCCTGACACATGAATTTAATATGACCCCTTATTTTATAAATTACAAAATTGTGGGGAAAAAATCACCTTATATTCCCTCTTCTTTTAGTTTCAGGGACGAAATTAATTTTTGAATGGCTCATACTTCTTGACATGTGGTTGCTTCTTGGTATTCGACATTGCCTACAGTGCATAATCAAATCAAGGGCTCTATTCATGGTAGCCCTATTAGTGATGATACTAACTGTAGGAATCACAGGTATGTACATAAAAGTACCCATAAATCATTACTAATAAATTCCAGTAATGTAAATGTAAAGAATTGAAGGGCTTGGAGGGATATAGTCATAACTAGGGCCCAGATTTGAAGGTTTTTGGCCTAAAAGGGGCTAAGGAGGACTTTTGCAGAAAACCCGTGAATTTTTGCATTTTAAGAAAAGACATAATAAAAATAAATTTATACAACGAACTGAAATTAACAAGGTATATATCGCTTGTCTTTGTAACTCGAAGATGTGCCACCTCGCCATCACAAGGAATGAAACTTGAGCCTTTTACAACATTTATATATTTTGTTATACTGCTTTGAAATCTGCAACTAATCCATTGTCATTTCAACTTTAAATAACAAGTTGCCGACCAACGATAGAGAAGTATATTAAAAGAACAAATTCGTGACACTCAAATCTACTTATTTTTGTAGATTGGAAATGAATTGAGTTGTGTATTGAATAACTGTCATTAAAGGAACATATCCGTGACACTCAAGTCTACTTATTTTTGTAGATTGGAAGTGAATTGAGTTGTGTATTGAATAACTGTATCATTAAAGAGTAAATACCTCAATTGTTTATGCTATTTTTCGAGTGCCGATATAAGGAATAATTACTTGTTTATTTTGTAAAAAAGAACTAGAATAAATGTGTCAAAATTACCGTATAATACAATTTTCCATATTAATAGCAGTGTTCATTATATGTTTTATTAAGACTGCTAAAATCATTTGTTTAAAGCCTAAAAAGGGCTATTCTGCAAAAATAAAAGGCTAAAATACCTTTTATAAAAGCCTAAAAATCCAGGCCCTAGTCATAACTTATTTAGTTTTGACAAATTAACATTACAATCGCACAAAACTACATAAGAAATTTGAAAATATGATCAATGTTCACAAATATGTTTAATAACACACTGAAGTATCATTTTATATAAAAGAAATCTCAACAGTTTTGTTTGAATATTTGATAATAATTCATTAAATTTCAGATTCTCAAAACTAAGTAAGAGTAGTTTATGACTATATCTTTCCAAGCCTTTCAATTATTAAATATACTGTACTTTGTCAATCTGAGGCTTTCATGACTGGAATATTAATTGCTGGACATTTTCCAGGCTGTAGGCCATGGTCAACAGTGTAGCCTATATTTCACCAGACTTTTCATACCCGACTGCAGATAACATCTTTAATGGCTGGTCCCTCTCTGTGTCTTCTCGTTTCAAAGTCTCAATGCTCAAACCCCCTGGAAGATTTCCTACAGTACTGTAATTTAGCTTTCAACACAAATTCTTCTTGATATACTTACTGCAAAGGATCTTTTGAACTTTTGACAAATTATTTTATTTCACACTTTGCAGAATTTCACCTGCTTAGGCCTACAATCTTCAAATGTAGCAACATAAAATAGTTGTTGTATACCCAAAATTAGAGGCACCTGTTTTTTGCAAGGTGCAAAATGTGAAAATTACTAATGAAATCACCAATCCAATTGAAAACGCGGAAAACATTCACTTTTCAGCAAAATCTTGAAATTAATTAGGACATTTTGTGGATTACACTGGGAATCAATTAGATGGTTCCAACCCTAGATGGCGGCAACTGCGATTCAACTATCAAATGGGAAATGTGACAATGAAAATTGAAAACTGATGTTTCAATCCAATTCACAACCTATACTATATACCTTCCCCCAGTACTGAAAACAAGAGCTCACTTGCATTTTTCAAACGAAGCCAAGCCACATTAACTAAAATTAATGTTTGCTGAAGCTTTTATTCCCTAACAATTCTAAGAAAAATAGTGAAATCGTTGATGAAATTAAATGAAAATAGCAAAAAATACAGTAATGACTATAAAACTTGACAAAACGTGGCAAATATTTTAAGTGAAAAGAGATGCCACTACCAATAGCAAACAAACAATTAATTCAGACTTCATATCAATCATGTCAGTGAAAAGTAGAACTAATTCTCTGATTCTCTAGTTACCATTTTATTATTGAAACAATCATTTAGGCTATACATTTCTCTTTTAACTAGGGTGATTAGATGTCCTACTTTTCTTAAACCCCTCAACCTGTGGCCTACAAAAAGGCTTGTAAAACTCATATAAACATTTTTTTTTTTAAATACCGTACCCTGTGAAAGGCCTGCAAAATGGAATTGTATCTGAAATTTACTATTTCACCATTCCTATACAGATTTCTTTACATGTAGGCCTAATAATTGAAAGAAAATTAAAACTAATAATAATGGCCTAAGAGATCGTATTTATAACATGTGTGTTTCAATGCCTTAACAGTGAACGTCAATAATACTAGGTAGAAATAGGCTAATAAGAATTAATAGTATTATAATTTTATATGCAATGCCTTAATAGTTATGCAGATTGTTTCATATCTTAGTTGCCTTCAATAAAGAGAGTCTATATAATAAGAGGAAGTGTTTGTCTGTGCACGATGCCTAACCAAATCTACTGCATGCAGAGATCTGAAATTTTTAACATAGATGGATTGAAGGATGGCCAAATACACCTCAAAGGCGGATTTTTAATTTTTGCTTTCATTCGTGAGTTATGAGTAAAAAACTGGCAGAAAACATGATTTTTTGCACTATCAAAGTACCAGTTTTCAGTGAAATATTTCAAGTGTAAAATAAACTGCAGGTGGCGTTGCTCTGCTGTCAATCACTTTAATTTTGTTAGCCCGATTTGATTGTTTATAATGTTATGGGATGCAGAGATCTGATTTTTTACATAGGTAGAAGGAAGAGGAATATTGAAAGTAGTACTAAATAGGAAATCATCGAACATTTGAATGGAACAGAGGGTTTTTTGGACCAAGAAAACTCTAATCTGATATCGTTATTACTAGGTGGTGCTTTCTAATCGTGAAATGCACCCCAAAGTCGGATTTTTTAGCTCTTTAATTATCAATCATTTAGTTTATGAATGATTTGCGTGTAAGTGTGCAATAAATGTCACCCTGGGTAGCACATGCAACATGCCCAAGGTAGCAAGTTTGATGTCGGTCCTGATAGATTGCATTTATGTGTGGTAAATGTGATGGGCTCATATATGTAACTGTAGATTTATAAGCGTGTAAAAGAACTCCTACAAAACAAAATTCAAACACATCAGCAACGGTCAAAGGTCAGTACAAACCTACTGTTAAGTGACCATAAAATCATAATGCATTGCGATACAAGTGCCGTAAGCAGTGCATACGGATCGAAGAAAGAGTTATTTCAATTTCCGAGATCCGTTATGCGCTTACGGCACGAGTATTGCATGCTATTTTTTGCACAATGAATATTTATGTCAATTTATTTATATTAATTGAGATATTAGCTGAAAATATTATGTATATACACTATTGAAGATAGATGTTATATTTCAGAAAGTGATTCTCATGTGTTGGTTGTTATGGGGACCGAATATTTGTCCTGTTAAAGTCGCCACAAACTGGGGGGACTTGGTTCTAGTCTTCCATAAAGGCTTGTATTATGATGATTTTACTTATGGCACTTGTGCTTTTTGTAATTTTTACCGCACAGAGATTTCTTTTGTTTTCATAGCAAACCAGATTGGGTGCGGGAATGTCAAGTTACGATCCACAGCAACAATATTTGTAAGTACCACTAATTAGTTACGGTATGTCGTGCAAAAAAAGCATTTAACAATACAATTTTCTCTTCCTGTTTTCACAAAACAATAAATGAATAGATCTGTTGTCACAGACTTTCAAGGAAGCAATTTTTTATCCTTTTACACAATATAAGAGAGGATGAAAATTTTACTTACAATTCAGTTCTTGTTGCTGCAGCTATTTTTGTGTGTGGAGTCTGTCATGTGTTCAAGAAAGAAAGAGGCAGATTCACTATTATGACTAAAGCAGAAATCATCTTTCTGAAGATATTTAAATACTCTACAAGTTTGGAGTTCTTGAATCTTGTATTTAGTGTTTGATAAGGTAGGTCTAGAATTAAATGGCAGTCATCCGATCTTAGCTTATGCAGATGATGTTTGTCTGTAGGACAGTGACATAAATACAATTGGGAGAAATACAGAAAGTCTGTCTGCAGGAATGCTGGATTGGAAATTAACACAGAAAAACTAAGTAGGCCTATATGGTCATGAAATGTCAAAATAATGTGCTACAAAATAATAGAATAGCAGATAAAGCATTCGAGCAAGTGGAGAATTTCAAATACAGTGATATCTCGAGATACGAGTTTAATTCGTTCCGTAACCTTGCTCGTATCTCAAAGCAATTTTCCCCATTGAAATTAATTGAAATGACATTAATCCGTTCCAGCCCCAAAAATGCTACCCCTAATTGTTTTTGTTGCGTGTTTTTGAATAAGAAAAATGCATTTATAAATGACATATATTGTATAAAAACATAATAAAAGAGAATGTAAAGCAAAAAAAACTGGTTTTATAAAGTGTACATACATATTTGTTACACTTTCTTCGGACCCATGGTTATAAAAAGAAATGTGATAAAGTATGTAAATGCACAAAACGTGCAAAGCCCTAGAAAAACTTAGCAAAGATGCTTCGACAGCGAGGTAAACAAGCACACTGGGGGAATACGTGGGATAATGCGCAAGACGCACAAGGCGCAGGCGCAGTAAACTGGTGGGCCGTGTGCAGCGTCGCAGCTGGCCGTCCCTCGTATCTCAAATGTCGCTCGTATTTCAAAACAAAACTTTGCTCGCTCGACAGCTCGTATCTCAAATAACTCGTATGTTAGGGCACTCGTATCTCGAGGTACCACTGTATCTGGGAGCAATAATTACGGATACAAATAATATTAAGGCAGAAGTTAAATGTCGACTAAAATCATAAAATACTTGTTTCTAAGCAATTCAGAAACTTTTGTCTTCTTGTCCAGAAATTAAAAAATTAAATTTTTTTAAGACAATTATCCTGCTGGTTGTTTTATATGGATGTGAATAATCAGGAAAAACATAATTTGAGAGTGTGGTTAGGAAAATATTCAGACCTAAGAGACATGAAAACGGGGTCTGGAGAAAACTACATAATGACGAGCTTCATAACCCACCCTCTTCACTGAATATAATAAGGGTAATTAAATCACAGAAGATGAAATGGGCTGGGCATGTTGCACGCATGGGGGAGGAAAGACATATCTAAGACTAATAGACCTGAAGGGAAAAGATCACTTGGGAGACCTAGATCTACCTGGGAGGACAATATTAAAATAGACTTAAAAGAAGTAAGATTTACGAGAAATGGTTGGATGGAGTTAGCACATTGAATGGTTAGCTCTCTTAAGATTAGCAATGAACGTTCAGGTTCCGTAAAGTAGATAATATTCCTTTAGCTTGTTTAGGAATTGTCTATTGCCATGGAGTAAGTAAGTAAATAATGAATATTAATTATGTTATGAGTCAGTCTAAATTCTATCATTGTAAAATTGGATGAAGGTTCAGAATAAATAACAGGTAAAAAATTATTTTTCCAAATTAGTAGTAGTAAACCAGTTCAAGGTTATCCCTTCCTGCTGCTAATCTTACCGTTTATCAAAATGGATTCAGTTTTGATGACTAACTTAGTCAGTATCTAGGGGTGGGAAGAATACACTTCCAAGAAATTCAAAGAAGAAACACAATTCACTTCGATTACTCATAAGTAGAGTTCGGATGTTTATGACCTAAAAAAGTGAAAAATATGACCGCAAATATGCCATTAAAAATGACTAAATATGACACAAAAATCCTAAATATGACCTAATAAAATAACATATTATCAAAAAATAAATATTTCAATTTTAAACATTTAATGATACTAAAATTCTAACATCAAAAGATTACAATCAGATAATCACTTTTTAAGAATTTTGGTGATTTACAGTTTTACTTCTAATGAACTTCTATTTTTAAAGAATTTTCTCCTGTTTGCTTGCTTCATCAGCTCCAAATACTCGTAATATTTTGTAGACCTTATGTGTCCCTATAAAATATGTACAATTGTATTAATTTTAAAACTTAAGTTACCTATTAATTTGAATGGACATTAAATTAATTTCAAATTTATCTTGACCGTGTGGTACATACAATGTACAGTTGTGCTCTTTCACCGAATTTATAAATGAAATATGACGTTAAAATAGAAATATGACCAAGACCACAAAAATGGCCAAAATATGACTTTATATGATAAATAAAAATGATCCTATTAGGATAATAAGCATGCAATTCGTGTTTACTTTGTGTTTGCGATGATAACAGAGGTCAGGAAAAAAATATGACATGTCATAAACATTGATGACTAATCCTGTCATGTAATGTCATAAACATTCAAACCCTACTCATGAATATAGGCCTATAAAATATTATAAAATTTAAAAATATGCTTAATTTGATGAAAGATGGCAGGAGGCCATGGCCCTTATGGGATGTACTCACGGCTAATTTCATTCATTCATTCATTCATTCATTAAATGCACTTTATCATTATACAACTGCAAAAAATTCCTTAGAAAGCAAAAACACTGTATATCAATAATAAAATCCTAAACCTAGTCATGATTATTATTGTTCGTTTCAGGTTTCCAAATGCTACAATTTGAAACCAATTCCCTGGCTGAGGTAGACTTAGTCAGAGAAATAGCAGCAAAAGAACGGAATTCAAGACATGAATTTCAATTATCTGCTGAAGAACTGAGATATTATAAGATTCTTCAGTCTGCTATGAAAAGAATTTATGCAGATTACAAACTAGACATAGACAAACTCAAATGGGAGACGGAAGCTTCTATAAGGCATCTTCAGGTGCAATCGTCAACATCAAACCAACAAGTAAGGGAACGTGGAACTGTACTTATATTACATCCTGCTGAGAGAGGCAATTGTATAGAGTAAGACCCGTTTATTATGTTCCCACTTTTAAGGAATAAATTTAAGAACAATTTTAAGAAAATCTGCTTTTAATGGAATGAATATTTTAAGAAATACAAATATTTACCCTGTAATAGTGAATTTCTAGAAATTCAGAGATAGCCCACCTAAGCTATTTCTGAGTGATAAGCAGGGCCGTAGCTAGGCGGTGGCAAGATGGGCCCCCGCCAAGGGCGCAGGTACAAAGAGGGCGCAAAATTAACCATGAAAAATCCCGCCTTTTTTAAACTGGTGCAATTTATCAAGCAATAAAAATTCCACGTTAATGGAAGAAATCTTTCAGGTTATTACAAATTAGTTGCTTATTAACTATCTGTAGTATTATGCCGATTGTCTACAAACTTAAAGCAGTCATGCTACATTCTTTAATTAACACGTTTTTTATTGAAGGGTATGATAACATAAATCATGAACAGTATGGAATGATATAACGGCAATAAAAATTAAAATGTACATTATTATAGAGATGAAAGTGGTTCAACTATTCGAAAAAAAAATCAACTTTTACCTATATTAACGTGTTAAACATTTTAGTAGGCCTCAGGCCTATTATGTAATTTACTTTTGATACTAGATTTTATTATTTAATTATTTTTTAAGTAGTTCGTCTGAAAATGAGGTTTTAGTACATTGAAATTCCAACACTTAGTTCATTCTCAAATTGAGGTTTAGGTTTTCTTTGATAATAACAGTGTTTTTATATTAAAATGCTAAACAATTTTACAGAAATAAAAAAAAAAATTGTTCAGACCCCCCAGTATTGGAGGGCGCAGATTTGTCAAACTCGCCAAGGGCGCAGAAGGACCTTGCTATGGCCCTGGTGATAAGGTACACTTTGTTCCAATTGCCTCTGTGGACTCAGCACTTTCTGAAACAAGTGTTATATTTTGAAGCTGTTTTAAGTAGTGAAGGAGTGCTTTTAGAAGAAAATGTATTGCACAGATAAATTCAATGCTATGAATTAGGGGGATCTATCAAACTGCATTTTATCCAAGGATGGACTGAGAGCATTTTAATTTGCTGCTTCTAAATTTTGTTACCATACCTTATCCGAAGTAAAAAAAAAACCTCTGTGGTGCTACATCCCTGAAGGGACGATGGCTTACCACCCAATCGCTGCATCATCTACCATAGGCAGATGGCAGGATTGGGGGCATGAAAGGTTTTGTTTTTAAAGATTTTTAGTAAAATGTGTTCTCCAACGGCAACTATATTTCCTGACTTGTAATTTTACTTTCCAGAGCAGAGCGGTATGCAAGGAAAACACCATACTTCACACAAATGGTAAGTTCATAAATAACAAAAAGTATTCAAATTTTGTTAAATCTCACCATAATTTTCATCTTGCATCTTTGTAAGCTCTCACATAGCAATGTGGTGCGACTAAGTTTGTGATATGGTGGTCAAATCTTCTGTATTTCCTGGTAACTCCATATTTTAGGGTTATTTTTTGGATCATCCCAGCTTGATCTGATCAGTCTCATTTCTTGCACAGAGGACATTGCTTTGGCTTTTGATCAAATATTTGGTATATGCAATCACACATATTTATATAATACTACACAAATATATAAATAAACTAGTTTGTGGACAAGTGTAATTCTCAAACTCTGGAAAGAGCATCAGGAGCACTAAAAATGAAGTACAATACTTCCTTGTATGTTTCTACGGTAAGGCTAAAAACTGTGCAAAATACCTTTTCATCTGTAAGAAGGGCAGGAAACCAGCTAGTACAAGGTGCAGCAGAGGAAACGAATGTTTTTTTAAATAACCATAATTCAGAAGATTTTCAAGTTAAACAAAAATTAATTACACAGAAATTAAGCTTGTATGATGCAGTTTCTGTTGACTATTTCAGAATTACCTCCGAAAAGTAAATGCCGTCAAGTGATGCAACAATGGAATTATCTAACGTGCAATCTCATTATTGGTAGAGGAAACACATGTTTTTCAAACAGCTTGATTCATGAAGTTTCAGAAGCCATGGTGCCATGGACCTTGGAGCATCAAGCTTTTGCCTTTGAAACTTATATCGAAACAAAGTCTATAATTGCAGTTCAGCACCCTTTTCGTATACATTTTAATGTGTAGTCCAGTGGAATCATCCCTCGTAACACGATATTGAGATGGGTTGAAGCCTTTAGAGGAACAGGGTCTGTCATGAAGAAGCCACCTGGCCTCCATTGAACAGTACGTAGCCCTGAAAACATTGAGAGCGTGAGGGAAGGAGTTCTCAGAAGTCCAAGGCGTTCTGCATGACGTCAACATTTAGCTTTGCAGATGTCAGATCGGTCCATACGTCACATCCTACACAAAGAGTTAAATTTCCATCCTTACAAGACAATGATAGTGCAAAAGCTGCTTCAAGGGGATTTTGCACAGAGAAAACAATTTTGTGAGGCAATGCTTGAAATTCTTAATGAAGAAATGGTAATAATAATGAGTGATGAAGCACATATCCAGTTAGATGGGACTGTGAATAAACAAAACTGCAAGTACTGGGCATCGGAGAATCCACAAATTTTGCACCAAAGGCCTCTCCACACCACAAAAGTAACGGTGTGGAGTGGTGTTGCTAAATTTGGAATCATCGGTCATTTTCTTGAAGAGGACAATACCACAATGACAGTGACTTCAGCACGCTACATTGAAATGCTCAACAGGTTCCTGCTTCTGGAATTACGCAGACAAAGAGTAAACATGCAGCAAATTTGGTTCCAACAAGATGGTGCCACAGCTCATACTGCGAGAGCATCAATGCAAGTGGTTCACGACTTGTTTCCTCAACATGTGATCTCCAGTTTTGGCAACATTCATTGGCTGCCTCGCTCCCCTGACTTGTCCATATGTGACTATTTTTTGTGGGGTTACCTCAAATCAAAGGTTTATTTAAACAAACCCCGTAACATCCAAGAACTAAAAGAGTTCATTCGTGTAGAAATCACTAATGTAGAGGAAGAAATATTGGGAAGAGCAATGCAGAATTTCGAAGTGAGGTTACGAGAGTGTATACATAAAGAAGGTCATCACTTGACGGACGTTATTTTTTGGAGGTAATTCTGAAATAGTCAACAGAAACTGCATTACACAAGCTTCATTTCTGTGTAATTAAATTTTGTTTAACTTGAAAAGCTTCTGAGTTATGGTTATTTGAAAAACATCCATTTCCTCTGCCGCACCTTATATAATTTAAAATTACACAAAATTAAGGGACATATTCAGAGGAGATCTGAGGAGGCCACTGCCCCCCCCCCAAAAAAAAATATTGAGACATGCTAATACGTTGCACGTCCGCCGGCGTGGTCTTGTGGTTAGCGTCGCTGACTACAGATCCGTCGACCCGGGTTCGATTCCCGGTACCTCCTCGGATTTTTCTGAGGTAGGGAGGTCTGGTAGGGGTGCACTCAGCCTCGTGATTCAAAATTGAGGAGCTACTTGATAGAGAAGTAGCGGCTCTGGTCAAGAAAACCACCATTAACGGCCGTGGGTGTCGGCATGCTGACCACATGCCCCCCAATCCTGCCATCTGCCTACGGGAGATGACGCAGCGGTCGGGTGGTAGGCCAAGTCCCTCCAGGGATGTAGCGCCACGGAGTTTAGTTTAGTAATACGTTGCACATTAGGACAATTCAATTTGACAGATAGTAGACAGTTTAATTGCACAAGAAATGTGAAAGGCAAATCATGAAATAGAAATGCTATTACTGCTTTGGCTAAGTAATACAAAATTCAGCCTAACATTGAATTTTTGCCTGTGCGGCTCAAGCTTTGCACAAACGCATAGTTTAGCTTGCTTGGTTACTAACAATAACCTCTCAGCCACCGCTGAATAAGTGCTTGATAAATTTTTCTATAGTGGGAAAGTAAGATAACTTAATTTCAATCTATGACTTAGCAACTTTAATGCCTTTACCTTAGTTAGATTAAGGTGTGACTGTGATGCTCACATCAACAAACAAACAAACAAACAAACCAAACCTACATACTTTGTTTCAGAATCATTGTATAGTAATGTTATTCTAATGTCTGACTGACTGGTTGACTCCTTCCTTTAACCCCTACTGTCGAGATAGGGCCTCCAATTGGAGGTTTCAGTATCTAGATTTATTTTTTTATTTTTATTTTCCAAGAGAGGACAGAGGGACAGGTGGTAAGCCCATCACCTCACAAACCCCATCTGGAAACTAAGATATTACTTGATTGTGAAAGGGACAAGGAATTATCTCCAGAGGCTCTAATTTCGCTTGGAGTTCTTTTATTTGTTATAAATCTACGACATGAGACCCAGCTTAAAGTCCCAATTGGAGGGCTCTGTGCTCAGAATTTTTAGATCCTGAAAAATTCATCGACCGTGGCTGGGTTTGATCCCACAACCTTGGGAACTAGAGGCAGACATGCTAAATCTACTGCAGCCAACACTAATGTGTGAAGGTTCAAAATATAATTGTGTGTGATAATAGCATGTTAGACTTACAATTGTCCCTCAAAAAAAAAATCTTAGATATGCCCTGTGAAATATCATATTATCAGTTAAGGTGGACAAATGAATTTTAGTCTAATTACTGATCATATCCAAGTAATTGGTATTATGACTAATATGCTATTTGTTTTGTAAGGCCAAATTGCTATGTCATGTTTTTTTTTTTTTTTTTTTTTTTTTTTTATTTTTTTATTTTATTTACAACAATGTCTGTCTCCAGTGGCACCAACTTATATGGGCCCTTGAGGCTCAAACCCACCCAATAATTTTTCATGCATCATTATCATAATTATTTATTGCTATTACTAAAAGTCGTGTTTCATTGTTGAATCGCTGTAAAGCAAAAATCATGCTACCGTTGGCATACATAGTACTTGTTCCAGTTCACTCACAATAGTTTGAAATCATTCCCCAATTCATTAAATGTTTACATCTTACTCTGTCAATGCAGTTTTCACAGCCACAGCCGAAAGATCTTTTTATGCTTTCAAAAAACAAAAGATATTCTTATGCTCAGAAAAAACTTAATCACATTGCTCTTCTAAATACACATGAGAATGGAAATGATAGATTTAGAATTTAAATGCTTGTAATTAATATTAATCACATGAAGGACATTTAATGGACAAGACAAGGAAATGTGATATAAGACAAGAGTGAGGATTACAATGCATTGGTGACTGGTTAAAAATGAAGTCAGTGTGAACCGAACATGTAGAAAGAATGAATTAAGAAAGATTGGTTAAATCAGCAAGGGACAATAAACCAGATGGAAGAAGGAGCTCGGGTCATTCACAGAAAAGATTGTGTGATTAGGGACAAAAGGCTATTGGTCTAAGGAAAGAAGAAGAAAATGACGATGCCTTGCAATACGCCATGGTGGGTCATTGTGTGTTTTGTTTTATTTTATTTTATTTTAGTAGTTACCTAAGACAAAATTAGAAAATAAAAGTTTCTGAGCCCACCCAATTTTTTTTCAAAAATTGATGCCACTGGTCTGTCTCCATTTATACAGTGACAAATTATTGTTTTCACAGTGCTTGATATTTTCTTCTTAATTAACTATGCATATGTCGTTTGTTTTATCAGATTATGTAATTCTTATTTTCCTAAAAATATTTTCATTTCAGAAGCAAAAATAAGGGAATTAATAAAACACGAAATTGACAGATATGAAGCAGAGAAACTGGGCATGGCTGATTACGCTTTAGAAACATCAGGTGAGAGAAATCCTAGAGTAAAATATTTTTAAGACTAATGTTCTAATTTCTTTACTAACCCATTGGCTGCCAGGCCTATAATTTATTATTGAATACTCCGCTTAGTTTTCCAAGATGAATTATTTAAAAGATGTGCACTGGTGTCTCACATTGCTTTGTTCCTGATGTACCACGTCAGTCACCAGTCAGTATTATATTTGATTTTCTTATGAGCTCCCTCATTGTCTGGTCCATGGTGAAGAATTTTCCACCTCATAGTTGAGTCAGCAGTCAATCTAGATTTTGAGGATATGATTGGTTTATAGAATGGAGGAAAGGTTATATAAAAATAATTTTTTAAAGAAGAAATTTTATTTGACTGATTTATGAGCTACTTGAAAGCATTTAATATATTTTCAGGGGTTTCCTACACTTGTATTTTCTTATTGTGGACTTCTTGACAGAATTTCAGGCAAACATAGGGGGTTTCCTATAATGCTATAAGGTATTACATCACGTTGAAACCAATTTACATTTTTTCAGTACTTCTTTCCTGGAAAGAATCATTGTCTTAGGTTAATGCAATGAATGCATCTTTCTCTTTTCATTTAGTTATTTGTTACTCTGTCACTATTCACTATGAGCTTGTGCAATTCCTTGTTTGTTTACATTTAAAAAATTATTAATCTGGTTTCATAATGTCATCTGCTTTTCGATTTCCCTGTAGTAGAATCTCAACTCTATGCTTTGTAGTTAGAAATCTACCATCTCTTTTATCCTTTATTAGGGTGTGATCATGAAAATAAATTGTTCTATTTGCTATACAACTCCTTCCACACATTCTTTGCTTATTATTTCTTCTTTCTTCAATGAGCCTGAGTTATATTCAGTTTCACTTGGCTCAAAATCACTGATATCAGGGCTTAAATCATCCGCACTTTCATTTAAAATACCCAACATTTCTTCATTAGTCAATCGTTTACAGGCCTCTCCAATTATCTGAAATAAAAATAAAAACAAAGTAAGCTATTTTAAAATGTCTGGGTTGCCCAAACCTCAAACCACTGTTTTCCTCCTTTGTCTAGGCACCATGTCAGTCACCAATACACATGCAAAAATAACAATGAAAAACAATTCTTATGTTAAAATTTATGTACTTACTGTAAAATAGATCAAAATCACAGTTATTTTCACTGAAAAACCTCTCGTGCACGGAGTGAAGTTAACAATAACTGAACAATGTTGCTAATTGAACAGTGTGGTGAGTCATCCGTGATGCAGTTGGTACAGATCGACACTACAGTTGTGAGTCACCCACAATGCACATGGCAGCCTATGTGTTAAATAGTTAGGATTAGAATGCAGATTTATATGAAGTAAAGATAAAGAAAATACCGTACTTACTGGAATATAATGTGCACTTTTTTTGTCCACTTGAAACATTCAAAATCAGTGTGCGCATTTGAGTGCAAATCCATTCCTTAGTTCGGCAGTAACTTTGATCACCTATGTAACATTCCTGTAGTTCTCGACTTTGTTACATTTATTGTTGGTCTATTACCTGTATGCACAAAAGCGGGTTAAATTTATTTAATGTATTTGGCATTCAAGCTCAATACCAAATGCATTCAAAGGGGGCGGCGTTCTATGTGGTGGTACCCATTGTCCTTCACTCCCTCCACTGTCCCTGCTGAACTATTATACCGACTTTTATTCATTGGCATTCACAAATTGATTGTATAAAATAAAATAATAAGATAAATTGCCAAATAAAATATCCTACCATTGATTCACATTACATGTGCCAACAAACTTTTTTATGATAAATTGGGGTGGGCATTAGCTTTGATGGTGCATTAAATTCGAGTAAACATGGTATGCCCAAAAAATTCAGTTAAGTATGTACTATTAATTTGCCAGGAAAAATATTCTTAAAAAAATAACATGTACTTTCTACTTCACACCAATAAAATTTAGAGGACAATGGGCTACTTCAGAGCTGGTAATTCTCTAAATGTGTAATTTTGATTCTCCTGAAAGAAAAATTGCACTATTTGTTTTTTTCACTCTATCCAAACCTGGATTTGTTTCCTGTATAACTAACTAACTCCGTGGCGCTAACATCCCAGGAGGGACAAGGCCTACCACCCAACTGCTGCATCATCTACCATAGGCAGATGGCAGAATTGGGGGGCATGTGGTCAGCATGCCGACACCCACGGCCGTTAATGGTGGTTTCCATGACCGGAGCCGCTACTTCTCTATCAAGTAATTTGTTTCCCATATGAAAAACACAAACTGAATGAGCTGAATTAAAGCCTGTGCTTAGCAGACGAAGTGATATCATTTCAATTGTTGTACTGATTCGTACTTGAGATGTAGGTGGCATGCGACACGTTAAAACATATGACATACAAAAGCAAAACAAAAAAGTAAGTATATAAGTGTACATGAGCAGGGCCGTAGCTAGGCGGTGGCGAGATGGGCCCCCGCCAAGGGTGCAGGTACAGAAAGGGCGCAAAATTAACCATGAGAAATCCTGTCTTTTTTTAGACTGGTGCAATTTATCAAGCAATAAAAATTCCCCGTTAATGGAAGAAATCTTTCAGGTAATTAAAAATTACTGCACGTGAACTATCTGTAGTATTATGCCGATTGTCTACAAACAAAAAGCAGTCATGCACGTTTTTTATTGACAGAGTATAACATAAATCATGAACAGTATGGAACGATATAACAATAAAAATTAAAATGTATGTTATTATCGAGATGAAAGTGGTTCAACTATTTGAAAAAAATACTTTTACCAATATTACTGTGTTAAACATTTTAGTAAGCCTCAGGCCTATTATGTAATTTACCTTTGATACTAGATTTTATTATTTAATTCTTTTTTAAGTAGTTCAATCGTCTGAAAATAAGGCTTAGTACCTTGAAAGTCCAACACTTAGTTCATTTTCAAATTGAGGTTTAGGTTTTCTTTGATAATAACAGCGTTTTTATATTAAAATAATAAAAATTTTACAGAAATTTAAAAGAATTGTTCAGACCCCCCAGTAATGGAGGGTGCAGATTTGTCAAACTCGCCAAGGGCACAGAAGGACCTTGCTACGGCCCTGTACATGATTCCCCTAACAATGAAGTTTCTATGGAGGTAAAAGGAAACAGATGGTGAGATAACGTGCAAGGAAGAAGTCAAAAAAGATATACAGTAATGCAATCTTGAAATTTACACACCAATCACAGGAAAGGAAGTACAAATCAATATCGGGACGTCTAAGTCCCAGAGAGAAAGCCATGCTCTGTTTCTGGTAACGCCAAGAATGAAGAATAAATCCAAACAAATGGCAGCGCATGTTAAAGCTTCTTCCTGCCTAAAAACACAATAACTGCTCCACTACCTGTTGCCAGTTCCTTGCTTGGAAAATATGACACTTGGGATGATACATGTGTTTTAGGTGGCAGTATAGTAGCAACACCAGACACAAAGACTCATGAGGAAGATGCTTGGGTCTCTCTTTGGGGCATCAGTCTATTCAGAATTGGCAGAAACAACCCTCGGAACATCATTCAGGTAAGGATTATCATAAACATAAACAAAAAATTCATCCTTCAGTGCTGGAGTAATTTAAATGGATGGTTATTGTATGGTAGAGCTGGGATAAATAAATGGATCCATTAATTACAGACAAGATAAAACAGTTAACTGTTATCTGGACACATGTTAATTAGATATTATTTGCAGTTATCTTGATTATCAATAGATGAAAAATGTTTTACCAGTACCATAAATCAAAACATTTTTAGCAGATCTGTTGACCATACTATTAAAATTTTTCAAGCATATTTTTGTTTATGTCAACTGGCTATTTAAATTGAGAGTAAGAGGCTAATTTAAAGAGCAGGTATAGTTGAGTGCATGGAAACTTTCTTATATAATGCACAGTGGTTCATGTTGCTAAGAGAATTGGAATTGCTAAGTGCATTCATAAATTTTTAACCACTGCCTTCTAGTTTGCTACTGTTCCTATTTCCTGCGAGTGTTAAAATGATGTTATTTAACCCTCGGCCAAAAAAGCATGGTGAAATGTGCGAGTCAAAAGGATGAGTTAAAATTTTAGCCGGAAGTTAACAGACCCATGGTTAATGTATATTTAACCTCTGTCAATGAGACTGGGTAGCTACCCTTACACACAAGCTTTATCGCTCGGGTTTAGGCAGGTGCGCACTAAAATGCTCGTGAAAACATGTGCTTGTAAAGGCAAACAAAGGAAACAGCGCAGTACATCATTCGTGCAATGCTGCACTCTTTCGCCTGGAACTATGTGTTTATGTAAAGGCAGAAGACAAACAAACAAAACTTTCCAAGAGCACATCAACTCCTCTGAATACTGCAATACTGCACGCTTTTTGCTGGCGTGTACAAAATTTATACACTCCATGAGCCGTTCTTTTGAGAGAGATTTCATGCGTGTTTGGCAATTACATGCACAATCTTCCATGCATACTCTTTTTGACATTTTATCATGCAAGGAAGAACTTGCATGCATTTTGGGCTTATGTTTTCACGGTGCGTGATTTCCTGCAAGCTCTTTCCCCTGATATTGCCCGTACGCTCCCAGGAGTTTGGTAAAGAACTTGTGTGTGGGGCTTGCAATTGGCTCACCCAGTTCTGGTGTGGAACTCAGATGTTAAGGAGATTCAATGCCAACTTTCAATAAACAAACACACTATAAGAAACCAGAAGTATCGAAAGGTTTCCATGCACTCGACTGTACCAGGGCAAAGTTCAGTATTTAGCAGATGGTGAGCTTGAAGAGCTGTCAGTCGAATTTCTTGTCCCAAGCACTTCCAATTTATGCACATTTTATTGTCTTTTTTTAGGGTCCTATGGAACCAGGGAGTTGTTGGGCTTTCTATGGTTCTACAGGGAATGTTGTGATTCAGTTGTCAGCAGCTATACACATCACTGCTGTTACAATTGAGCACATATCTGTTAGATTAGCTACTACAGGAAGCATTAATTCAGCACCCAAAGATTTTACTGTAATTGTAAGTACCAAGACTATCAACTGATTTAACTCTTTCAGGCTGAATTTATATTTAATAGGAAGATTTTAGCAAAGTAAATGGCTTCTATGAATGTCAATTCTGTAAAAACATATGAATCATAAAATCCTGTCTATTGGTTCCAAATGGATTAAAATATTGGTATCATATGATTTTGTAAAAGGGAATAAAACCTGCAAAATATGTCAAAATCTACCCCTGCTTACAATTACCCTTCAGTTTTCCTTCAAAAAATGCTTTTAAATTTATGGAAATCGGTTAAATTGAATCGAACATGAGTGATGTGATTTGAGCTTAGGAGATTACTTATCGGTATTTTTCATTGTGTATATTTGTTGAAATTAGCCAGAATCAAATTATCATAAATGCAAAATACAGTACTTGTTACATGAAGGACCATCAGACCTTATATTTACATCTTTACTTCGTAATATTTTTTTAGATTTTTTGTTGTGCTTTTAGAAATATAGCAAAGCAAGATGGATATATATGCATTCATTAACCAAAGATTATTGTCTCTGTTGGACATTACATGAGAATATTATAGGAGACAATAATCTGTGGTTCCTGAATGCATAGGCTCATATATCTATCTTGAATGTTAACAGTACAATAATAGTGGAAGCCCAGTCACAAAAATTACTAATCAGTGTGCCTCATAGTACTGCAAATGACATAACTTGTCTGTCAGTGAGGTAAACCATTAAGGGCAATCAGTCATAGGAGAGAGGTTCCATCTGGTGCTGTGAAGTGAACTCTGGCTTAAGTCAGTTGGTAGAGCATTGGCATGGATAGCCAAAGGTCCTGGGTTCAAATCCCAGAGTCAGAGGAATTTTTCTCCTATAATATTCTCATAGCAAAGCTAGTTTTATAATTTTCACCCAGATATCTTAATTATCATTATAGGCAAGTTGCATATGACTATTTCTGTCCAACCATAATTACATGTTTAAATTTTGAAATCTTACATTTAACTTTCCAAAGGATTTTCGCAGTTTGCCTGTTGAAGTTTTTTCAAAGAAGTTGCTTGTCTGGTGTAAAACTAATCCTTTTTATAGTATTAATGACTTTTTAGAAGTACAGTTTTTAAATGATAAACTAGATTTTAAAATTGTTTGTAAATAAATCTATAATAGTATTATGGACTTTATGAATGACAATTTTTAAATAATAGGTTGTCTGTAGAATTGTTGTTGTTTATATATATATCAATGTAGTAGGCTGGTAGCCTACAAATTACAGTTGCATGGCGAAGTCTATTGCATTTTGTGTGAAGTGCTTAATGACGAATAAAACTTGTTTATTGTCTATATTTAAATAAATAAAAAATTGGCTGGCCACGTGCAATCAGCTGTTAGCAAGTTCTCTTAGTTGTTGTCTTCTGCAAGAGATGGTAGCTGATGGTGTACATTCAAGTCAAAGCTTATTCTTGGCTGATTTCTTTAAATGAACGGATTTTTTACAAGATGAAATTAACTTAACTTAATTTAGTTTAATATTAAAATTAGCTTAATCAGAATTGATTTTACTTTAAATACAGGCTGAGTATTACACAGTTTGATTTGCTACTTTCAAGTTTCAAGATCTTTCCATGTTTGATAATAAATAAACAATACCACACCTGTGTTATAATGAAAATATGTTTTGAAATGGATATCATTATGATGCCATTATGCCACACGTAATTGTAGGATCAAACAAACAAAAAATACTCCATGTTTGATAATAAATAATCAATACCACACCTGTGTTATAATGAAAATATGTTTTGAAATGGATATCATTATGATGCCATTATGCCACATGTAATAGTAGGATCAAACAAACAAAAAATACTTTTTTCTGTGTAACTATTTATTTTTATGAATTAGAAAATGTTTTGATCAGGTTTTGAAAACTCAGATCACATGGCTGCATAGTTTCCCATACACAAGGCAACTTAAGTGCATTAGATTTCAAATTAAACATTTCATTAAATATTATGTGAAACGTCAATATTATGCACCATGTCCATACATTTTTAGGCAAATTCATAAGGTTATATTTTCACTAACACTTAACATAAATAAAATATCTTATCACCATTTAAAAGAGGGAAGTTTGAAGTTTTGTAGTGATTTTACATGAACTCAATGTGAGCCCCACGTGTAATACAGCACACGTCCAGGCGGTGTTTCCATTCATGCCAAACTCTCTCAAGTATGTCTTGTGTGATGTTCACGATGGCTGCGGTAATGCGCCTTCTCAATTACAGCAGCATTACTGGACGAGGAGGGATGTAAACTCTGTCCATGATGTAACCCCACAGGAAGAAATCACACACTGTAAAATCCAGTGAACTGGGTGGCCATGTTCAGAAGGTGTTGTCTGTGGCCATCGGTTGACCAATCCATTGACCTGGCAGGTGTCAATTGAGGTACCTTCCAAATTTCCGTCTATGCCCACTGAATGTCAAAAACACTGTCTTTTTGCACACCAGCTACGATCGGTTGGTAATGCAGCCATTTTCTCAAAACAACAGCAATATATCCCACTACATGCCAAATGAAAATCTTCTGTGCCCAAGATTGCGGGTTTAATTCCTGCCCAGGTCGATGGCATTTATGTGTGCATAAAAACGTGATAGGCCCATGTCAGTAGATTTACTGGCATGTAAACGAATTCCTGCAGGACAAAATTCTGCCACACTGGCAACAGTTGCAGTACATCCCTGTCGTTAAATAACCATATACCAACCAACCAACAAATGAAAATCAGTTGTTCACTACAAAACTTCAAACTTCCCTCTTTCAAATGGTGGTAAGATATTTTATTTATGTTGATTATTAGTGGAAATATAGCCTTATGAAATCGTCCAAAAATTTATGGACATGGTGTATATTAATCTTTAAAACATTGAACTTCACATAATTATTAAGATATAAACTTAAAATAATTATGTAAAGTCGAATGGTTTAAAGATCAATACATAATAATTAAATATTGTTAGTATTGATAAATTTCATTTTTTCCGTTTGTGGTAATGTTTGTTATTATAACGGCATGTATGAAGGCATTATACAGGAGTGCTATATCTGTGTGAATCCAAGTAATATTACGATATTGGAGACTAAAGGAGTGCTTGGTGGATGTTGCATTCATTGAACTTTTGGTCCAGTTTGGTTTGTGGTTAGGTGGATGATTCTTTTTATAATAATAACTATTGTTAATTAAGAATTATATTTTCAAATTTGTCAAAATTGTATGTTATAAATTCTGGATCTTTTGGTCTCATTTGAGGTCAGATAATTACTACAGTGAGTCCCACGCAAGAGTTGGCCAACGACGCAGCTCGGCGGGCACAGCTCCAACTCCCGAGCGACTGGGTGAAATATCTACGCTAATAAAGCCGTGATCGGTGTAATGATTCAGGTTCTCACATTTACAGTTAAAATTACAATGAAAATAAACACGTACCTCATCACAAGAGATGTTGGAAATGTTCTCCTCTTGCATCCACACAATAGTGGCACCTTTTTAGGAAATTTTCTTTCATGCGCATAAGTTCAGCTTCCGAGATAAAGTTATTTTCTCTTGTGATAGGCCTATGTGATATTGTCTTTAAGTTCTTCTAACAGTATGTGAATATTATTTATGGGGGAACTTGAAAAATAAAGTGTATAGGTCAATTTCCCATTTTTAGAAGAACTTAAAGACAATATCACAAGAGAAATTAACTTTATCTCGGAAGCTGAACTTATGCACGTGAAAGAAAATTTCCTAAAAAGGTGCCAGTATTGTATGGATGCAAGAGGAGAACATTTCCAACATCTCTTGTAATGAGGTACCGGTACATGTTTATTTTCATTGTAATTTTAACTGTAAATGTGAGAAGCTGAATCATTACACCGATCGTGGCTTTATTAGTGTAGATATTTCACCCGATTGCTCGGGAGTTGGAGCTGTGCCCGCCGCGCTGCAGGAACCCGCATCGTTGGCCAACTCTTGCGTGGGACTCACTGTACAAAAATTGTTCCCTAAACTAAAATGGTTGTTTATGTACATTGCAGGGCTTCAAATATGATAGTGAAGAGGAAATTAACCTGGGGTCTTTCAGCTACAACAAAGATGGACCTGTAAAGCAAATGTTTGAAGTTAAAAATAAGGTATGTTATAAATACTGGAGATGCTATCTGGAGATGTTATCTGGAGATGTTATCCTAAGCAAATTGGAATTGATTGGTATTCCTTAACTTTAGGGACAATCATTCAAACATTATAATGTCCTATTTTATTTTAATGTTCCTGAATTGTAGTTATAGTTAGTTGACTATAATAGTAAAAAAAAAAAAAGTAAAGTGTTCCCTATTACAGGCCTTGGAGGCCCAGAGGGTTCCAGGAGGTTGAGGCTCCCAGATTTTTAGACATCGGCACATTAAGGTGGTAAGGTTGTCAGCCTTACGCACCGGCCGCCTTTACCCCCAGGATTGCTCCTGGTACTCATTTCTGTTAGAGGCTGAGTCGACCCCAGGGCCATAGTGCCACCAGAAGGATTAGGCCAATTGAAAAACTCCAACGACCTCATCGGGGATCGAACCCGCGACCTTCCGGTTTGTAGCACAGCGCCTCAACCACTACGCTACGGCGTACCCCCGACTATAATAGTACCGGTATGAAACTTGTCACACTAACCATACATCATTATTTCTCTTATAATAAATGATTTCTCTCCTTAAGGGTTTTCTATTTTTTTAATTATAAAGTTATTAATTTATTTGGCACTAAAATTAAATCATTTATTTTGTTAAAATGCATGGCTTAAGTTGCTAATTTACACTAATGAGACATAATATATTTTGTTTAAATCTGGTATTACTTGAAATTCTGAAATTTTCTCTCAACATTTTGTGCACTTATGAAACAAAAATTGTCTGACTTAGGGCCTGTATTACCACCCCTCGATAAAGTTCCCAATACATATCTTCCAAATAGCTTAACTGGAGAAGACTTGTATTACCACTGCTGAGTTGCTGTTGGAAAGATTCAAGTAGAATTGTGAGTGCCATATCTGTTTCTTCCACTTTGAGCTGCTCCCGCTAGGTGCAACAACTCAATCATAACACAGTATTTTTTCACCCATTGTACAATGAAATTACATCTCAACAAACTACCTCACCATTTGAAAAATACACATTGTGCAAATAAATTTAAGAGATCACTAAAAAGATTTTTAATAATGCATGTTTTTATAGTATTGAGGAATACTGTAATCATATCTGTGTTAGACACTAAGCTATATACACACATCCATTAAATACCTAATGTTCTACATTTTATAGTATCATGTATTATTTTGTGAATTATTTGTAGATTATTGTATTATTTTGTATTGTATTATGTTGATTACTTAGATCTACACTGTATCGCTTAGCATTTATCTCATTTAACCATATTATATACAGGGACCGGCAGAATAACCTGACGATTTTGAAATGCATATAAAAATAATAAATATCAATGTAATTCAAAGTTTAATTATGGCATTTGTTAGAGCAATAATTGCCATTTACAGTTCTTCCATTAGTTTTTGTTTGAATTGAAAATTGTGTCCGATAAATGACGACCACCATTTTATAGACATTCATATAGCGTTACCTTGAAGTTTTCCGTCGCTCTCATGAAAATTTCATTCAGTATTGCCGCTATTTCATTCTGAATTGGTTAGACGTGGAATTAATGCTCCAAACATTTGGTTTCAACAAAATGGTGCTACTACGCACACAGCAAAACACTCAATGGGCATGGTCCGGGTCCGGGAAATGTTTCCTGGACGTGTTCTGTCAAGAAATGGTAATTGCCCCAGGGCTGCTCACTCCCCGGATCTGACGATGTGTGATTATTTCCTCTGGGACTTTCTCAAGTCAAAAGTGTATGTTGGAAGACCTCATAAACTGGATGACTTTAAATTAGCTATTCAGAACGAATAGCAGCAATACCGAACGACATGCTCATGAGAGGGACGGAAAACTTCAAGGCAATGCTACATGAATGTCCACAAAATGGTGGTCGTCATTTATTGGACACAATTTTCATTTGAAACAAAAACTAATGGAAGAACTGTAAATGGCAATTATTGCTCTAACAAATGTGATCATTAAACTTTACATTACAGTGATGTTTATTATTTTTATATGAATTTCAAAATCGTCAGATTATTCTGCCGGTCCCTGTACAATATTGACATGTCCCATATGAATGTATATATACATTGATATGGGACGTAAATAAATAAATAAATAAAGTATATTAATTAATTTATGCAATTCTACATTAAAATATGAGTCTAAAACCGTATTATTGTAAAAGTAAATCTTCCAACATCAGCTCTGTCATTCAGGTGGGATGGAGCTCCAGTAGGCTGCCATTTTGTTTCTTCCAAGCTGCTAGAGACATATTCAGGTAACTTCGGGCATGCCCTTGAACTGACCTTTGATGCACAGAAGAATTAGGGTAAGATTTCACCAGTTGCAACTAAGCCAACCTCTTAGCTGGAGCTGTCCGAGCAAATTACTACCTTCGTAAAAACATTGTGTTCACGTAGTCTACAATTTTTTCATTATTAAAAGAGGAATTGTATAATCTACTCTTATACAATTCAATGGCCCTAAATAGCGTGCTCACTCGCTCGCCTACTTTGTGAAACATCGGCTATACTCGGCGATGTTCGTCTCTCGCAGTCTAAACTTTCACGAAGAGCACAAAATTAGGAAAACCGTTTCTTTATTATATAAACCCTAAGTGAAATGAACACAATGAACAAATATTCTAATTTTATTTTTACTTACAACTTTCATAGCTCTGAACCACAAACATTTTTAATATACTGCCAGTGTAAATTTCTTAAAAATCCTAGAGTCAATTAATAATGGCGGGCGAAGCCACGGGCAGTATCGCGGACAATAAAAATCCAAACAAAATAACTCCTTCCCTTGTAAAATTATATAATTTCTGAAAATTACACTGAATTTATCAAATAAAATTCACATCACATTCATCTGTCAACAAACAGTTGAGAAACAATACGTATTATCAGTGTTAACAGGTCACTTTGGAACTGCATAATCGAAATGAGATCATTTTCCCAGGCGGCGCTTTCATATCATGGAATGTAGGCCTACTCTAAAGCAGGAATTTTAGCTGTTTCATTAATTATAAATGGCTTAGTTTATGAATGATTCGCATGCAAGTGTTAATAAATATACCTAGGTAGTGCTTTAATAATTATTATACTCTTAATTTTTAATTTAATTATCGTGGGCGAAGCTGCAGGCACCTGCTAGTCTGGGACAAAACTAGAGTTGTCTTTTAGACCTGCAGATATGAAACATTTAGATTCGATTACACGATTTGTTTGGTTTTTGCAGGATATTTCTTACTAAGCTTATGTTTTTCTAATGAAGCAAGCAGTAGTCTCAGAGGTGAGTGAAAATTGTCTAGCCGGTGTAGTAAACCCCACCCCTCTCCTACCATTATGCGCAAACTCTTACTAGGAATGGGGGGCCATGCCTAGTGTTGCCACCTTTCTGTAGGGCTAAGGAGGGACACTTATCGAATATATGCAGATCGCCGATCTTCATACCTAAATTCGTACTTGGAACAGTGCATTGATAATAGAAAGATGGAATATATTCATTACAAAGCCAAAAAGCTAACACTAACATTAGAAAAGAAAAGATTAGCATGATAATAATAAAATAAAAAAACCTGGGCAAATTCACGACTTGAAGCTGTATTTCTTTTTTGATTTGGCAGTTCTAATAGTTCTTTGATCTGTGTCACTCTCACTACATAGTGATTACAGGTATCTATAACGTTTGTAGAAATTATTATTTCACTCTTTATGAGGTCAGCTGAGCACTTGTCTCTGGAATCTGTGCATTTTATATTCATGAGAGGACAATCCATCCACAAATGCATTGCTACCAGGAACTAAAGCAGAATTCCTCATATAACTCATCCAAATTAACATCAGATTCTACATTAAGTGCCTTCACAGAGTCTTTGACGGTGATTTCACTGCTGCCAACACGATACATTTTAGCGATGGAACAATATTGATATCTTAATCATGTGTCGAAATTCACAAAATATGCCACTAAGAATAATTTACCATCTCATATTTTGTTTTGGAATAATTTTGCATCCCGCAATATAATGCGTCCCTCTTAGGCATAATTCGGGACGCTGAAAATGTTCTTAAAATGCGGGATGTCCCGCCTAATTCGGGACAGGTGGCAACGCTAGCCATGCCCGAAGTTACATGAATATATCTATACCTGGCATTTAGTATTTTTATCAGCTACTTCACGCTTCCATAAACTGAAAGATAAGTTCCCTACCTGGCAGATAAACATTTTATCAAGAGGTACTAGTACAGGTCCTTATTATATTATCTGTTTTTATTCATTACAGGACAAACTGGATATATTAGTATTTTGTTTTTATTAATTTCAGGACAAACTGGAACAAGTATTTGAATCTGTGAAACTATCAATTCTTTCAAATCATGGCCATCCAGACTATACATGCATTTATAGGTTCCGAGTACATGGAGAGCTTCCTCAAGCCAATTAGGATTTAGTATATGGAAGTTATTTCAGATTAAACAATTATTTTTATTACTAGTATTGTTTCATAAAGTAAAAGCTTAAAGTGTTAAGAATAGATAACACTATGTTCTGTATTGCTCTAAAAATAAAATGAAAATGAGGTTGATATGCTATACTGAACTTAAACAATCTGACTGCTGCGACAGTTCTCTGCAAGTTTTTTCTCCAAAAATGTTGCTGTTTCCATGGCATAAGCGTAAGTATAACATTTTTTTAAAAAGTTTAGCTATTTATTAAAATTAAGATAATCTGATAGGCCTATGTAGATAAACTGGTTTCTGTTAGTGCATACGCCTATTTAAATTCAGAACTGTTAGTTTACTTTATAGTTTATTTCACTAATTTATATCAACAATGAACACTCAATATAAGTCTATTAAAAAGTTTCTATTATACTCGTTTATCTATATTAAAGGCAAGTGTTATTAGTCAACTGTTAAGAATTGTAAAAACTACTTTATGCAGGGCCTAAAATTCAAGAGAATTTCATTTTTTTTGGCAAATATATGCAGTATTTTTACCACATGAGCCACAAAATTGTTTTGGTTTTAATTGTATGCTTTTATGCGAAATAATACCAAAACATAAATTGTAATGTAAGAGTAATTTTGTATTTGTATGATATACGGTATAATAAAAATGTACATAAGTGACATGAAAAGAAAGCCGCTCATGGCTCATGCTGTAGCGCGTGAGCCTGGCATGCTTGCGGTCCTGAGTTCAAATCTCGGGGCTGGCGGGTGTGTCATTCGTGGTGGACGAAGCCGTGTTTTGGGGGGTTTTTCTCGGGGTTCTCCCGTTTCCCCCTTTCATTCCACCAACACTCTCCACTTCATCTCACCTTTCCCCCTTTTCATCCTCATCCCGTTTCCACTTCTGGCATCGGATCTGCTTCGGCAGTCAGAGCCCTTTGGGGGCCTCTCCCGTTCTCCCCGCTGCTTGTGGTCAAGAGGTTGTTGGTGGTGTGTGTCACGAACCTGTCAGGGCTCCCGGTTGGAGGTACCGCAGGGGGTGGCGCACACGTGGCATGGTACTAGGCTTGTTGGATGTAGCGGAGTTCCGTGGGGGCCCACGGGGGGCTTTGCGAATCCGGGGCGGCCTGTGGGCACGCAACTCATCCCATCCCGGAGGTAGGTACAATAAGTCGGCAACGGCTGCGGTGCTTAGGGGCGTTCCCACCCCGCCTCCCACCCCGGCACAAAATAGAATAGAATAGAATAGACATGAAAAGAAAAAAGAAAAAAACATTATAGTCAGTGCCGTATTTAAGCATAGGCATACTAGGCAACTGCCTAGATTTGAAGGAGCGGCTTTTAAGCTGTTACTGTTTTTTTTTTTAAATATATTAAACATTTTATTCATAACTCTTCAAAATAGTAAACTAATGTAACACACAATGAAATAGAAATGAATAACATTGACAACATTAAGCACCTGTTTATTTATTTACTTATTTATTATTATATATTATTATTATTATTATTATTATTTTTTTTTATTTTTTTTATTTTTTGTGATAGTTAAATATATTTAAGTACCAGGTCGCCAACTGGACCCATGCCTTTACAGTGACATAATACACTACACATTTGAAAAAGTAGTAAAATGTAACAGTTATTCACAGCTTGTCTACTAGAAGTAGAGGCCGGTTAATGAGTGTAGAATAGTGTTTATGTATTTCTACAAGTCACATATTGTATTTCCCTTAGTAAGGGATTAGAATGACGTTTTAAGGACTCTAGGTATTTGGATCTGATGCGCTGCAAGCATATAACAGCGGCGCGGCGATCTTATAACATTGGTGTTTACATGGTTAAAATACCTGGCGATTTGCTCCCGCTGCAAGTGCTTAACGACCCCAGCAGAGGGCAGCAGCAATCAATACTGAATAGTGGTGCCATCTGTTGTAAGTAGTGAGCACTACTTATAACAGCGGGGTGGTGATCTGATAATGCATTGGTATTTACATGGTTAAAATACCTGGCGATTTGCTCCCGCTGCAAGTGCTAAGCAATCCCACCAGAGGGCAGCTGCAATCAATACCGAATAGTAGTGCCTGTTACGGGTAGTGAGCACTACTTGTAACAGCGGGATAATAGCAGGAATAATAAATATTTTACTACATATTCAGAGTATGTGTATAAGGTTTCATTATTTATGAAATCAAATTTGCAAATGTTTTTAATCGAAATTACGAGGTACAGAAACATGAAACAAGGTACAGAGAATGCTTACATGTAGAGAACCATAACATCAAATCGATTAAAAAAGATCGGTATGACATTGGAATAAGCACCCCAATGAGTTAAAAGCTAGTGGGAATGTGTTAAAAAATACTTAAAGAATACTTATTAGAAAAGGCACTACAGTGTAAATGAATTTATGGACTAATTGTTGTAAAAATGTGACTTGGTCTACATAATATGTATATGATTTATGGACTCAAATAAATTACTCATATATAATAACGGTCGCCACGAGTGTGCAGGGAGGGCCAATAGCCACAAGTGTTCAGCTTTCGCCGAATGCTATTCTTAAAACCATTCTTGATTGCTGCTGCCCTCTGCTGGGTTTGTTAAGCACTTGCAGCGGGAGCAAATCGCCAGGTATTTTTACCATGTAAACATTATAAGATCGCCGGCCCGCTGTTATAAGTAGTGCTCACCACTTACAACAGATGGCACCACTATTCAGTATTGATTGCTGCTGCCCTCTGCTGGGGTCGTTAAGCACTTGCAGTGGGAGCAAATCGCCAGGTATTTTAACCAACACCAATGCATTATACGATTGCCGCCCCGCTGTTATAAGTAGTGCTCACTATTTACAACAGATGGCACCACTATTCAGTATTGATTGCTGCTGCCCTCTGTTGGGGTATTTAAGCACTTGCAGCGGGAGCAAATCGCCTTATACCAGCGTTTCTCAACCTATTGTCCGCGGACCACCCGCCCCGCTGTTATAAGTAGTGCTCACTACTTACAACAGATGGCACCACTATTCATTATTGATTGCTGCTGCCCTCTGCTGGGGTCTTTAAGCACTTGCAGCGGGAGCAAATCGCCAGGTATTTAACCATGTAAACACCAATGCATTATACCAGCGTTTATCAACCTATGGTCCGCGGACCACCCGCCCCGCTGTTATAAATAGTGCTCACTACTTACAACAGATGGCACAACTATTCAGTATTGATTGCTGCTGCCCTCTGCTCGGTTCGTTAAGCACTAGCAGCAGGAGCAAATCGCCAGGTATTTTAACCTTGTAAATAACAGCGTTTCTCAACCTATGGTCCGCAGACATAATTAAAAAATATCATAAAGCAAGTGGAAAGTAAAGAAGTAAATTTTTCCCATATTTCGTTATGACGACATATAATTAATACCCCAAATATTAAGGATATAGGCCTTTTTAAAATGGGATGAAAAATTAGAGGTCCGTAAATTTTTTTTAGACATCTTAGAGGTCCTCGGGTTCAAAAAGGTTGAGAAACGCTGCATTATACGATCACCGCCCTGCTGTTATAAGTAGTGCTCACTACTTACAACAGATGGCACCACTATTCGAGGGGGTGTACAGTTTAGTCTCACTGAGAATCTCATATGGTGCAGACCTTTCCTCGTGCAGACGGACAATAGTTTTACAATTGTGAATCCCTAAACCACATGGCTGGGTGTTGGAATGTGCATGAGAAGCAATCCCCACTTATTTCTCCTCCCACGCATGTAGTGCTCAACTCTGATTGTATAAACTGTATATAAAAGGAACTGACTAAGTTATGCATAAAGTTTTAGAAACGCAAGTTGCGGTAAATGACCAACAAACTTACGGAGGTACAGGGGGAAGGAGTTAATTGGAAAGTAGGGTTGCCAAACCAGGGCACTTGAAAATTTAAACAAAAGAACCAATGATGTTAAACAAATAATAATATAGTATTTTATTTTAAAATTGTTAATTCTTACTTTGAAGTTCCTGTTTACCCCTGCTACTACTGGTCCTGCACTCCTGTGTCAACTGCAATGCTCTGGAGAAAAAATCTTGCCTCTGAGTCATATAGTCATAGAACTCGCCATGACTCATGCAGACAATTTCAGTCCTCTGTCCTTTGTACAGGGGCGTATTCAGAGGGGGGCTGCCCCCCCCCCCCCCGAAACGTTAAGTCATGCTAATATGTTGCACATGAGGGCACTTTAATTTCTTAGATTGTAGACAGTTTAATTGCAATTGTAGAAAATTCATGAAATGTCATCATTTTCTCTGAGACATCACAGGCAATGCAGGGTGTAGTATTATAAAATACTTAAATCTTGTCCAGTGTTTATTTTTTACACTACTTTTTAAAATATATATTTAGAAATATTAAGTCATTTTTTAAATTATTCTTTTCATATTTTCATAAATTTAAGGTCATTTTCAGGCATTTTTAGGTCATCCACTTTTGAGCCCTATGATAATATTGTTAGGCTTATCACAGCCCCTCCCGAAAAAAAATCTTGGGATTCGCTCCTGCCTTTGTACATTCATTAAAGAAAATATTCTTTACACATTTGCATTGTCCTGGAATGCTAAGATGACTTCGAACACATTTAGCAGTTCAGTGATCTGCACATTCACAGGTCCACTTCTCTTGACAGGATTTGATATTGGGCAATTTAACAAGAATGTAAACCTACTTTTTTTTTTTTTAAGTTATGACAAAATATCTTTTTAAAGTTAGAAGCCTGCAGTTTTGAAACGTCATTTGTTTTTTTCCAATAAATACTTCTGTATAATTGGTCATGTCCTTATATATATGAATAATCTTTCTTGGTTATTTGGCTGACAAATTGTTATGAAATGTAATTTAAAATTATGATCATACGGTACTGAACCTGATAATTTACTATGAACGCAGATTTCTCAATAATATAACCACTAATTAGCCTATGATTAAGTTTGGTTCAGTATTTTTTCACCAAAATCTGAAATAGTTGGTCAGTTGCCAAACAATTCATACAAAAAGTCTTTATACAAGTACAAATTAGACACATTCTGAACATATTACAATATATATCTTCTAACTGGTATGCAGGAGAAACCATAATTTGTATTTGAGATTATTAAATTTGTACTACAACCAGTGAAGTATCCAGAGTATGATAACCCCAAGTCTTTTTCTATCATACCTCAATTTACAAAAATCATTCCCCTCCCTTACAACATAAATATTATGAGGTATGCATGAAATGTTGTTCTATACACTGGGGATGATCTTAATTATCTTCCTCAAATAATATAGATGATCAGCAAGCAGGAGCAAAAGTGTCACAAACATCTTGTACTGTTAATTGACAGAACTTTATTTATTTCAATAAAGATGGAATAAGTATTTAATACCTATTTAAACGATATCAAAGTTACAATATATTGTTACTTAGAAATATTTTTAAAACTTTGGATCTAGCAGTACAGTATACCCTATTTTACAGCCATAAGACGCACTTTTTTACCTTGAAATTTGGATGCGTCTAACGGTCCGAAGTGCACAAAAAATTATAAGTATGGAAAATATTGCCGCTATACCATAGTTATAAACAAGGTTTTATAAACGATAAGATAGTTACAAATTTTGGCACAGACTCTACATTAGTGCATTGTCACAATCACAAAATGAGGGTAGCTGGAAGTCAGGTATACAATGCGAAAAGAAAGGAAAGTTGTTTTCTTTTATACAAAATTGTCTCTATCGGGTGGTTTAAATGAAGGCAATGACCTCTAAACAGCCTTGTCCCGTTACACCTACTGTATGGTGAATTCAGGGTTAGAGGGTGTAAAAAAATGTTCAGCCTTTCGTGAGAAATCAGTTCGGTAGTTAAAAATTTACGCGATGCCACCTTTATAAAAGTGATTTTCGTTCAACGCAGGTTACAGTTAGAAGTGATTTACACTAATTCCAATGTGCAAGGTTATAATTTGTTTATGCAATGAAGTACATTTCATTCTCTCTCTTCTCCTACCAGGAAATAGTCACGTGACAGACGGGCAGAGACTTGACTGCTATTAATTAATTACACGTTTTAACCTTAATATATGCAATATAAATACAATGTAGCATAGGCTAAATTTTTCAGTGAGATAGGATTTCATTGTTTTATAGTTTGGCAATAAACAAAATTTCTTAGGTAAATCTTTCCCACTCATCTCACTGAAAAAAATTTGCAATTATACAATATTCATTAATTTGAATATTTCCAAAATCCTATTCTTGTATCACATTGTGCAAGATTGTGATCAGTTATACACAGGCAGAGCAGGTTAATTGAGATAACTGAAAATAAGTTAAAAAGTTAAGTTTTTACAATCAATTAGGAAACTATTCCACTAGCAGACTGATGATTTGGACTGGGTAAAAATTCAATTTATCTATCGTGTGCTCATTCCACTACAAAGCAATGGACTATTTACCATTCCTAATTAGAAGCAGTGCAGAAAGAGTACAGAGTTTTAAGAAGAAATTTTAATTGTATGAGTGTTGTGTTTTAGTGTTATACATTTATATTCTAGTTCTGTACAAGTAAAATAATTGTGCAACAGAACCAAATAAAATGCAAGTGCCTACATTATGAAACACTTGCTGTTACAAAGCAGTGTTAAAGAAGTTTAGTCAGTTACCATGCGGTCAGTCAGTTACTAGGGTGTTATTTTATTGCATCATCTGATGTGAACAAGATAAGAAAATTAAAGCAGCATTATTACTTTTCAGTTATTTGTAAATACTGAAGTTTTATTAATAAAGCCCGGATTTTCATGCACTATCAAACTTAAAAACATGCATGCATTCATGCATTATCGTATCTCCAAATATGCACAATGAAAGGCGAAACATGCACTATCAAAAATCCGCACTGTACTGCAATATATTTAAATTTCTCTTAAAACAATATAGGCTACGAGTTTTCCCAAATTCTCCTCACTTAAACTCGTGCGTTTATCAGTTAAGACATTCTTGAACGCAGAAAAAGATTTTTCTGCTTCACAAGAAGTAACAGGTGCATACTTAAGGAAAGAAATTTGACTGAGGGTGAGATCGAATTCCATGTCTTTTACATTTTTTCCACATAATACGTCTTTTACTGTTTTCAGAAGTTTAAGATCAGGGTTTGAACTAAGTACCTTCTTAAGTTTTCCCTCTCACACCCATTTCTCCACAACACGATTCAACGTTTTCAACAATGGCTAGTGACTGACACATTCAAGCAATGAACATTCTTAATCAGCTTGAAAATTTTTTTGTCATAACCGGGATTTGAACACGGATCTCCAGCTTAACGCGCTGATGCTCTACCATTAATATTAATATCCCAGACATGGATTTAATGTCTATTTCCTTTCCCTCCACTTAATTAATGAACATTCTGTTTAGCAGTTTTCTTTCAATGGAAGGTGGTGGGGGTCGGCAAGTCGGCATTTTATTTTGTAGCCTGATGTATTATATTACTGTTTATTTAGGGTAAACAGTAGTTTGCACTCTCAAATTAATGCAGGTGGCAGACTCTGTTGCCAAGTCAATCAAATAATAATGGTAATACAATACATTTTTACGTTTCTTTGAAAAGCCGAGATTTTAGGGAGGCACATTCATAATATGCACAGTTATGCATGGTAACTTGATATTATGCACTAAAACCAGAAAATAAGGGTTTATATGCATTAAAAACGTCTGAATATGCTATATTAAACCAACAAAATCGAAAACATGCATTATGCATGAATTTTGCCATAAAAAGGCCGAAATATGCAAACATGCACGGAAAAAATATGGTTATTTGGAATCCATAAGTCATCTAATGAGTAACTACAAAGTTTGAGAAGTGTAACCAAATTATATAAAAACATGCATTTGCATGGAAATCCGGGCTCTATTTATTAAATTCTCATTAAAAGTTTGGAGACCTCCACACAGAGGTTACACCAGCAACACTCAGTAGTTCTGAAATGAATTAATTTAATGCACAACTGGGATGTCTCAGACAAGCAGAATATGCTCAAATTATTTAAAAAGTTAAAAAATGTATTGTACTTGGTTTAACTTTGAAAAATGCTACAGACTGTCAGTTACCCATGGAATTGCCAGGTTAACTAACAGGTTTCTTTCCTCTTAAACAGTAGAGATGTGAAATTCACAAAACATGTTCTCAATTCGACAAATTTGCACAATTTCATTTTAAGGCCTCCTATAACCCCCAAAACAGCACTTCTGAATAGCAAAACAATAAAAATTCACAAGCTGCAAAAAATAAATGTAACCTCAAAATTATACAAATTTCAGCAAAAACGGCTTTATTTGGATGAAACCATACCGTTACTTCATTTTTAAACAACATTTTCGTGATTTCTAAAATTTGCTTGTGATGTTGACACAAATGAAGGCATCGGCTATTGTGTCAGAAAAGAATATTTTCTCCACAGTACGGTATAGTATAACAAATGAAGACATCAGCTATTGTGTCAGAGAAGAATATTTTCTCCACAGTACGGTATAGTACCATTTTTTCTTTCCAGAACAAACAGCTCACTGAGAAAATTAAGATCAACCTATGAAGCAAAGCACACACACCAAATGCACTCTGGTGCTATCACAGTCTGTCTGATAAATTCTAACCGTGTTTCTGTTACTGTGCTGTCATTAAGTTCATTGAAAAGGTAGTAATCGTGTCTTCAAAATTGGCAGACAGAAAACGTGTAGTATTAGATTTAAATATGAAATTAAAGTCATTGGTGAGTGAAAACGATAAGTTGACGGTAAAACAGATTGTGACTACATTTAATGTTGGCAAGAATCAAGTTTACGAAATTCTAAAGAAAAGATCAGAACTATGGGAACAATGGTTAAGTGGCAATAGAAAAATGGATTGTAATTATGAACTGTTGTTTTGTAAGTAAAAATCAGCCCCACCGCATATCAAAATGTAAGTAGGCCTAATTATTAGCATTTCTTTATGTAACCTTTACTCACCGGAATCCTGCCTATAACGGAAAACAATTATGGTCCCTTGCAATTCCATTACAGACAGGTTTCACTGTATTATGTTAATTAAGGGAGATGGTTGACATTTAAACACTTTAGACTTCACTTTCACTTACATTTTTGCAGAACGTATGTTTCATGGGCTATGCCCACATTTTTAACTGCTGGTCAACTAATGACAGTTCCAATTCAAGACTGCAAACAAGGTTTGTAGTTGAAGAGCCAAATACAAACATACTAAGTGTGAAACCAAAACATGTTAAAACCATGTAATTAATAAGATTGGGACCGGGACTTCTAAAAACCGACATACTATGTGGGAACGAGGAACATGCTAACGAGGTTCTACTCTATCTAAAAGCATTTCTCCAGTCAGGCACTATTTCTAGTCCCGCTTTTGGACATTTCTGGATGGAAACACACTGTTCAGTTGTCAATGCACTATACAAGTGAATCGGTATCGGCAACAAGCCTCCCCGTCCACAGAAGGAAAAACCTTGTGTTCAGAGGAGAAACCAAATTCATTCCGACTCCTTCATCGTACCATGGAGAAAATACCTTCAAGTAGAGAGTTAGCATTCTTATTTTGGACTCCTTTATTTCCAAATAAAGATTACAAAATCCTTATCTTACAAACATTCGCTTACGGCCAGCCGGCAGTGGAACCACCCCATTCTTGTGTAGCTGGGGTTCCTGTGGCAGGAGTACCCCAATCCTCCTGTACCTATAAAATCAAAATACAAGAATCAACACACTGCACTTAATGTACAATCATAATGCAAAATACAGCTTAACTAGGCAGCATATTTTTTATGTGGTGGAAAAATGGGATCATGGTTTTATTGGGATATTCCTGTTTCCCCTTGTATCGTTCCACCATTTCTCATCTTTATCACAAAATAGCTATATGCTGCAATAAATAATATAAAACAGATAGAACAGATTATTAAAATATAATGTACAAGACAAACTAAAATGTCTTTAATGGACTTTAATTGCTAGAACAGATTACCGGTAGTCTAGAGATTATGTAGAGATAATCCCTGTTACCATAATTACCCTGTTTGACATTCTGACTAGAAGAAACCACAATATGTACATCATATATTAATTATTTCAACTTTATCCGAATACAGTACGGCATGCTGTGAAAATTCACCCTTGACAAACAAGCAAATCAGAAAGAGAGAACGGTCACATACAAGCAAAAGATATTCTACTGTATATTAAAAAAACATTAATGCTTAATGTTCAGCCTTTAGCTAAACGATCCTAAGATCTATAATGCCCAACCTCTTGGCAGAGTGGTTAGCACTGTTGACTACTAACCAAGAGGGTCCTGTTCAATCCCCAGCTCTTGTCAGGGGATTTTTCTTTAATCACGAATTACAGAGCTGCCCTCAAACTGAAAGAAAGGACAGTGTCATAGACAGAGGCAGCAGGAATTCAAATGCAAGCGAAATGTGCTGAGTTGAAAACATTTGACAGTATCACCCACTTGATTAACTAAAGAGCGTGGAGCCTAGCAGTCCAAGCATGCACACTGCCAATGACATGTTCGAATTTTAATGGTCGCGAAGCTTTCAGATTCCAGGCGATCTCTGTATCTCATACTATACCTGGACTGGTTGTTACTGTATTTAGGTTTAAGATAGACTTAAGTAATGCGTAAAGACTTGTGCATGGCAGCAAGAAACCTGCTGAGAATATAGTCTGATGGGATCACCATGGGCTATTTGCAACTCTGCAGACCTACCATAAGATATTCATAAGATAGGATTTAATATAACACAGGGATGACCAAATTTCTCATGAATCCAGAATCTAGTTGCTAGATAAATTTGGTCTTCTTCGTCCATGTACATATCTTGTAGTTTTGCTGCACATATTAAGGGAATTAGCTAGGAAAAACATCACACAGTAACAAAAAATATCCTGGACACCTTGTATTTGTTCTGCCAAGAATTTTCACAAATATTTCAACAATTTAAAATCATACGAACTGATTAAAAAATACTTTTCACCTATTAAATTGTTTTGAAATCAGTCTAATTGCAACTTCACAGCTTAAACTTCCACAGAAAGATCTAACCGCCATTAAAATCATCTGCCTGGCAGCATAGGTGACCATAAACATTCAGAAAAAATATATTACTCAATTACACCAACCCATGGTAAAAAAAAAATTTATATATTATATAATATATTAATGAATCTTGCAGTCAGACAAAAAATTACAAAAATACAGTGAAACCTCTCCTTAAGGACACCCCCAAGATACAACAAATTACAGTATGTCCCAACTGAAACAATACAGAAATTATAAATTCATCTCTCATTTAAGGGCACTCTCAGATATGAACATGAGATAGCTGTTTGACAGTCCTTAACTTATTTTCACCTCCTGACTGCTGACATAACTTGGATTTCAAGACCTAGGTCTTTGTCAATTATGTAATTTTGATAGCGATTTTTAAATCTATAAATTTGTCATATTGGACTGGAAAGTAATTGTAATCCTAAAATTTATAGGAAGTAACTTAATTGTAATCCTAAAATTTATAGGAAGTTTATTTAGTGAAGTTAATAAATATATATGGTGGCTAAGAAAGGGATGCATTTTTAAAAAAGTGACAACTCTGTTATTTGTAATTATGCAAATATTTTAATGAAATATAGACTACTGAAAATATAAACTTGGGAAAATCATGTATGAAAAATCACATCATCCAAAGTCTACCCTTTCTGTGCTGACACTTCTCCAAGCATGACCTTCGATGTCTAATGACTTATTCCAACATTTGCTCAGGAATTTCTGCAATTTCCGCTTGAATTGTGCTTCAATTGTTGCGGGTATACTGTAGGCTTGACTTTTGAGGAATCCCCCCAAAAAATAGTCAAAGGGGGTTAATTCAGGACTTCTTAATGAGACCATCTCTTCAGATGACTTTTCCTGGGAACAGTAGTACTCTGATGGCTCGTAACGACACATTTGCTTTGTGGAAGTAGCCCCATCTCAGCAGGACCATGTTCCAGCAATGAATCCTCCAATCCAAGTACTGAATTGTAGGACCAAAGTACCCTTCAACCACCCCATGATATCGATCTGCATTCACTTTCACATAAGTCCATGCCGAACAGTTATAAAAAAATTTTGTAAGATGTCTGCACACAGAAGGCATGCTGTTCACCACAGAAGTGATCCACCTCAGCTGAATTTCGAAGGCCACTTCTGCCTCAGAGCACTGATGCAAACTCCATTCTAATTCTTTGCATGTAATTAAAAAAAAAAAAAAAAAAAAAAAAAAAAAAAAAAAAAAAAAAAAAAAAAAAAAAAAAAAAAAATGCATTCCTTTCTAAGCCACCTAGTACATTAACACTTGAGATTAGGTAGACTGTCAGAATGGGCAGCCTCCCTCCCACTAAAGGACACCTCCCAGATAGTTACATCCCTTCGAGGTCGATAATGAGAGGTTTCACTATATTCTCATTTGAAACGCAAACTGTATTATACAAGGTAGTTAAACTAACCGATGAGGCCCAGTCCTCAGACTGGTTGAAAGTTGCTGCAGCAGCAGGAGCAGGTACTCCTGGCACTGGAGCTGGTACTGGAGCATCATCAGCCCAGTTGCGTGTTGGACCAGGATCGGCCACAATCTCATTACCCCAAACTTCAGTAGGTTGTGCAGTGAAGTCAGTCTCTGGTTTTGGAAGAACAGGTACCACTTCCTTTGTAGCTTGCTCTTCCTTCTCCGCCTGAAACATATTTAAAAGAATACAAAAATATTGAATTGCACACATTGCTTCATATACATTAATATGCTGTACACATTAATTCGGCAAAACCCAAAGATCCTAAGTTCTAATGCAAGTGCCACAAATATACAGCAAACTCTAGTGTTTATTCACATAAATTGCCTTAAATAACTAAAACAATAAATTTTTTTTAACCCATTTATAAATTGCCTCAAACAACTAAGACAATGACAACAATAAAAAAAATTCCAAATGAATACCGTATTTACTCACCTATAACACCCCCCTTTTTTCACAATTTTCAACTTCTAAAATAGGGGAGGGTATAATAGGTGAAAATTTTCACATGACATAGGTTGGGTTGTCATGCTTTAAAAGCAGAAAAAGACACATTTAGCATCTTTAAATCAACACGCAAAATAGTTGTTTAAATCCATTTTTTTATTTTACAAAAAGTTAAATTATCACATCAATTCAACTTTAGAGTTTTAAACAGTTTGGTATAGCTCCCTCCTGCATTACCTCAGCTAACTGGGTCACGTGACTAAACGCTGCGTGTGCCCGCATGGTGTTCAAGGTTAACTCAGCATTGCAATGTTGTCATCCAACTGGGCAGCAACTGCCTGAATTTCCTATCTCCCTTTCTTCACACCACGGAATGATTTCAACATTTTCTTTGCTTCTGATAATTTGTCTTTCTGTTTACGCCAATAAGATATCATACATGGCTGCATATTCTAACACACTCAACTTGAAGGATGCCGTAAAACTTGCTCTCCAACTCATTTTTCACGTGTTTACTTAACTCTCAGGCAACAATACAATACACGCGTACGGTGGAAGTTGAACTCAGAAACCTGAAGGGCATCGAGAAATTATGGGGGAGGTGAGAGTAACTAAGGCCAACAGACAGGTGGCAGGGAAGCGTGGGTTTTACCATTAACAGGAATGCTGCGGTTGCCGATCACTTTAAAAGTTTTTTTTTTTTTCTTTCTTCGAAAATTGGGGGGTATTATAGGTGAGGGGGTGCTATAGATGAGTAAATACAGTATTTCTTGCAATTAATTCTCAGGCTTGTGCCTGATCATAGGTACTTCAAGCTTTCAGCAAACCACTTCGTTGCAACCATCAGGGGATTTCCTGACAAAATAAAATCAGCTAAACTGATATAACAGTGCCAGAAAGCTTTTGTTTAATCAATGATAATTGCAATTATATGCAGAAAAGAAGTTGCTTTTGTAATCTACCTCCGGGTTAAGCTCCAGATTGCTTCATTAAGCAGGGTTTGCGGAAGAACAAAAGCCCCAAGTTTGATAATTCATATTCTTATACACCAATATAAGAAATTCTTAATATATGTAAACATTTCACAAAATGCACTGGCAAAGAACTCCGCTTAATGTATGTAGGCCTAATTATTTCACAGTAATATACCTTCTGTATATAACAGTATTCATGAAGTACTCATTTCAACTTGATCAACGAAATAAACAAACATCTGACTAGTTTGAAGCATATGTGAAGGAATATGTGGGTAGTGTTATTTGTCAAAGCTATCTGTATTGCAACTTCCAAAGCCATATACAAACAGTGTAAAACAATATGTTGTCATGAGAACTGATTTGCATTTGATAAATTCTTTCTAATACACTACCATAAAATAGGCACTAAATTGGGCACTATTCGGTACCGGTCTATCGATTTGGTCCAATATAAATAGGCTTCTTCCCATGGACTTTATAAATGCGTATGCCATATATCCCTCACATGCCAAGTTTCATGAAAATCCAATAAAGTGAATTTGAGTAACATGGGTACAGACAGACATTTTCCTGTCCCCCAAATAATCTCATAAAGTACCATACTGAAACTTAATAAATATAGCTTAACTAGAAATTTATAACCAGTAAGTCTGAGTCATTGACTGATCAGAAAGTGCAACTGTATACATATACATAAACCAATTCTATACCTCACATGTAGTGATTATTACAACCTTCATAAATACCCAGCCCTGCTGAGAGATTAATTCTAATTTTTGGAGTACAGTTATCGCTAATACTATTAAGGTTTTGAAGCCTAGTAAAAGATTTTTTTGTAAGAAAAATTAATAAAACCGTTTTATATCCCTCATAGCAGTAAAAGAAATAACAAAGTGACTAGCTATAAAAAAAAAACTTATCTAGAATTTGACAGGGCCATAAAAACTATAAAAATAAATTCCTCACTATAAACCAAGCTCTTAGTAGCTTGCTATAGCTATGGATGTTTATTGAATACAAAAAACAAAAACAATTTCTTACCCCATTACACTACCTATTATTTTTCCTTGTTCTGATTCTTGTATCTACTGATTGGCTACATAAGTATTTCAAATACATGGAACATAAAACTGTATTTAAGCTGTACCGTACTTTATAATCTGGCCACATAAAAAAGTGGTCAGGGAATAGAAGCAGGTTTATTTTAATCTAGCGAGAATTCAAATTGAACCAGCTCATTGTACGGGCTGACACAGAGTGCGTCTCGCATTGAAGAAATATGAAATGAGTTATCACCTCTTCTGGGTCTCTGTAGAAGAAAAGATCAACAACAACTTCCCACTTTGTTTCACGAGGTATTGAGCCACGAAAGCGCAGTACCTCTCGTGCCAACAGCCACCACATCAGCCCAATAGAATGTGCAGACTGTAACAAAAGAAAACACCGAGGTAAGAGCAAAGGCAAACATCACATTGTCTAGATCTCATTGTTTATAACAATACCTCAGACAACAAGAGTCATCAATACAATACAGAACAGGTCTGTGTTAAATGTTCATCACAGGAATTTTTAGTTGTACTGCGTTCAAGTGTGAAATATAGCCTTAATAATTTATATGATGACTTCACTGTGTTCTTCCCAATATTAGTTTCTAATGTAAGGGGTGTTAGCCTATACTGCAGTCTTTTGAAGAACTAAGGTCAGTTTAAGGTTAAAGTTACATGTTAGTGTTATTACTTCACATGATATTTTTTCAAAATTGTTATAGAAATAAAATACTGTATTTATGATTTTTAAATAACCCATTTTTCATTTTGATGTTGGGCATGGGCAACTTAGCTATTAAGGAAGTTCATAGGCTTTCATGGCTGGTGTCATATATAAACTGATTGTATTTACTATCCGGGTTGGGTCACGTTGTTTTGTTGGTATTTAACGTTTCAGACATCCTGTCGTGTCCTTCGGACAGTGACTCACACTAAAACGAAATGGCTGTAATGAAATGTCAACAGTCACAGTGGGTGCATTAGTTTTCCTGCCAGATATCACCCACTGACGTCATGACAACTGCGACTGTTGACACTTACAGGCATTTTGTTTTACTGTCAGTCACTCTCTGAAGAAGGACACACAGGATGTTTGAAATGTTAGACAGGCTATCAACAGAATGACATGACCCATCCCGGATAGCCAACACAATCAGTTTATATAAACTTAGCTGTTATATTTTGCCATGAGGTTGTTCTTAGTTGTTGGAGCGATTTTCTGAAGGTAATATGACATGGTTTAAAACATGTTAGAAATATGTAACACCCGTTACCAGTACATTAAATTATCTAGTTGTTGATAAATATTTTTATAATTGTGAAATATGACCTTATATACCACATCTTTAAACTAACTTTCCTTAAAATTGAATTTTCTGGTTCTTGGAAATTAGGCTATTCAAACTTTTTTAAAAATATAACTTATTTTTAGTCACGTTGACTTGTGAGTGTCTAATCAAGACTGTAAGTTTACACAAAATAATATCAGTTATGAATACAGAAATAATGAAACAATAAGAACAGCCTGAATGACTACAATTTTTAAGTTTTACTGTAGCAATGTTAATGTCCTTTAGAAATAATATGGTGCTTTCGTACATTTTTGGATTATTAAGAACTTGTATGTTGCTGGGAATCTTATCCTCTTACGGAATGAAGTTTGGTTACTGGCTGTTGTGACCATTGTGTTTTCCATGCTGTCAATGTAATTTTTCCACAGTGATTCAATGTCTGTCTATTCAAACTTTTGAAGTTTTCTATAACGGGTGTTACAGTTCTATCTTACTTTCGAAACTTTTTAAATTCTCTTAACTGCACTATTTCTTTACCTTAACTTTAGCATAAAAGATATTCTCCATAGTCTTCTCTCTCTCACTACCTGTTGCACAGAATTATGCATCATCAAAAATAATGTGACTCTAGTCTACAGCAAACCTTATTACAATAAATCAGCTCTTATAATTGAATTACAATTTAATAAGTTTAACTTAAGTTATTAAATGCTTAAAGAATATATTTCACCATTTTCAAGTCTCTAAGATAATGTTTGAAAATCTGCCACAAAGTTCATTTTAAGCTGGAATGACCATTAAAAATTACATTATAGGCCTATTAATTTCCATTAAATAACTGATTAGAAACACGTAAGACAGCTGCTCTTAGGCATTTTCTTACCTTGGTATTGCATGGGATGGCAATATCAACAAAGCGCAGAGGAGAGTCTGTATTACAAAATGCAATCACTGGAATGTTGACATACGAAGCCTCAGTGATTGGCTGATGGTCTTGAGCTGGATCCGTTACAATCAGAAGCCTGGGCTCACGGAATGCCGCTTGGATTTGATTGGTGAAAGCTCCAGGTGTGAATCTGCCTGCAATAGGTGTTGCTCCAGTATGGGCAGCAAATTTCAGCACAGATCGCTGACCATAGTTACGTGATGAAATCACAAACACTTCTGATGGATGTTCTATTGCAACAATTGCTCTAGCTGCGAGCAACAGCTTTTCCCAGGTGCGACGCAAATTGATTATATGGTTGCCTGGAAAACAAGAAGCATCCTTACAATAACATCCACATTATCAAATTATTTTTACCTAGTGAACAAATTTAATAGTTTGCTTAACCCTTTCACTGCTAACGACGGAACTGTGACGGCGCGGAGAATGGCACCTACGTGTGCTATTGACGGAACTGTTCCGCCCGCGAAGTGGGTGCTATGAACAAGACGATTCCACAAGGCATGGAATTTTTTAACACGGTTTTAACGAAAGGATAGTGTCCTGCCATCTATTGGGGTTAGATAGAACTTAATTTCATTGCTTTCCCTGCTCTGTGGTGCACTTTATAGACGAAAAAGTGAGGCCTTGCACAATGTTGCCGCGAAGTTAGTGCTACGAATAAAACAATTGCTCGTAGAATAGAATTCTTTAACATGGTTTCAACGAAAGGATAGTGTCCTGCCATCTCTTGGGGTTAGATAGAAATTATTTTCAATGCTTTCCTTGCCCTGTGGTGCAATCTGTAGACGAAAATATGAGGCCTTGCACAATGTTGTGATGTCTGAAGAAGCCATTGAACTCACGAGTCATATGACAAGCGGGGAATCACGTCAAGGCCATGGTATGTTCAATTTCAACACAGTCATTGCTTTCACGAGCAAGGAAAAACATTTCTAACGTGATGATGAAGTTCTGGCGTATTTTAAAACTGCCTTCTTATTTTTCGGATTTAGCGCCGAGTGACAGTGAAAATATCTCAGCAAGGAGGGTATGTCAGCTTGCCAATATCTCAGCAGTGAAAGGGTTAAGTTGCAATGAACCTCAATTTACCTATTTTAGCAATGAAAATTTATTTTGAATTATAATTTTATTCCACTTCCACTAATTAGTGACCTCCCCCCCCCTAAACGAAAAAAGTTATATTTTCAAGTGTGGCTCACTGCATATAGGATTTGAATTTGAATTTAGCCTACATCATCCCATAAGAGCTAAGGCCTCCTGCCCATTGTCAGGGTACGGTAGCTCGAGTTTACTCCTTAGGTGAGCTACGATTACACAATGTTAATTAAAGCTTTACTGAGAACAAGAGTTTATGTTATATTTTGCGAGTTTTGAGAAATCGTGCTTGAAAGCCATTGTTGCTTACTGAGTCGGGATGCCTAACAATAATGTAACATATATCTTTGTTCTATAAAAGTTATACTAATGTTTTATCAAAACAATGTGTGCATATTCTGAGAATTAAAAAATAACTGGGTTTTAAATCTTAATACAGCTGCCTATGTTACAAGTTGTCAGAACTAATATACAGGCCATGTGTATTCCACCACTCCTACTGACTGCCTCAGATCTAACATCTCATTGGTTCTCATATGGTGCTGTCTACTGATGCTGTCGATGTAATTATTCCACACTGATTCAATGTCTGTGTTTACTGCACTCTTTCCAGTTTGGTGTTTTGAATTGCTGGTAGACTGTTGAAGGCTGTGAGATCTTTGTAGGCCTACTCTTCACGCTTTACAACAATCACTCGGTAACATTAGGCTGGTGACACACTGATTATTACCACGTGACCGATTGCATGACAATAGAACATTGGCCCGCATACGGAGATTCGTGTTTTGACAGCAGTTCTCAGCACCATTTTAGGTTAATTCTGTGTCTACTTCTTCATAATTTTACTTACATTTAGAACCTTTATACAAATATATAAGATGTTTGAGTCATTCCATGTCAAATCAACACAGAAAAGTACAATTTCCAACCTGACCATCTCAGATTTTCATAAAATTTAGTGTGTTCCATCGCACCTGATGAGAGAATGAAAAATGTCAAATTACAGAATTGTAGCACCAGTACAACAAAAGTAATGGCCACCTCAAGTTCGGAAAATGTGCTTAAAATTTGATAAACAGTGCAGACAAAAACGGCTTAACTTCTGTTGTAATAGAGATAGAACTGTGAAACAGGTAATTTTAGAAAGATCTGGGAACAAGCTTTCAAATTATATGCAACACTGTCATATTCAAACAATGTAAACAATTAAGGTCAATGACCTTAACTTTTGGCCTTGAATACCTCAAAACATGTCACTTTCAAAATTGATGAAAAAAATATGTTTCGTAATGTTACACTATACACATAGTAAAAAAATCAAGTTTGGACGTCATTGGGATTAGGAGATATAAATAATTTGTACAGCTATGTGGTGCAATAAAGTAATACAAATTATATGCAGTCTGCAACAAAGTGACAAAGTACTGGAAAACATGTAACTGTTAAAAAACTGTTGTTCTAGCAATGCAGCAATGTGAACAGATGCAAGCATTTGTAATATGCAGGGTAACCTCTGACCTTCAATGATGCAAAAAATGATATAACCATCCCACTTCTGGAAGGCATGGCAAACAGATTCAAATTTACACAAACACGATGACAAATGTACTGTCAGGACTTACCATGCCTCAATACTGGGTAGTAAGATATTACACTATTTAAAACACTATGGCTGTCCGGGTTTAGCCGCGTCACTTTGTTAAGAACTGACGTTTCGGACATTTCTGTGACAGCCATAGTGTTTTAAATTGCGACTCCGGCCGCGGAAGCCTACGTATTCAAGATATTACACTGTTTATGCATCTTTTGGTGAGAGGACGTACGTTCAGGCTGTTGCTGTTCTTACATCAACCTTCTTGTCCATAGTAAAGATGTCAGGTTTCTCGGGGTATAGAAATGAAGGTGAAGGTGGTATCTTCATTAACATTCAAAACACATCCAAGCCACCAGTGACCTACGTACATGCATGGAACAAACCCTGTGATATCACCTAGGTATGAGTCGTGTTGGATCCATGTTAGATTAATTTCTGATGTCTGGTGAATTAGAGAAAACTTTCATTTGGATGTTATGGCCAGCGGGAATACAGATTAGCCATTGTGGCTACCTGCAATTGTGCGAATATGTGCAAACCGCTCTTGAAGGAGAGATTCTTCATCATATTAGCTTATCTGTTAGTTGTATAATGAAAGTGACACACTGTAATGTTCTTAGAACACCATTCAAACAACTGTCTGGATGTCATTATCTGAGAGTTGTAGATGCACTGCAGACTGGCATAGGCAGCAAGTCTCTTGATGGTAGGCTTACTAGTGATACCATCACATGGTTCTTTGTCATATCACGTGGCAAAGATATGCCACTATGCATAGCATTGAAATCACTCTGATGAAAATATATGTGTGCAAAATTCTTCTTACAGTTTTTATACTGGGGTGCAGCCCCATCTGAGAAGTAATACATGTACTTGGGTTTTCTATGGAAATGGGATATCATGAAATGAAGTTGACCAAATGACGGAAAAGATGAACACTCACAGTGTCATGATATGATAACAAAGGAAATGTGATCTATTACACAGGTTTCTGGATGTTTATAACAAACAACAAATGGATGAAAGGTTTCCTGTGTGTTATTCCCGTGGAATCCCTGACCTCATCCTCAGGAAAATCACAATGTATTCATTGTCACAAAGTGCCTCTTTCAGATGTAGAAATTCAGACTGTTGGGTGACTACGAAGGAGTGCAGCAGGAGTTTCTTTAATTTGTCTGCAAAGATTTCCAAGAAGTCTTCCACAGAAGATAGACATGTCTGAAGAGTTGTTGTATCTATAGATCTCCACAGTTTTGTTATTTCATAAATTCCATTTTCGTCAAACAACTCTTCTAGGTATGTAATGAAAGAATGTGTATCTGGACAGTTCTCACATGTTGACATATAACATTTTGGCTGTGCAGGATTACAAATGATCTGAGCAAGACAGTGTTTGTATGTGTTAAGTTGACAGTCGGCATCAAGTGTCTACTCTTTCAGAGGTTGCCTTGCATATTACAAATGCTTGCTATAGGTCTGTTTACAATACTACCTTACCGTGCACTGCTATAATACTTTTAACAGTTAACATGTTTTTTAGTACTCTATATATCACTTTGTTGCAGTCTGCATACAATTTGTATTACTTTATTGCACCACATAGCAGTACACATTATTTTACATCTCGTAATCCCAATGTCGTCCCAATTTGATTTTTTCGTATGTTGTATAGACTATTGTAACATGAAGAAGCAAATACAGTATATTTTTTCCATCAATTTTGAAAGTGACTTTTGAGATATACAAGGTCAAAAGTTAAAATCTTTGACCTTAATTGTTTACATTGTTTGAGCATGGTCAAGTTGCATATCACTTGAAAGATTGTTCCCAGACCTTTCTAAAATGACCTGTTTCACAGTTCTATGTCTATTAGAACAGACGTTATAGCCGTTTTTGTCTGCAGTGTTTATCAAATTTTCAGCACATTTTCCAAACTTTGGGCGGCCATTACTTTTTGAACTACTGGTGCTAAAATTCCGTAATTTGGCATTTTTCATTCTCTCGTCAAGTGCAATGAACAAAACCAATTTGTTGAAAATCAAAGACGGTTGGGATGGCACCTGTGTTGATTGACATGGAACGACTCGTTTATAAATGGAATCTGTAGGATTTAAAGGACTATCCCACTCATATGCCGCATGTTTGATATTGACCAATAACGTTTAGCAATTCCTCGGATATAGACCGATCATGGCCGTTTATCTTATAATATTTTTGTAGAAATCGTGAGGATGGCATTTTATCGCAGTAAAACCAGCCGCTCGTTACTGGAGACGCAAGTATCAGTGTGCAGTGATTACTGCTGCCACTAAGCGGCATGAAATCAGATTATTTTATGCAACATAACTTGTTTGGAAATTGAAATAATAGAATTATGTACATTGATTAAGACCACAATTTTGATTCGGTGCAAGGCAATTCGTGTGCTTTTATTCTGTTCTGCTGTTAGCTTACCTTAATGAAGTTAACTATGCACCATTGGTAGCGGTGATTATACCAGGGTAGCTTGAATCGATACATGGTTGGTTGATTCACAGTTAGCCATGATCTCACAACTGTTAGTTTTGTTTTTATATAACAAAGCACAAAAGTAATTATTATTTACATAATCCATTACATTTTATGCATGGAATAGTCTTAATAAATCCAACTCTCGTGGGATTACCTATGTTAATATAACATCAAATTTGGCAGTTCTCCGTTCTTGTTTTTACTTTTTTTTAAATGAAAATATCACGAAAAGTATTGTGCTATATTCACCCCCTGTTCTTCCCTTTTCTCTCGTACTTAAAGGTATATGGGTGATTCTTCAAATACAGGAAAATTTGCGTTCCGGAGTGATATTTCCCTTCAAATTCAACTTTAAAAAAAAATTAAAATAAAAGTTTGTTTCTACTACTTCCACACTACAACTATCGGTTTGAAATGTCACTAACTTTAAATTCTGATATTCCAAAATCGAATTTAATTCAATGAAATGTCATCCACATGCCCTGTCCCAAACCTCGGTTTTGTATATTCTAATGCATTTTTTCACAAAACAAAATGTTATTTCCTTTTCAACTTTTTTCCTGTCAATTAACCCCTAAAAAATAAAATGAAATAAAATTGTCACCCCACCTAATGAACATAAAGAATGTCCCAAGGGTTTTTGGTCATCCACATGGCTGAAAAGAATGGAATTTTTTCTGCAGAAGTGAGAAATTTGTAAAACTGGCAACAGTGTTAGAAAGCCAACAGGGCAGCTTGTGGTTGAATTGTAAGGTTGAATTTTGCTTGCTTACAAACAGTTTGGGATTAACAAAGGACTTTGTATCATTTTCAAGGAAAACGTTTTTATTCCCCGTCATTAACATGGCTTCTAGAAAGTAGGCAGAAAGTGAATATTAATTAATTTTGATTATGCACTATGATAAACCTTCCAATTCAAAGTACCTGACTGAAGTTGAGCCTACAGAGGTTTAGAAATGGCTTGCTGAGACCACTTAAACTCCTTTTTTGTCATCCACATGCCTGATTTTTGTGTCATCCACATGTCTCATGAAGGGGTATGTGGATGACTCTCAAGTCATGTAGATGATAAATGTAGGATACTATTGTGTTTGCGGTGTCTGTGACCTGTACTTAAGATCTTAAAACTGATTAAATGAATTTCTGCTTGATTCCCCCCTCCCCAAAACCATAAAAACACAGTCTCGTTAAAATTACATTAATTCCGGAGTATGCACACAAATTTGCAAATTTGATGCAAAATCAACTGAAGTATGCTGAGAAAAATATGAAATCACATAAAGAAAAGCAGATTGTTGCCAAAGTTAGTCATTAATGTGCCCTTCTGCCATCCACATGTACACGGATGTCATCCACATGGCTTTAAAAAAATAAAGAAATAAAAATATAAACATTTAAGCTCTGCTGGTGTCTCATTATAATCAAGTAACCCCTGAAGTATTTTTGTGATTTTTTTTTAGATTTTTTAAACAAAGTAAAAAATTTGGATTTTACACACTCCAAATTTTCCCGTATTTGAAGAATCACCCATATGGTAGTAATTAGTGCTGCATATTCTTTGAGGGTGGCAATGGGAAATTGGACCATCACCATAGCACTGCTCGGTCAGGGTAGGTGAAGCATAAGTGGTGGCCTGTTCTTCCATTTTGCCAAAACTAACTCCTCAACATCACTTTTTTTTATTTTTTAAATCAAGGCCTTAAAATGTACCGTACTTACTTTTGTTAAAATAACTGATTAAGAGGTAAAACTAGTTGTATTTTAAACTTTATCGTGTACTTTTGGGAAAAAATAGTTTTAGGCTCCTCCCACCAACACTCTAATGGGACCCGCCTGGGAAGGAGAGGTTTAGGTTTTTAATGTCTCCTCTCAAATGGCGTTGCTAGTAATGCAGAAGGTGAAATTGGGAAAAATTTATTTTTTCTTTAAGCCTATTCCCTTTTCGTCTTCCTTTTCCTCTCTCGTCCTCCCTTTCTCTGACCTTCTCCTCGCCCTACCTACCTATTTGGGACCTATTCCTAACAGTAAATTTTTGATCGACCAGGAATTGAACTAGTGATTACTAGCACTGTAACCAGTAGCCTTAAACCACTACACCACGAGTGATTGCTGAGCGGTGAAGGGAGAATTCATTTATTTAAGTTATTATTATTTAGAGAGCATTATAGTACTTGAGAAATAACCAGTTTGGTGCAAGGGTCATTTTCTGAATATTTATTTTATTTTGTGTACTTTTGATATGGTGGCAGGGTAATATTCCTAACACTGTGGTTTTGAATATCTTTATGCGTATATGATGAAGGGTACAATCATGGCTTCCTGAGGAAGCCAATGGTACAATAGTGAGGTGAGCGCGCAAGGGTCGATAGCGAGGGGAAGCAGCCGGCAGGGGGAGCATGGCATAAATATATCTTTTGCCCTACTTTCAATTAATTCATTAGCAAAGTCGCAATGTAGGGGTGATGTGTTTTGTTTCTCAGCAAGCAAGTTGACCAACATGACACTTTTTGTACTTTGCTTATCAGATATCATTAGTTACAGATTCTGAACAGTGATATTAATTTAGTAGGGCATTCTGAATTCTCCAGAAATTCTAGTTTAATAGCAGTTAGGTTAGGAACGGTGTTACTCAGACTGCATTCGGGGAGCTCGCTATTAGCGCTAAATGCAAGCTTTGGCCATTTCTGGAGACTCTTCGTAGCGCTATGAAAACGTTACTTTCAATTAATTCATTAGCAAAGTCGCAATGTAGGGGTGATGTGTTTTGTTTCTCAGCAAGCAAGTTGACCAACATGACACTTTTTGTACTTTGCTTATCAGATATCATTAGATACAGATTCTGAACAGTGATATTAATTTAGTAGGGCATTCTGAATTCTCCAGAAATTCTAGTTTAATAGCAGTTAGGTTAGGAACGGTGTTACTCAGACTGCATTCGGGGAGCTCGCTATTAGCGCTAAATGCAAGCTTTGGCCATTTCTGGAGACTCTTCGTAGCGCTATGAGAACGTATGTGACGTCACGGTTTGAAAGCAGCTGACATCACCGCTCATGCTAACAACGCTTTTTCTGGAGAGGTGAGGCACAAGATGCTACGGACGCTATTAGCGATTTCATTGGTCCCCTAACGTCGTCTGCTGAAGGTTCTTATTCTCATCCAGTGTAAAGTTTGGACCATGGCAGAGAAATGCAATGTTCGCGTTTCCTTAAGCTGCCCAGATAGAAGGGTTTGCAAGGAAAACTTCAATTTCTTCTTTTATAATTAGTGCAATAGCGGTCAAAACAACTTTCCTGCGACACTCTGATGCCATATTCACCACCATTGTTTAAAGCCCCTCTCGTTGCTGGGAGCTTTGTGACATGAGCTGCTAATAGTCTCCCCGAATGACACTCGTAGAGTTTCATACTCATAGCGTGAAAGCGAGTTTCCCGAATGCAGCCTAATTAGTGACAGGTTCTGTTAGGTTATGAACAGTGATATTAATTTAGTAGGACATTCTGAATTCTGCAGAAATTCTAGTTTAGTGGCAGTTAGGTTAGGAACGGTGATATTAGTATCAGCGACATGTTCTGTTAGGTTATGAATAGTGATATTAATTTAGTAGGGCATTTTGAACTCTCCCGTTTTGTAATTAACGTGCCACATTCTGGGCCTATCTCCCGCGAGGTTCGTTGTGTTGGTGAACCTGATACCCAGAATTTTACGTGTTCAGCTGGTGTGACATCACTCCTCTAACGTCCAATCACGAGTTTCTTCACCTTACTGGAGATCAAAATATGGCGGAATTCATGGTACTTTTCGCTAGATTGTGTTATAAAAGAAAGGGAAAAATATATATTGCGACTCACCCGAGTCCCCCACCACTACTACTCTAACGGGACCCGTGTGGAAAGTAGGGGTTTTGGGTGGGGAGATCCTAGCGGCGGCATTAGAACTACTAGCAGAGTGGCGGCATCTAGTATGGAACTGGTGAAAGAGGAAAATAATTTATTTCTCCTTTATTCTCTTCTTCTCTTTCTTTCCTCTCACCTCCTCTTCACCCTACCTACCTATTCGAGACCTATCCCTAGCCGTAAATTTTGGATCGACCGGGATTCGAACTCGGAACCCCTAGTGTTATAGCTAGGAGTCTTAACCCACTACGCCACAAGTGACAGTTGACAGTGAAGAAAGATTTCATATATTTGAGTTACTATAGGGGCGATTTCATGCATTCACGAGTGTTAACGCAAGAATCGCTTTTTCAAATTTTGAAATGTTTTGTTTGTTACGAAAAGAGTAGTGTTGGTGCAAGGGAATTTTTCTGCATCAATTAAGCCATGTTTTATGTCATAACACGGCGTTTTTAAAAATCGGGAAATATTATGTAAATTTCAATTTTTTATATATCAAATCGGTGTTTAAAGATCGTGAAATATATGTTTGGTACAAGGGTATTTTTTTAATTGTTCGACATTTTCGTTTTATAATCGTTTTTAAAAATTGTGAAATATTATGTAGCCTATGGTGCAAGGGTCTTTTGTTATTGTGATTTTTTTTCTTTCAAATCGGTGTTTAAAGATCGTGAAATATGATGTTTGGTACAAGGGTATTTTTTTAATTGTTCGACATTTTCTATAATTCATAGTGGCCGGCATGCGCGGTAGGCGGTGAGGGGAAGCAAGCATGCAGGCAGGCCGGCGGGGAAGGCGACCGCGCCGATGGAAAGGGGAGCAGGGTGAGTCGCAAACTATAAACTTGCCAAAAGAAAATGTAACTTTTAGGTGCAGGTGGGTTGGACCAAATCATTCGTCAAAGCAACATTTCCTCTCCAGAGAACAATCTATAACAAAATACGTGATACCGGTATTAGGTGTTTTATGAGAAGAAAGTTGGTTTTGAAAGTAGGCCCCCTACAATACAACTTTACCAATTCATTTTTATTACACATAAAAGATACCAGCCATATTATGGTTCTCAGGGAAGCAGGATGCCAACTGCAAAGCAGGATACCAACTTTCCTTCTTGCAGTAAGACAGCAAACTGCATTACCGGCGTTGAATAGCGGCCAGCGGGTGGGTAGGTGAAGATAAGGGAAGTGGCAGCAGCGGCCGATGTGAAGAGAGTGGAAACGGCCAGGCGGGGAAGTGGCGCCATGGTGAGTGGATGGGAGACTGGGGGCAACCTAAAGTTCTTATGCCCTGGATTCCCTTCCTCTATTTCTATATCGGGGGGCTTTGTTGCCAAATACCACCAAGAGCTGTGCCCCTGGTCCCCTTTCCTGGTTTCCACCAGACCCACTTCACTGAGAATAGTAACTTATCAGCCCTGGATCCCTTTCCTGTTTTTATTTGTTGTAACCCCCCCGGCATTGGCATAAACCAAATATCGGGTGCTAAATAGGCTCCGCCCATCCCGCATTCCGTTGCCATGGCGACAGCAGCTGTCGGCCGGCGACCTCTCCCTCGGCTCTCGCACTGACCGTTCCCGAACGTACTCCCGACCGTGTCCCCGCCTTCACTCGACACTACCCCTGCGAGAGTGCCCCTTGTACCAAATATTCAAAATACGAGATGCCCCTTGTACCAAATATACCCACCTAAGTATTTACAAATTATATTTACGAATTACCAAGGCACCATTAGGATATATGTTCACCAGAGCCTCTTTAGCGTCATGTATTACACGTCTCTGTAGTACAAAGGCTAGAAGTTTTCTCGATTTTTATTGCAACGATCCTCGTGGTGTAGTGGTTAAGGCGATGGACTAGAACGCTGGCGGTCCCCGGATCGAATCCCCGTAGGTGCGAAAATTACTAGGATAGGAATAGGTCCCAAATAGGTAGGTAGGGTGAAGGAGAGAAAGGAGGTAATAGGGAGAAGAGGAGAGGAGGAGAAAAGAGATAAAAGGAAAAAATAAAAAAATTAATTTTCTTGTGTTTCTGCTATTTCCGCCAGATGTCTCTGCGCCGCTACCACTAATTCCACCATTACCTACTAGATGTCTCCCACTGTTTCATTTAGTTAGTCCCCGCCCTAAACTCCTCCTTCCCGGGCGGGTCCCGATAGAGAGTATGGGAGGAGCCTATTTGGCACCCGATATTTGGTTTTTCCCACCCCCCCTTTCAAGCTTCCAACAGATTTCCTTCAGCGGAAGCACAGTAGGCTTAGTTATTAGCTTATACACAGTAACAGAACCAGATAAGCCTTTGCAGGAAGGACCAATCACATACAGGATGATCGGCAGTCAATGGGAGTGTTTGTGACCAACCTATTCCTATAACCCCTCTGAATACATGTGGAAATCCAGTGGTGCTAACTAAACCCCATTCAGACACCAGTATGCAAAATCATCCCTGCAAACTGTATGAGAATTACGGAGCTGAAGAGCAACAGCTTTACTCTCCCGCACGGGATTCTCATTTAATCTACCTGTGTGCATCAAGACGAGCCTCACTGAATGAAGAACCTCTCAAATATAACAGGATAATTGAGGATGATTCAGATAGATCATCATGAAATAATGCTTCAGATAGATCATCATGATAATTTATTCTCAATGGAAGTAGAACGAGTGCATGCTTACCATCTGGCCGACGTTTATACACATACTGTTCCATCTGATAATCAACATTATCACTTCCAATGTGTGTACAAGCTGTAAGCATTTTTGTAACATCATCTTCCTTCAAAGCAAGGACATCTAAACCTCCCGACATCTTTACGTTTTGTCAGAGTTACGATTAAACCTATAAACACAGTAATTAAACAATCACATAATATATTACACATCAGAAACAAGCGTTCATCGGCCACGTGTGACCGAGTAACACATTAAAAAGAACTTCAATTATCCTATTGATAAGTAGCATAAATGACAAAAGCAAAGCAATTTAAACATACTCATAAACTGTTTCAATAATTCAAAACAATACTAAGTTTAACGTTATGTAATTATTCATGTTATTTTCATAAAAGCCTTTCACAACTTACGTTTTCGGATGCCACTGGGATCATTCCATATGCGGAAAGGATGTAGGCACTACAAACTTCAGAACGGAAACTGTAAACTGAAAGGGTTATTATTGAAGTTGTTTAGTGTACATTGAACCAGAATATAAAATAATTAACCATAAAAATTATTTTTTATCAATTTTAAAGTTGTCGCGGGCAGTTCCAAGTTAATATTATTACCGACAAAGTGAGAGTTAAAGTTTTCAAAAAATTACGTATTGACCAGCCATTTTCGGGCAAAAACAAAAGAACTGAATTAGGAATTTCTTGGTTTAAACTGTATTAAATGACTCGAAATAAATATGTAGCCATTAGATTATCGGTAAATGAACATTCCTTTAAATTAATTTATTTTAAATTCAATTTAAGAGATCTCTGGCACTTACAGTACACGTAGCAAAGGCTTTACCTACGGAGGTAAGGATAAGGAAGAAAACCGGCGGGAATTCAACTGATTGTTGACGGGCGGACACATTAGTATAAATCATATCACCGCTGCAAAATTCTGTGACATAAATACCTTGGAACAAAATGAGTAATGAACCACAAGAACAAGGTTTTAAAAATAAAGATGGATTTGGAAAAATTGAGAAAGATATAATAGGGCAGCATAAAACATTGCTGAGCTTACAGGAACAACATGAATTGCTAGATATGGAAATCGTGGACAGAATCAAGCAACTAAATGAAGCAAAGACAAAGTCAGATTCTCTTGATAAGGATGTACAAAATCATTGTCTTCACACAAAGAAGAAAATGGAAATAGCAGCCCGAGAACAATCTGAGTTAGGAAAATATTCTGACATTATCAAGGTACTTGAAAATAAAATTAAGGAGGAGAAGATTGAACAACGTACAAATTTAAAAAACTATGAAGACAAAATGTCCAAGATTGGACATAAGTTACGTAGTGGACCCATACTTTATGACAAAAAATTTATACATGTTGAGATCAATTCTCTAAAAGAAGAAGTAACTGCAATTTCAAAAGAATTAGATTCTGTTGAGAAGCAACTGAATAAACTTCGGTCCAAATATGCAATGATGTTGAAACTCTCTGGGGATGGAGATGACACAGACGAAACCAGTAAGATAAATCTTCACACAGTTATACATCAGATGAACAAGGAGGAAATACTGAATGATTCAGAACACGAAAAATTAATTAAAGAGCTGCAGAATTTGGCAGAAATGTCAAACAACCTACAAGGAGACCTGCATAAATTTAAACAACTCGAAAATCGCTTAAATTAAATTACCAATCAACACGTCTTGTTTCAGAGCAATATTTTGATTTGAGTTTAGATTGGTACTGTTCACATTAAATAGTCAATTCTTGTAAACTTTAAATTTCACAAATAAGATAAAATGTAAACATTTGTATAAATAAAATGTTGTAGCTGAATATTAATTTTATTCATCATGTATCCTTACTAATTACTATCAATTATAGAAGATCATAGGCGCTGACTTTTTAATTTCTTCAATCCAATGTGTTCACACTTTGAAACTAGAAGTAAAGTGAAACATATTTTGAATATTTTAGATTTTTTAAACTATCTCTATGTTAGACATAACTTCATTTGTGAACTTAAGCTATTAACTTTAGCCTATTAACTGGCACTGCCTCGTATGATTACACAATGTTAATTAAAGCTTTACTGAGAACAAGAGCTTATGTTATATTTTGCGAGTTTTGAGTTACCCACAATTAAGAGCGGTATTTGTTCTACATGCTTCATCAGTTATTTGGTTTCTCGCCATAGCGAACCATCTGCAGCTTTTAAAGTGAGCAATTGGCTTTTTGTAAAGTCTCTAGATGCTATATTAAAGGCTGCCTTGTGGGGAGGATATTTAGTATGCCTATAATCTACGACAAACCCTCTTTTTATAAAGAAGTTGACGAACATGAGAAGATATTTAAGAATTACTGTTACTGATATTAACCACCCTAATTCTCTTCCACTTGTCAATCAGTGAATAGAATGGTACTTACACGTATTCACACTTGTTTGCAATCCAGTACAATGTTGTCAAATACGTACTACAGCATTTACTTCACTTAAGAAGTAGTGAACGACAGGGATAACACTGGGGAAACCCACGCGACTAGAAGAGCACCTGCTTTTTGCCGGTGCAGATTTTCGGATTAGGGAACAATGCTATTATATTCTTTTGTAGATAGTCAATGGTTTGGGACAAGGTCTTCTTAAAATGATACCAACAATACTTAACCTCTTCACTGCTACTGATGTATAAATTTGTCACCTCAAAAAATTGTATAAAACCAGCCATATAAGATTAATAGGACATTGATTTACGTAAAATGTGAAGATATTTATCCCCAAATTACAGTTGTCTTTCACGGAAACCAGTTACTCCACTGAAATTTTCCTCATCCATTTCAAACTTAGAGCATACTAATGATTTTACTCGATTGCTTATATTAACCTATAAATTCAGCTCTGAAATAGTTAAATTGGTAACTGTTGTAGTGTATTTATAAAGCATGCAGTGTAGTGTTTATGTAGAGTAGGCTACATTTTAATGAGAGCATAGGAATTAATTATTACTGAAGATGGTCCGAGCTAAGGTCACAAATCACTGATGGTTCGGAGCAATAATTTGTTACATTCATTGCTGTGAAGAAGTTCAATAAATCTGAAACATGGCCTGTGTAAGTGGGTTCTACCGTATGAATAAAACATAGGGAGAGCTGATATGCTGATTTAAACCATGTTAGATTTTCAAGTGTAAGTAGGGTTGTGAACAATATACATGCTTAAAAGGAAATGATATACCCAAAATAAGATTTTTCTAAGCCTACCCGAATCATTTTAAGAGCATGTTGAGTTGAGTAGAAGTTCTGCTGGCAAACTCATAAAATAGCTAAACTAGCAACCCTATCACCCAATCAGTAATAAATGTCATTAGTTCCTCAATTCGGTTTGTAACTATACTTTGCATTTAATTGGTTGTAAATATTATTTTTCCATTGCTGGAACCTTGGAAATAGACTCAAAATAAGTGAGTTTTATAATGCAGTATAAAGTGCAGAACTTTACATAGAATAGTAGAATAGTGCAGAAGGGAGCCCATCTCTATTCGGTTCATGAGCCTTGGAGTACGCACATGGTTGGCACCTATTTATAATAAATTCATACTATCGAATCTTGTGATTATATAAGAATATTTAGGAGAAAAATTATCTCACATTGAGACTTGAAGCTCTAACAACAGAGCAAGCCAGAGTTCAAGACAGAGTGGCAGATAGAATCTTTCTCCTATTATACCCTGGCCTAACAAACCCTTGCATAGCGAGTTTCGTCCATATTGATCAATGTTTTCCCATTTACGCATATATACATAATTCCCCTTCCATCCACAAATGTTAAAAATCTCAGATACCTACATACTGTAACTTTATAAACAAATGAATCAGGTAGAACGGGCTAACAAAATCAAAGCTATCAATTTGATATATATGTTGAACAAATGTATTTCAACAAAGTTCTTCTTTTTCAGTTGGTATGGTTTTGGAACAAAGTCACCTGTAATAATTGCGAGTCAATCAAAATGCTTGGGGACTTCGAACATCGCAAAATATAATATAGGTTTAATTTAATTTTTATATACAGTTAACCCTCAATATAATGCCCATCTTTACAGTGCCACCCTCGCACTGTGAACGGATCATCTCCCATATGAAATACATAAGAAACCTCGTTACTGTGCCAACTCATTTAGTGCCAGTGAATATAAGGCAAGATTTTTACAAAATACTGTTTACAGTGATTTTTTTAGTTGCAGAATTCTTTTAAATCTGGCATAAATGTTAGGAAGAGTATTTAAGAAACATACTGTCTTGTATTTCCAAGAAGTGAGTATTCACCTGCCACTAGCTATAAATGTGTGGTGGAATGAGGAAGCTATGTTAAGAAGTGAGGGTGGAGCAGGTAGAAAGAGCCCTTCTTACAATGAGGCATTCCAAACTTGCACTTCTTTTAGTCCAGTGTCCATTCAGCTGTTAAACACTACACTACAATTACTTGTAAGATTTTTAAAATGAAGAGAGCTGTTGTTACACTTCAAGAGAAATGAGAAGTTTGTGAATACAGTGAAAGATTTCCAAAGTCTAGCAAGCAGGCTATTTCATCACTTTTTGCAATATAATGGGGGAAAACTGTCAGTTGGAAATTGTGAGCAATATTGTGAGAGAGAAAAATGGTTATTTGCCTTTTATTTAATTTTTCTTTCATAATACAGTACAGTAAATTAATACAGCACTGTATAATGCGGTTTTTATTTTAAAAACTAAATTTTGTTTTAGTGCCACCCTCGATTTATGCCACTAAATGTTAAAGAATGGATGGTGGCATTATATCGAGGGTTGACTGTACTTCAAACGAGCTATACCTTCTTTTCTACAAAAAACTTGTTTCTTTACTGCTGTTATAAAACATACGTATATGATGTTGCATAAAAAGTTTATTTGATTATCAATAGAATTGATGCTGCAATGTTACAGCTATGAATCACTACTCAATTGCTGCCACAAATAGCAACCAGAGTGATGCAAGAGTCGATAAAATTTATCAATTTGCTAGAAAAATTTAAGGCTAACATCATATATCATATTAGTCGTGTATTAGACCCACATAATGGATGCACCCCAATTGTGTTACAAAAAAAATCCCTTGCATAATAGTTGCATTTCATTATTTTAAAAAAGTTTTAATATCTGAAGTCGTAAGATTTGTTGGCCTGCTTATCTTTCATTCAAGTTTTTAAATAATGAATGGGTACAATAACTGTAATTGGTTCTTATTATCGCACAAAATATACTCAATGACTGTTGATTAATAATGCAAACACAGTATTCTTAGGACATCTGCAGTATACAATTGTGTCGATAAACTCTTGTTTGGACAATGGATAGGATCCAACCAAAATATTCAAGTTATACAGCAACTTTTAAGCTGAAAGTTATCAAATTTGCAGAAGAACATGGTAACAGAGATGCTGGAAGAGAATTTCCTATGTCTGATGTGTATAAGTGGCAGAAGCATGTTTCTAGTCTGTTTTTGCAGTTTAAAACTATCAACCGTCATGTATGCAACACAATCAATATGTAATATAGTCATGGACACTACATAGATACGTATGCTATCTAACATTACCTGGTCTATCTTTTAATATGTGTTCTTTTTCACTAAATTTTTTTCCTCTTACAAGGGACACACCCTGGTTTTAGTTATAAAAATCGGATAAGTAGGTAATTTCTAAAATAATGATACTATTATGAAAATGAAAAGCTTATGCAGTGTACAGTACAGGAACTTGAACTATGTGCACACAGTCAAAATGAAATTTGTCATTGGCATGAGCAATTTTACACACAGTCAAAATGAAATTTGTCATTGGCAAAAGCAATTTTAAAATTTTTTCACATGGTTCTTACATTATTAAATAACTATTAACCATTATAATCACAAGAAATAATGCAGTCTTGTGAACAAAGCTGGCTCTCCTGGCAATCATGGAAGTACAAGATTGTTACTTAATTTTTGTAGCTGTATCAGGCTTCATTTTGATAGTGTGCTTAAAAATATAAATTATGCAATACTAAAATTAATTATACTGAGATTTCATTACACCTAATCCACAAACACATTTCATGGCAAACAAAGGTTAAAATATAACAAATAAAACACATAGAAGATGATTTTATATAAACATCACTTTAATAGTTTTCCAGTTTTCATCTAAATGTGTGATGTCAAAATTTCATACACTGGAAGATTTAAATATTTGTTCCTATAGCAATACCCAATGCTGACAAAGAACAATAATAAACTATCCAGAATCCCCTGAAGACCAGTTCCTTGTTTTAAACTACAGTAACTACTGGAAGAATACTTTTGACAAGGTACGCCTTCAAGATATTATGTCATCACCAAATCGTACAATCATGGGTTGTTTAACGAAGTTATGAACATTGATATTCGTCTTTTAAAAGTAAACCACTAAGGCATTTCATACTGAAATCAATCTAATAAATGCAATGCAGCAATAATTATCTGAACCCTGTGGTTTAACACTTTAGTTAAGGAAGAGATGAGGATCAGGAGAGTACCAAATTGTTCTTAGTCTGCATTAGCATGGAATTAAAAAAATTACTGCACTAGTCTGTAAGTCTTCGTTGAAAGTGACTCAGTAAAATCTCAAAGTACATATGAAAACTGAGTAATGGAAAAGGGACCTGGAATTTTGTGAAGGGGTTTTTGCACAAGTTTTTAAAAGAAAACTATTTTGAACTATTTGTTTTTGTAAACAATAAAATATTGCATTAGTAAATAGTTATTTTGTTGTTTACAATGACCAGGAGAATGTTTCTTTTTGGAAAAAAAAGGCTCAAAACGTGGAAATAACTGACAAAATAGTGTGAATTAAATTGAGAGCAAATTAAAGGTAACATTAGAATATGGCAACTGTGATTGAATCGTTGAAGGAAAATAAGAAGATAAAAATTGCAAGTCAATGTTTTAATCAATTTATCATCACAGCCTATCATTATACTGAAAACAGTAGTCCATTCGTTTTTTTAAAGGAAGCAGAGACACAATAATTAAAATTAATGTTTGCTGAAGCTTTTTATTCCTTAAAATTCCTTTCCTTTCTTAGAAAATATAATTTACAAATTTATTTCAAGTTTGCAGAATTCAATAAACTTTTGCAGTCTTTACAGCAATTATTTGATTTTGTGTGATCTTGCTCAGAATTTAAAGTTAACAGAATGATACTATATTTATAAGATAATAATCAATCAGTTTGCACCTCCTGATTGTTCTAAACTGATCCCTGAATTGGAAATGGGTTCATCAGACAACTGGCCAAGTAGCAGACATCACTTACAGACACAGCCAAAAACATTGGAAGAAGCCATCACATATACGATAAACAGAAAGATAGATTCACCATGAGTTACCAGGTGAAAGTTTCAAGCAACCCATAGAGGTGAATCTCCTAATCTCCTAGACACATAGGAACTCAATCTTATATTTCATCACACATTATTTGTTACAGTAAATTTAGTACAGAAGTACATTATTTTTTATCGCTGAAAAAAAAAATATATATATATATATATAATTACTACCTCAGCTAACGTTGTTGATACTAAAACTAAACTAAACTCCATGGTGCTATATCCTTCGAGGGACTAGGTCCACTATCTGACCGCTGCATCATCTCCTGTAGGCAGATGGCAGGATTGGGGGGCATGTGATCAGCATGCCGACACCCATGGCCGTTAATAGTGGTTTCCGTGACCGGCACCACTACTTCTCAATCAAGTAGCTCCTCAGCTTGTATCACGAGGCTGAGTGCACCCCATTCCAGACCTCCCTATCTGAGAAGGTACCGGGAATCAAACCCGGGCCTGCTGATCCATAGCCAGCAACGCTAACCACGAGACCATGCAGGCGGCCACATTTTTGATACTACTCTCCCTTAAATTGATTTACTACTTTGCAGGGCCCGAAATAAGAGTCAATAGTTGAAAAGGTGATCAGTAGAGACTGGAAGTTAGGCAAAATGCCTATTCTTAATCATTATAGATATCTTAGAAATGACTTAACAATAAGTTCAATCCACTACCCTGAGTCCTGTTTTTCATAAAGTTAAATGCAGTTCCTCTCTCATAGGAGGCATAACTTAAAAGTGGAGAATTTGAAAAATAATCATGAGTGTTTGTTAATGACTGGCAAAAGGTGTTTCGTGTAGAAAATGCACTAATGAAACTAGAAATATTTTAATTTACATGCATCACATAAGTTATTTTGATTAAATACCGCATGATTTAAACATTTTATTTCAATTGGTAACAAGAGACATCCAAAATGTGTTCATATTTCTGTCTCCTTTTGCATGCAGAGTAAAGGTTTTACTACCTACTTTGACAGTTTTTAGTGTCTATTTTACCTGCTTATTTAAATGCCTAACGGTCTCTAGTGATTACTTTATAGAAGAAGACTTTAATATCTATTATATTCTCATAACAAATAAAAGCAATTGGAACTATTCAAACAAAATAAAGACAAAGGAACAATTCTGAGTAACCACACACAAAAGATATCACTCTGAAAATTAATCTTAATAGTATTTGGAAATTTAAAATAGATAAGTTCTAACAGATTATAACAATTATGTACTCTGAGATTTTACTGTAATAATTGCAAGTTAAAATAAACAAATAAAACAGTAAAAAAGAACATTCTGCACATTTTAATGGTTTACCCTCTATATATTCATATAATTCCGATTTATACATTTCATGGTAATAAACTTATAATATTCGTTTGCATTACATTTCTGGGGCAAGAAAAATATACTGCAGACTACTGCTTGGAAGAAAATGCAACAAGGTTATAAATTAAAATAAAAGAAAGTTGTTAACAAAAATTACAAAGGAACCCTTTTCACTTATTACATAATTACTAAAAGATGAATGAAAAAGAGAAAAAAATATACATAAGGCTTAAAACTAGCACTCTTAATCAAAATTATACAGCATATTAATGTTCTGTCAACAGACTCTGTCAAGGTTAGGTGAAACAAGCTATCTACCAATCTGATTTAACCTTATACAAAAAAAAAAGGCGAGCACTAGGTTACAGTATTTATGCTATTTTTGTGGTATACACTTTACACCTCCTTAAAAAATATCATATTGCAAAAAGAACTTGATGTGGTTAAAACTTGTTTCACTCTTTTCTCTCAAAAAATAAGCTTCTCAAAAGTGGAAGAGCAAGGGATCTCTCTTCACGCATCAAATATATACAAGACAGTCACATCATCTTTTTACTTTACCCTTGTTTTGACACTTAAGCACCATACATGAACATTTGCACACTGAGCTGTGATAATAGTAAAATAACCAGCATGTTAATATCATTATTTGTAGCCTTGTGACATTATTTTAATATGTATTTAAAAAGTATTCACAGCTGGGTATATGTGAAGTAATTCTAGTAAATGTAATTCGGACCGATCTTTCCCCATTCTCACATGCAACTCCTGAATCTGAACAATATCTGGACGGTCCTCTGAACTGGTCCAAAAATTGGTGTATATGTAAAAACTGAAGAGATATTGGTCAGAGTCATTAAAATACATTACATCATGGAAGATTTTACAAGTGCTATTTGACAATATCTAATAAGCTACAATATTTATTTGAAAGGAAATATTAAGCGCATCTAATAATGAATCATCAAGTTTATATATCCAACAAACTAAGTGCGATACTAAACGTGGCACATCACATCTTACAACAAATCTGCAAAATTATTCTCAGATAAAATCTGCCTATCGTAATACATGCATTAATTTGTCTGCTTCCTTTTGCAGCAGTAATACTGTAAGACAAAACACCTCTACTATGTCAGCTCGACTGATTCATTCTAGCAGTAATTGTGCCCACTATATAACAGTAATATGCAAAACCTTAGCAATGTACAGATGTCCGTTCACTTAGTTCATCAAACTTCCACCAGTATCAAACAGTCCATCACACAGCACACACATTTCTTTTGCTACATGCAGAAAGAAGCTTGCATAGTCAAGGCAATAAATGCAAGCAAAACCAACTTAAGTCAAGTGTTCACAGTATGAAGAGTGCTGATGTAATTATATATCCAAACATTATGACTGTAAAAGTGAGGTTAAAACTTTAATAGTGACAATACATCCTGAAAGTTTGAATGAAAACACTGCATGTTGCTTTGCAGCATACTGGTTGGTTTATGAGTTGAACATATTCTATTACAAGTAATGGGCAATTCTTAATGAATGGAATAACGCTACCAAGTCATTTCGAAGAAACTATATACAAAAAGATGTGTAGCAAAATCGAAGAAAGCAACTCGTAAGTTAGCTTACATTACAAACGCTCACAAACATTCAATGTGGGATATGTCACATGACATATCTAGGTGACAGAACATTCTACTCATGCGTGGATCAAAATGTTTGCAATTATGATTCATTGCAGAGCAATTCACCATCTTAACTTTAAAGCAGAGCGTGTCACATACTCCATTGGAAAAAATCTTTAGGAGTAAAGTTGTGACTTGGTTGGCCAACTGCTAAATGCCTGGTCATTTGCAGTGCTATGACCCATCCAGCAAAGGCAGATGCTAGCATATGCTTTCTCCTGGCTGTTCTCTAGTTTTCACCAAACAGCACTTGTATCTGAGCATAAGAATGAATGTGTATGTGCAAAAAGTAAACTTGAAGAATTTTCCTAGTCATTAATTTTAATTAAGGAATCGCGCACAATGTGCATTATCTTAACCTAAGACTTAACCTACCCAGTCCTGAACCCGGGGAGGGGATCTTTCACTACTGAAAAATCCCCCACCCGGCCGGGAATCGAACCCGGGCCGCCGGAGTGGAAGGCAGGCGTGCTACCGACTCACCCACGGCGACGGACTTCCTAGTCATTAAAACCCTACGTTCTAGCGCAATAATAGCTAATACACATGAGCTGTTCAATCGATATAAATATCGTAAGTTGATAAGTGAGTTAACTCATTGTAATTATTTTATGCACTGTTCCATTCATAAGCTATTTGCATGGTAAAATGGAAAAAACAATATATTACTTTATTACCACTCAGAGTTAAGGTTAATTTTGAAAGTGAAGTAGCTGGAAATGTCATAAAGGATTTCTGACGAGGGGAGGGGAAAAGTACCGCAATAAGTTTAGTGGCCAAACAGTTTAAAGCTATCCTAATAATCAGGAAGTTTACACAGTGAAGTATTTATTAATTAGAATTAATAATGAGATGGATAGTACACTGACTTCACTAAAATTGCCACTAACCTGGACTGCAGTTTCGTTTAGGCATCTCAGATGGAATCTAGCTGAGGATGTTTAGGGATGCCTAAACGAAACTGCAGTTCAATTTAAAGCTATTCACTTCTTTCTTAAATGTTTATCAGACTTCACCCCCTAAGTATTTCTGTATACGTTACCTCCAGCAAGGAGATACAGCCAAAGCAGGTCACACTGCCACTGCCATTAAATGAAGGCTCACTCCTTTCTCTGCAACAATGCAAATTTCCCAAGCATCTAGGGGGTCTTTATCCAAAACCACTGTTTCACTGTAACTATGCTGTGTTGCCACTATTAAAATTCCAGCCTTTCTATATTTAGTAAATAATTAAGTGGTGTTTAACACAGATAACAATACTTTCCTTAAAAAATTATTAAATTCTTTAATTTTGTAACAATACAGACTTAAAACTACACTCTGTTAACATGTACTAAAAATAACACAGCTTTACATGGGGCAGAAGGATGCACAAATCACATAATGGAGAAGATTGCAAAGTTTCATTGATTTCAGGCCATGGTTGTGTACTTTTCAGTATTCTGAATATTATGTATGTTAAGAAAACATTCGAGAAAAGATTAAAAAAACCCTCTTTGGAATAGAACTCTGAAGATGTTTTAGAGCATTGAAGTGGGTTTCTCAAATGGCATGTATTATCTACTGAAGATAATCTGCATGCAGTGAGGAATACTTTTCCAGGTTATTCAATGTTCAGTTTGTAAGTGTCACTTCATAGTGGTTTTTAAGAATGGTATGGTGTTACATAGGTGGCAGGGAACAGACCCTTGCGAGAACCAATTTCTCCATGCCACCAATGTTGATCTGAGCGGTCAGTTACTGTTATCACATCTCCTCGTCGAAACTCGAGTTCACCAGGTTCTTGTGGTGTGAAGTCATATAAGGCTTGCACTAGGCACTGAAAAAGAAAAACCCACGTCAATAACAATTGAACCACTTTAAATTCAAAATAGACTAGATAGACTACCTTTCCAGGGAGCTTTTGAATATTTTCAGGGAAAACAGGTTCAGAAGGTTATATGGCACAGGATGGTAGGGCCTGATAGGAGGAATCAAGTTGCCAGTGATTTTATATGGTGGGAGGGCACAAGATAAATAATTATTTATATTTATATTATCTGATTATAATCATATGACAGTAATCTTCTAAGATGAGTGGCCTCTTCTAGAGGACAGCCATTTCATAAAATATGGGAATTTTTTCCTCAAAGAGAGAAGTTATAAAATTACTGTAATTGGGTGGTCAAAAATAAGTTCAAAACCTCAAATTATCTGAATTTCAAGGACTTGGGTGTATTTGAAGTGGTTTCATGTGTAAAATCTAACGATTTACTTATTTATAGCGTTGAGTTACTTTTTTTTGCCATTTTTAGCATGATTTTAACACTCTTTAATACCAAGTAGTCAAGAGTAATCAGCTATGTCCATTTTCATTTGAGAAAATATACATCTTAAGGTACAATTTGGTATAAGATTAACTTAAAAAAAAATATGTGTGGTTAATTACTATGTAAAATAACAAACAAGGAAATTTTTGTCCCACCCGTAACAGTGATAGTTTTGTTAAATTATTATTGATGAGTTAAATAAATGTTCTGACAACCTGGAAACAGTTTATAATTTGTATTGAATCCCTCATACCTTCATTAATAACAACATTAAGACCCTAACAGTAATAGCAGAACAGAAAATGAGCTTTTGTTTTGCATCATTAAAATCAGTGTCCAAATTATGTCCCATCCGTAACAGATTTTGAAAAACAAATTTAAAATATTTAAAATAAATTTTTAAAAATGCTTTGCATGCAGAACGAAGGAGAAGCCATAGTAGATTTTACAGAATGTGCAGGACAAGTTCTAGTTCATTATTTATGAACAATAAACAAAATTAGTTGTTATAATTTGCTAGAATGTCCCACCCGAAATTATGAAATGGCTGAGTAATATAAAGAATAAAATGATCATATGAATGAAAAAGTTCTAGGATGAAACCAGGATCCAAGTTCTTGTGATGTGAGATATTGAGAACTGGAGTCAGTGGTCAAGAAGTGAGAACTACTAAAAACTGACTTCACTGATTACTCAAATCGTTATTCAAATGTTCAGCTTGGCAATTTCATGTTACAAGCTTTACTGCTAATGGTTCCTAAAATGGGTGTGGCTCAATGGGTGTGTTAAGTTTCATGCAGCGCTGTCAGACGTGTTAATCTCATTGTACTTCTAGTGTTCACAGAGTCAAGACCCATAATACTAGTATGCTGTCTTGTCTATCCTGGGATCTTCTGTTAAGAATCGGCAGTTTGGCAATGCTATGCATTTGATAGCTCTGTATTCATATATATATATATATATATATATATATATATATATGTATGCCTTTCTTGCCTGCAAAACTTATGCTGAGATAACAAAGACAAATGAAGTGATATGACTGCGTGGGCAGTCTGGTTGGTATATAGTTATTTAACAATGGGGATGTACTGCAACTTAGGCCTGTGATCGTCGCCAGTGCGCCGGAATTTTGTCCCAGAGGAGTTCTTTTACATGCCAGTAAATCTATTGTCATGGGCCTGTCACATTTATGCAGACATAAATGCCATCGACCTGGGCCGGGATCGAACCCGGCATAGAAAGCCAATGTGTTACTGACTGTGGCACCTAGGCCGATGGGGGCAGTCTGGTGTTCTCAAGAAGTTGTCATCAGTTCACACTTAGTCTCCTAGCATTAAATCCTTCAAATGTTCATTCTAATACTTTTTATGCGATTTTTAATATCTTGAGAACTTTTAAGAATCGAATAATCCCGATTTTTTCACTCAAGAACTCCCATCACTACTCATAATAGATGATGATGATGACGATGATGATGATGATGATTACTATCATCATCATTATTATTATTTTTATTTTTATTATTTTTTTGCTTATTGGATAAAAAACTATACACCAAATATTTGTCATACAAAATATAAATCTTTAGCCAAAAAAATTTTAAAATACACACATTCAGTTCTTGGATTTCCCAGTAACTTTGATATTTTCAAATTTAGGTATCGGTAGGCCTACTAATGAGGACATGAATATTATATTTTGTATTAATTAACTGTTTAAATTGAATTGTATGTTTTGTTTACAATTTTCATGAACTTAAAAAATAAAAAATCCCTTTAGGCAGGCCTACAGGCAGAGGTAGATTTCGAAGTGCTTTTGGTTTAATTTATTGTCGCTGCATAGCACTCTTCTTCTTTAGCCTTGGCATGGCAAACCTGCAGTAATAAGAACTGAATTCGGTAAAGAGGAAGAGCCTACAATCATTTGTTTTGACAACAAGAATAGGATATAATATTCTGGGAGGCCGTGCGCAAGATTAGCAATGAATAAAATTAGCAAAGCCGCTAAACAAGACAAAATTATGATATTATAATAATTCTTTTAAGTGTTATTATTTTCAAACATTATAATCTCGCGTCATATGAGAGCTATCAAGAAACTATTTAGTGATTTGTAGAGTACTCATCAAGAGCTTTTCAACGATACCCCACAAGACGTGGTTTCAAAAGTTTCGAATTTTCATCCCCCACCCCCACCCTCACTCGAACCCCCGAATCGTTGGTGTCACTGTGAACTCCATAGGGAGTACTCTAATTTATTCAAACAAAGTTTCCCTCTATACTTCATAGGGGCCGAGATATAAATGTTTTAAAATTTCAACCCCCTCCCCCGACCACCCCCTTGGGCCAATTTTGCCCATTAACGAACTTGTCCGAACTATTGGGCCTAGAAATAACATAATAAAATTTGGTTCAAATATCTTCAAAATTACGGCCGCTATCGTGTAAAGATATATAGATATATATAAATAAATATATATATATATATATAAATAAATATATATATAAATATCACAATTTTTTGTTTTTGAACGGGCGGTGGTTTCGTAGGGAGCATGAAATGTAAAGATATGAAAGAATTTTTCGAAAATCATAACATGATATCCATTGCAATAGGTAGATTTTTCTTCGAAATCTACCTAAAAAAATTAAGTATTTTTTTGGGGGAGGTAGAGTTTTTCACATTTGATTTTATAAAACAAACACTTCTATCAGTGTAGTAGTAGTATTCAAATGTTCTGGAGCTCTTGATCTGCCATCATTCGCTTGTGGGCTTCCCAATAATATTCAGCGATCTGGAATGGTGTCCCAACTATGTTCTGAAGGTCTGCGCATTCCATCAAGTGATCCTTGTTCATTACTGTATTTGTGTTCTTGCATACTATGCAGTGGAGAGTCCAGTAGCTTAATTCTATGTAGATGTGCTGCCAGGCAATCATGATCAGTCTCAAGATGGAATGACGCAACTGCGGTTGATTGGGGACTGTTAGGTATTGTATTTGGTTCCAGTAATGTCTTCCGTAGCTTGGTTGAACAATGGTTTTTATTTCGTTAAGTTATATGGGATTTTATTTTCATTTTTGTGTAGAGTTGTACTGATTTGTAAGACAAACAATAAAACTTATCTTACTTCTACCAGTGTTGCAAATTAGTATGTACAAGGCATAACCCACATGATAGTGATGTTATATATTTTAAACTTGTTCCAAGCAACAATGTGAAACAATGAAATAAAATAATGATAAATTGAAACAAAGGCGAGGAAAGAATTCAGTCCTGAAAGGAATACACATTCTCTTTCATTCAATCTTACAAGTCAAACCAAGCGAATGTACAAGCTCTCTCTCAGTCTTTGTTGCAGATGATGCTATCACAGATGTAGGTCATATCATGACATACCACATCTGCAAAGCCCAAAGCTTTCCGGGCTAAGAAGAAGTCACCTGAAAGAAGAAGCTCTTTGTGTTTTGCCTACATCTGAAGTAGGCACCATAGTTTCCTCACTGCAGATGCAGGCAAAATGTATGGAACTTCATCTGACAGATCATAGCTTCATGGCCCAGAAAGTTGTAACTCTACACCATACTGGATCTACAGCACTGTTATTAGATTTGTTCCAAATCACTCAGAAACCATGAAGACAATGTTTGGGCATGCGCTCTTTCTCCACACGCGTTCCCAAAGCGAGAATTCGTGATTCTGATTCTCAATCTTCTGTTCCATGTGTTCTCAAAGACAGTTTATGTACCATAAGAAAAGTTTGTGGGTTCTACCACGAATTGTTATCAGAGACATGTGCAGTAATCTGTTTTCACATGCCTGACTCCTCCCTCCAATAACCTTGCGCCTGATTTGTAAGCATAGGCTACTTATATGTATGAAGATAATTAAAAGTTTCCCAAAATATAGTTTATATTGGTGATGTACTTATATTGCAGGTGTAACATGTTAAAGGGAAATACATATATATTCTATTCGCATATTACATATTACATCGATTAAACGCAGAAACTATCAATTCCAAATTCTTCTAACCATTTCCAAAGTGCAAAATCACAGATAAGTTATGGACTGGACATGCACGAACTAAACTAAGCATTGCAGGGATCTCTTCCACTTCCAATGGGCGTGTTATCCAACCGTTGTTTACTTGAAAAACATGCCTGCAGGCTGAAATGTCGTACAGTGCGGTGTAAAGTTTTTAACCTTTTTTTATTTACGTTTTTAACCACTAACTACAAAATGTTTTGCAATATACATACATTACCTATAGTTTTAATATGTTAATATATTATATCAATACAATAGACTTTTTATGACAATTATTATTCAACTAATGATGTAATGATATAATGTAATTTGTTCTTACGACTATATTGCATAACAAAAATTAGTTATGAAATAAGCTATTAATGATATAATGTAATTTTATTCTTACGACTATATTGTAGGCCTATAACAAAAATCAGTTATGAAACAATAAATAACAATAAAATATAAAATCTACAAACATTCTACGTTCAGCTCCAGTTTCGGGTTAGGTTCTTATTATTTACTAGTGCTTAAGGCTGAAACTTAAACTATTATATTTATCACATTTATCAGCACTAGTGGAAATGAAATTCATTAATATTGTATATGACAACTTTCATATGAGACATAAAATGTTTGTTTTTAATGATATAATGCTTTGTTAGTTTCATATTTTCTGGTTCAGTGTGTTACTGTAATTTATTGTAGCGTAGTCAAATTAATATTTTTCTCTTTCAAATAATGTCTTTGAAAAAAAAAATAGTTTGTAGTGGTTTACAATAACTGTTGTCAATGCACAAGTCATCTGGTGGTATGATATGTGTAAGCTCCAAGAACACAATGTGTACCGATAAATTCGGTAGTGTGTAGCCTTCCACCCCAACTGGTTGTCTCGAACACTGGACCCAACAAGTTGGATAGTGTGTGGCTAGCTTTAAGTACGTAAGTGAATGTTTACTGATTATAGTTATTTGAGCTATTCAACTGGTCCTCACAGTCCCTCATGGACCCAGTTTAATTTCCCTCCAACCTCCCAAACATCTGTTTTCAGCATACATTCCTTGTGATTTAAATAGAACTTTAAACTTACTTCCTCAGGAACCATATCTCTAAGCTTAACATCCTGCGATCTTGAGACTGATGCTGTCCGATGATACTCAACTAACTCATTCAAACTGTTAAATTTGACTACCCATAGGAAAAATTTCCCTTGAGCATCACGAAGAACTTTGAAATGCTGAACTCCATCTGAGCATCTGAAAGAGTAGTACAAATTAGACCCATGCGAATAAAAATATTTTTTACTATGTCAAGATCTATGAAAGCATTATTTCATTGAGAAATAACACAATAAGTATGTTAACTTATATTCTAACATATATATTAGATACTATCAGTTTTATATTTTATCTAACTTATCTCACATATTAAATTTACTAATTGTTGCAAATAGCTTTTTTAATATGTATGCCATAGACACAGCTCATTAAGTTTCTAGCCTAGTAAATTTAATATTTCTCTTAAATATCTTATCTATAAAAAATAATAAGAAAAACAGACTTACTTTACGGAAAGGGAGAAATCACCAGGTGAGCTTTCACTAACTCTTATTAGGAATGCTCCTTCGTGTTTATTTGAAAGTAGTTTCTCAGCATCTGCTCTTGTAATTCTACCATAATACCAGCTGAAATGGAAATACAGCAGGCTAGTAACATCTTGCGTTTCAATATTTCAGCATAACACTACAGTATACGAGACATCACTTAATCAGTTCTACGTGTTGTATTTTCACTGTCCATTAGAAAAATGAATAAATTAACAATATACTAACACACAAGAGTTGGCCAATCATGCGGATTTCTGAGTCACGGCAGCAATAGCTATAACTCCCGAGCGATCGGGTGAAATATCTATACAAATAAAGCCACTAACGGCGCAATGATTCAGGGTCTCACAGTTACACTTAAAATTACAATGAAAATAACCAAGTACCTCATCATAAGAGATGTTGGAAATGTCCTCCTCTAACATCCACACAACACTGGCACCTTTTCAAGAAAATTTCTTTAACGCGCATAAGGTGAGCTTCCGACATAGCATTAATTTCTCTTGTGATATTGTCTTTAAGTTCTTGTAATGCATAGGGAATTGACCTATACCCTTTATTTTTCAAGTTCCCCCGTAAATAATAGTCACATACTGTTAGAAGAACTCAAAGACAATATCACAAGAGAAATTAACTCTATCTTGAAAGATGAACTTAGACGCGTGAAAGAGAATTTCCTAAAATGGTGCCAGTGTTGTGAGGATGCAAGAGGAGGACATTTCCAATAACTCTTGTGATGAGCTACGTAGTTATTTTCATTGTAATTTTAACTTTAGTTGTGAGAATCTGAGTCATTACACTGAGAGGGGCTTTATTTGCGTAGATATTTCACCCAATCGCTTGGGAGTTAGAACTATGGCTGCCATGATGCAGAAATCCGCATGATTGGCCAACTCTTGCCTGAAACGCAATGTAGATAGCATATTTTTCCATCATACAATGTAACAGGAAAACTGTAATATACATTAAGAGTAATTATCCAAGTCAAAACACTAAAATTCAATTACAACATTAATAATATACAAATAACTAACTGCCATGGTACAGTGTGTACTTAAGACTTGCATGGCCAGCATCAAACTTTTCTAGGCTAAAGAGTCATGATCTACCTTTGGGAACTGTGCCGGCCATGTTTACCGCTGCATGCAATACAGGAAAAATATTTTAAAAACAATGTAATAATGGAAATTTTATACTGTGAAGCAATATACTATTTTAATTAAATGAGATGGTTGACATTTAAAAACTTTAGACTTCATTTTTACTTACCGTTACATTTTTTGCAGAACATATGTTTCATGGGCTTTGCCCACATTTTCAACTGCTAGTCAACTGTCAAATCCTTGATTGGAGAATATTGATTTCCCCTCTGGTATATTCTTCAAACTCCGATCACAATCGAGGGAACGCAAATACCATATGTAAATGAGTACATATACCTAGGCCAAATAATATCCTTTGATAACGGCATGGACAGGGAAGTACACAGACGAATCACACAGGCATGGAGAGCGTTCTGGTCCCTCAAATTTGTGCTTATGGATAAAAAACTCAGCAGGACACTAAGAATAGAAGCTCTACAATCCTGCATCTACCCGGTGATACTCTATGGCTGTCAAACATGGGCGCTGACATCGACACAGAAAAAATTACTACAGGTATGCCAGAGGAAAATGTTAAGAAAAGTCCTAGGCATCACATTGAGGGACAGAATCCCCAATACTACACTAATCCAGTCAGCAAAAACGACAGATATCGCTCACCTAGCAGAAAGCACTAAATGGAGATGGGGTGGCCATGTTTCAAGGTTGGTGGACGATAGATGGACATACAGGAGTACCATATGGGACCCCAGACAAGGAAGAAGGCTGCGCGGAAGACCAAAAAGGAGATGGGAGGAACTTTTCAAGGATAAAGTGGGCCAACAATGGACCAGGGTAGCCAAAAGAAGAAACGAGTGGAAAGAACTGGGGAAAACCCTGAACAATACGCAAGACTAAGTGCTCAAGACCAAGTGTTAAAGTTCAAGTGTACATGACACTCAAAATCACGAACAACTTCACTAGCGCGGAGTAGCTCACCGTGCTAGATAAGAGGAGCTAAACCCTTCTTAGGAGGCCTTTGCCCTATATGGGACACGATAGGCTTATTTTATATTTATTATTTTATATTTATATTCTTCAAGCAAGGATCTGACAGCGGACTAGCAGTTGAAAATGTGGGCAAAGCCCATGATATTTAAGTTCAGCAAAAGTGTAAGTAAAAGTGAAGTCTAAAGTTTTTAAATGTCAACCATCTCATTTAATTAACACAGGATCAGCATATCCGCTGTACTTTGTACTTGGGGACTTTCAGTCATCTATTTTAAGTATTTAGTTAGCTGATGGGTGAATTCCTGGAGCATCAGGTAGTTAACGCATGTAAGTTAGATGTTTGAACAGAGTGTGGAACGATGTGGCAGTTGTTGTATAGTTGAATAAAGTTGGAGTAGTCTGAAGGGGCTTCAAGATGGAGTCGGACATTTTTATATATGTTTTATAGAGGATCCCTGAAGGGACGGTTAAGGGAAACAGTCAGAGCTATGGAGAACTAGGGAACAGTAATTGGGTATAGGATTTAGGAACCAGTGTATATAGAAGCTGTAAATAAAGGCAAGGGTATTCAATGGGAGCAGAGGCATTATTTCTGAAGTTGTATCTCCCATATATCTTCTTTAAGATCCCAGTGAAAGGGGGTCAAGTAATCACACCAGGGGGCAGCTATCACATGGAACCAGAGGCTGAAGCACCAGGATTGACCACCAAGCACGTCATGCACACTACAGACGTGCACAGTAGTATCAGTGAGGGTTTCTACCCTTACATATTGTAAATTTAGTATGGTGTCTGCTTCCATTTAGCCCTTCTTTCAAGAACAAGATAACATGAAATTTGGCCGTTTTGCATAAAGAAAAGAAGAAGAAAAAACCTAGATGTGAGCTACATAAACCAATTTTAAAAATACAGCAAACATTAAATCTCCAAGCTGGTTTCAATGTCCATTTTCTATCAAATCACAGGTTCGGATATGATTAACAGGAAAACAGCAAGGGTTTACAAATCGGCAGCATGATTTCTTACAGGAAGATAGCCTATATCTACTTTATGTTGAAGGATGCCACTTACAGATTTTGGCTTGGAAAAATTCAAAGGACAATATTGCTAAAAGCTGGATAGCATGATAGTCTGATGCAAAGTATCAGCAATATAAAAACTGAAATACTAATACCACATAGCCTATGCACAAAATGTACACCTAAGGTAAGTAAATAAAAAAATAATAATAAATAAAAATCTGATTAAGCTACAATAAAAGACAAAAATCACCGATGATCTGATTTGAATTTTAAAATAGGCTTACATGATTTTTTCCACCCTTTTGAAAGGTTACATGCTGATAAGATTAGTCTACATAGACTATCGTCACTTAATAAACAATACCAACACTTTTGGTGAAAATGACTCTTATACTGTTAACATCACTGAAATAATGCACTTATGATGAAATATCAATCAAGATGAAAATATTTGTTGCAACCTTGGTAGAGGCATACCGGTACACAAATACTGCTCTGAAGCAACATAGAAAATTCTGAAATAGGCTATCATGTAACTACTCCAATGTAGGGCCTACAATACCACGTATCTGATTTCAATAAAAACTTTACGTAAAACTGCCATCTGTGGTATACTGCACACTGTTTACTAATGCAAAACAGATTTTGTCTTTTATAAAGCTAATCGTATAATTAAACCTCAGATTTTTATTTGGATTCATCTGTTTACGAATATGCACCTGTGAAATAAACATTATTAGGCTCCTGTCAGTTTACTCCTACATCAAGACGAGAGAAGATATATTTCACGGTATGAGTTAATCAATTCTGACAAGAGAAGGTACATTACATGGTATGAGTTAAAAACAATTCTGACAAGAGAAGGTACATTACATGGTTAAGTATTTATTTAATAGGCTATGTTTTGTATGAATCGATTTCACACATTATTCACTTGAAATTAATTTATGATTTTTATCTTGTATTGAAACAGATGGCATCAAATCATGCCGAACACATAGGTACACCATCCAGTTCTGAAGATGACTCGGATCTGCTCGAAGAAGTTGTAGATGATGGATTATTTATTGAAGAAGAAATAATTACACAATTAGGATTTAAGTTTAGTAATTTTAGAAATTCTACCAGGATAAAAAGAAGTAAGTAGCCTATATTTGTATAACAATAGTTTTCAAATAACTGATGTCAGATAGGCTATTTTTATTAAAAATGGTTTTATGAGAATCTTCTGGTTCAAAAAATCATTAAATATTAATTAACATTAGTAACTTATATTTTTTGAAAGCCTATATTTCAGAATAAGAGTACTGGGTGAATTCATACGAAAGCAACCAATTATAAAATAATTTGTTGCTGACATTTTATTTTTAAGTAACTTAGGCCTATACAGTAACCTATAAGTTACATCACAAATTTTTATTGTTACTGTCAAGCCAAAAGTTACGATATGTCCATATATGGTCACATGCATTACAGCATTTTAGAAAGTATTATCCTGTCACCTATCAGCTTTCAAAAATTATTTTATCATGGTGAGTGTTTGAGGCCTAAATGTATCCTCTGATATATTTTTCTTGGGTTTCTAAACAGCAAGTAATTTATAAAGAGATTTTTTTAACATGCAGATGTCACACCCGTTACAAATGGATTGACCCAGTTGAATTTCTCTTAAGCTACTTTTTGTCAACTTTGTACATTTCTGAAAAGAATCACTGCAAACTCTTCCAAAATTATGGTTATATTTTCCTATGACGTTGGCCATTTGAATTGGTACTTTGACTAAGTCTTAACATTATCAATTCTAAAATAAAACAAATTTCGCTACTTATGTGTTATGCATTGCTCAGCCAATATGACAATGGGGTGTTCTAATGCTGAAATACTGAACTGATCATTCACTCCTACTTACTAACTGACCATTTAGTTTTATGACAGATATTTCTTTTTGCAAGCTACAACAAAAATTATTATATTATTTTGACAATTTGTATTGTATTTTAACACTAGTAGTAAATGGCAATCGCTCATTTGACAACATATTTTTTGGCATTTTCTTTATTTTTAAAATATTACTTCTGGTCAGAACACAATGATAAGATTTTATGTATTGATTACTAGTCACTAGAAGAATATTTTGAGAAAATTTCAGATTTTTTGTTCAGACCCTTTTGAGATACTCCAATTTGAAAACAAGCAATTTTAGCCAAATCTCAATATTTGAAGACGCAAAAAATCTACAGGTTTTATATAACTTAAATAATCTCAAATTTTACAAGGACCTAGTGGTCCATTTTATCTCTCTGGGGGGGGGGGATAAATGTATCATCCCTTCTATTAAAAAAGTTTTATAAAGTTGTTAATTTATTCTAATCAGAACACGATTTTCTAATAAAGTTTTAGATAACTGGCTTAAAGCCTAACAAATTTTTAGTCATAACATGAATTGTATACTGTTTCTTATAGATTAAGAGGGTTTTTATTTCAAGTTGATATCTTAATAAAGAAAATGTAATGTAACTTACCATTAACCTCTGAAAACACCAAAAATGACAGATCCTTCTAAACAAAATGGCAACTAGAAGTCAAAGTGTTGGCGATAAAAATGTGAAAAAATAGTTTTTATTCCCAGTACATATATAGAAACAGAAAACGTATAGCCTACTTAAAAATATAATCAAATATGTCAACACCGCCGACTGGTTGATTTGATACGGATTGACGCTATTTCAATAGTAGACGAAACTGATGGATATGTCTTCACCTATTTAACCAGTATTAACGTCTATTTATTTTGATTGTTTTCTAGATTCATCGGTTGGTACACTAGAAGAAAGCATAAAGAAGACAATTTGTGTAAACGAAGATGAGGAAGGGGAATCAAACATACAACTGATATCTGAAGACAGTACGGTTTTGTACTTTATTTTAGTAGGCCCTATAAGCCTGCCAATAATACCTATACATTGCAGATTTATCTCCATGTGTCCTGCAGGGAAGCAAGGCAGAGACCCTACCTATGATTGAAGAAAATAATATGAAAGAGCCTTCTAGTAATTTGACAGATATAAAATGACCTATTCCTAACCGTAGATTTTGGATCGACCAGGATTCGAACTCGGGACCCCTAGAATTATAGCTAGGAGTCTTAACTATTACGCCATGAGTGAATGTTGAGGAGTGAAGGAAGTTTTCGTATAATTGAATTATGATAGGGGCGTTTCATGAGTGCCATGAGTTTTAACAAAAGAATCAGTTTTTATAATTTTTAGGTACCGGTATTTTTTTTTAGTTTTGAAAAGAGCAGTGTTGGTGCAAGGGAATTATTCTGCATCAATTAAGTCATGTTTTATGTTATAATATGGCGTTTTTTTAAATTATCGGCCTATATTATGTATAGTGCAAGGGTTATTGTTATAATTCCGTGAAATATTAAGCTTGGTGCAAGGGTCTTTTTTTATTTTAAAATATTATTTTTTTTTATAATCGTTTTTAATAATACTGAAATATTATGCTTGGTGCATGGGTCGTTTTTTTATTACCTGCGTTGAGCAGTGTCCGACAGGTGCGAAAGGGAAAGCGGCCAGGCAGGCAGGTATTGAGTGGAAGGGGGACTTGTACACGGCATGTATTAGTCTTTCACCGAAATAACAATGGAAATAATAATATGATGTACCAGTAGGCTACCTATGAAATAAAATGGTACTTAGGCTACTGTGCTGAAGGCGGCGTTTGTACTCGGGAATTTGAACAATGATGTTAAAGTCATCAAGGAAATTTTTGATGAACACCTACTCCACCATGACAGTTCGTGCAGCAAAACATTGCAGCACTCGTAAAGCAAGATTTGAGATCGGTGCACTGATTCATTTCCATTTATTATTACCTTTTGAGTTCTATCAGAAAGATATGATTTGAACCACTTAAGTGTTAAATTATCGAACCCATAATGATCCAATTTTTGAAGTAATATTTCATGATTTATACAGTCAAACGCTTTAGCTAAGTCGCAGAAAATTCCCAGAGCATATTTCTTTTTATCTAACGCTTCCAGTATTTCTGTAGTAAGTTGAAATGTAGCATTCTCAGTGGACATGCCACTTCTAAATCCAAAGTGAGATGAAGTAAGAATGTCATTCAAATTAAGATAGTGTATTATGCGTTTGAACATGACTTTTTCAAAAACTTTTGAAAATGAGGTTAAGAGCGATATAGGTCTATAATTTGATGGTAGATTTTTGTCACCTTTTTTAAAGAGGGGCTTAACAATAGCATGCTTCAGTCTTTCTGGAAATATTCCATTTTCTAATGAACAATTGCATATGTGACTAAGAGGTTTACTGAGTTCCGATGAGCAACTTTTTAATAACCTACCACTTATCTCATCCCATCCAGACGAGCTTTTACTTTTGAGAGACTTGATTATATTTTCAATTTCTTTGTGAGAAGTCAGGTTCAATTGAAATCTATGGTTCCAAACTGTAGATTTTGTTAGTAGGTCTACTGCCTTAATGTTAATATTATTTATAGGAATACATTTCTCTGCAATATTTATAAAGTGACTATTAAAAGCATTTGTAATGTCTGATAAATTATCTAGTTTTATGTCTTGGTATATTAATGATGTACAATCATTGTTTCCCTTTGTTCTCCCTGTTTCGTTTTTTATTATATTCCATACAGTCTTAACTTTATTATTTGATTTATCAATTACTGTGAAAAATGCCTACTTTTTGCTTCTTTGATTACTTTCTTCAGTATGTTGCAATACTTTTTTGTATTCCTTTTGAGTTTGGTTGTTACTGGTTCTATATTTTAGATAGAGCTCTCTTTTGTTTGCACATGATTTTTTAATACCAGCAGTTAACCATGTGTTATTCCTTGAATTAGGTAAATTAGCAGTTTTCTTTTTTGGAAAATTTGACACTATGTTTAGGAATTCACTTAATTTACTTTCACTTAATCTACTTTGTCATAGGATAACATAGATTCCCAGTTTTCATTCGCAAGATCTTGTTTGAAATTTAAAATTGAATCGTCATTCATTACTCTAGTCATATTACTATGAGCATGTTTACTGTTCGAATTTACTTTAATATTGTTCAGCACTAACATTTGGGCATCAAGATCTGATAATCCATTTAATATTGGAAATACTTTAAAATTAAAATGTTTTTCTATATCTATGAATATATTATCTATTGTTGTTTGGGAGTCGTTCTGAATTCTCGTTGGAAAGTTTACTATGAAATCTAGATTATAGCTACCCAATAAAGATATCAGCCTGATCTTCTTCTCACTATCAATTGAGAAATCTACATTAAAGTCCCCACACAGTATAATATTTACATTAGTACTATACAGTGAATTAAGAACCCTTTCTAACTGATTTACAAAATAATTGAAATTACCTGATGGTGCCCTGTAAATGGTTAGTATTACAAGTATCATTGTCAAAATCCAATCTGGCTGAACAACATTCAAAATCCTGTTCTTTACAGAAAGAACTTGTGTCTATATCACTGAAATGTAAGTTTCTTTAATTTAACACTTAAGTGGTTCAAATCATATCTTTCTGATAGAACTCAAAAGGTAATAATAAATGGAAATGAATCTAACTTAGGGGTTGTTAAGAATGGGGTACCTCAGGGATCAATACTAGGACCTTTGCTCTTTTTAATTTTCATTAATGACTTGCCCTATAACTTAAGTGACGAATCAAAGGTATTGCTCTTCACAGATGATACTAGTGTACTTGTAACAGGAACGTCACAAGAACATTTATCAAGAATAGCTACAAAGGCTTTTCATGAGTTAAACACATGGTTTCTAGCTAATAAAATGACACTTAATATTGATAAGACCCATTTTATACAATTTAGAACAAAAAACGGTTGTATCTCAAATCTTGAAATTAATTATGGAACACAAATCATACAAGAAATTAGCAATGTAAAATTTTTAGGACTGCAAATTGACCAAAATCTTGACTGGAAGACACACATAGAAATGATAAGTTCAAAACTGAGTTCAGCGTGCTTTGCTTTAAGAATTTTGAATAATATATTAAAACAGGATGCATTACTTATGGTATATTTTGCATATTTTCACTCGGTAATGAGGTACGGGATCATATTCTGGGGCAACTCTTCCCATAGGGAGAAAATATTTAGATTACAAAAGCGGGCAATAAGAATAATATGTGGAAAGAAAAAAAGGGAATCTTGTAAACCGCTATTTGAAAAGTTAAAAGTCCTCACTCTTACAGGGGAGTATATATATTTGGTATTTATGGTTTTTTCTTCTGATACATTGGGAAAATGGCTAGAAGGAAGAAACGTGAAGCCAAGACAAATAATGATGTTTGTGTGGTTTGCAAAGATGGTGGAACGAAGCAGGACAAATGGCTGTCTTGTGACAAATGTGAGCAATGGTTCCATGTAAAATGTCAACCTAAATCTGCGAATGATGCTATTTATGATCTCATAATCCGCTCCAATAATTTAAAAGAAGAATTTCAACAATTAAGTAATAATTTTCATATGAACTGGTGGTGTCAAGACTGCTCACAAAATAAAACTGCCAAAGCAAATGACCTTCATGAACTAAAAATGGCTGTCAAGAACATAGAAGAGAAGATTGAGAAAATGGATGCTCAAACAGTTAAACCATTTCCTTGTGAGGGTTACCTTCCCACATCAAATATCTTCCAGCCCAAAATTAATGAACCTATGCCGAGATTAATGATTAAACCGAAAAGCAAACAAGATATAAACAAAGTGTTCAATGATATAAACAGAACTGTATGTGATAACCTGGACAAAAAACTTAGAGTAAATAAAATAATTCCACTGAATGATGGTTCTTGTAAATTAGAATGTGGAAATGAAAACACTGTGTTGGAAATGAAGAATATTTTTGAAGGAAGTAAAGACTATGAAGTTATTGTACCAAAGAAGCTATTGCCACGAGTTAAAGTAGTGGGTGTACTTGAACAAAACAACTTTGAGAATTCTGAAATGATAGAAGTGATTAAATCTCTTAATGACTTCACCCAGTCTGATATCGTAATGTTGAAAAAGTATCAAGTCAAGAAATCTAGGTACACTTCTTGGACTATTATACTTGAAGTTGACCCAATGACATATTCTAAAATTATGAAACTAGAAAGGATATATGTTGGATCCCAAAGGTGTCTTGTATATCAATATGTACCAGTGCGTCAATGTGGAAATTGTCTTTTGTTTAGCCACAACACTACAGAATGCACTAAAAATAAAAAATGTTGTTGGAAATGTAGTGGTGAACATTTAATTGATGACTGTAACAATTCCGAAAAGTGTATAAATTGCTTGAATTTCAATCAAAGAACAAACTCCATACGTGATGTCAATCATAGTCCCTCATCACGAGACTGTCCCTGTAGAATCGATATTGTAAAAAGCATACAAAGTAGAATAGCCTCAGTTAGCACACCAGCATGGCTGTTAAAGTGAAATTAATTTATTTAAATGTTAATGGATTAAACACAAAAAACATTAACGAAATCTACAGTGAGTTACATCTTAATGAACCCGATATAATTGCGCTCTCTGAAACACACATTACTAATTGCAATGATGTGACTGAAACTGCATTACAAGGGTATAACAACGTCTCTATTATTTCTAATTCTAATCATACTGGGGGAGTTATGTCAAAGAAGACTATCAGTTTAAAGTTATTAATGAACTGAATATAGACTATATGGTTTGGTGTGTTGCTATAGAAGTCAAAATGGGAAATTGTAAAAATATTATAGGTGTGCTATACAGATCACCGGTGGCTAATGTGAGTTTTTTCAACTATCTTGAAAATTGGATGGATGAACTTATGGGAAGGATTCAACTTCAGAAGACTAATGTAACAATTATTGGTGACTTTAATCTTGATTGGCTCAGAATTAACGAAGACCACAATGTATGCAGATTAAAGAATATTATGGATTCACATGGATTAAAGCAGATTATTGGTGACTGTACAAGAATTACGGACAAATCTAAAACAATCATCGATTTGGTTTTTACTAGTGAAGTTAATATAAATTATTCAACTATTGATTGTCCTATCTCCGATCATGAAATATTGGATATTGAGCTTGATATTCTTAGTACTCCGTCAGACAAATACTTACATATTCAAGGACAGATTGATTGGAATAAATTATATGCAAATCTGGAAGAGAATCTTAATCATATAAACTTTGACTTTAAAGAACAATTAAATGACGACTTTAATAAATTCATCACAATCATTAAGAATTGTATAGACAAGTCACGTAAAGATGATGTTATCTTACAGAAAAAACGATATTGTGCATTCTTTAATAAAGAAGTTATTGAAGCCAGAAATAAGAAGATTAGTGATTATAAAATCTTTAAAATCAATAGATATCAGTTTGATCTGGGTAACATTAATCAGGAAACACTAACAGCATCTTGGAACCAATTTAAATCATCAAGAAATAAATTTGTAGCAGTTTTAAGAAGAAGCAAGAATCAATATTTTGTCAATAAGCTACAAGAAGCAGGTCATGATGGCAAAAAAATTTGGCGTATAATTAAAGAATCATTGAACATTAAAAAAAGTGTAATTAATAAGATTACTGTTAATGATGAGTCGCTAGTGGATGAACAAGTTATAGCTAATACGATGAATGATTATTTCTATAACAGTATCATTGAGATTAATAATTCTATTCCTCAAGTTCCCTTTGTAAACTTAGTCACACTTAATGAACAACAAATATCTGAATTTCACGAATCTAGTTATGAAGATGTTTATAAGATTCTTCGTTCTATGAAAGGTAAAGACAGTAATCAACCAAATGCCGAAGTTCTGAAGAAATGTTGGAATATTATTGGTGATAAGGTGTGCGAAGTGGTTAAAGAATCCCTTAGTCAGAGTAAATTGCCTGAGCAATTAAAAATTGCAACTATATCGCCGATTCCCAAAGTGGCAAACACTACCCTTTTAAGTGAAATCAGGCCTATTAATCTATTACCAACTAACTTATTGAGAAGATAATAGAAGAAATAGTGAAAATACAATTGTTAGAATTTATAACGAACAATAATCTTCTACACAATGTACAGCATGGTTTTAGGGAAAAGCATTCGACAGAAGCGGCAATTAATACTATTCTTAATATTTGGTCGATAGATATTGATCTAGGGAAATGTGTCATTGCTGTATTCATCGATCTGAAGAGAGCTTTTGAGACAATTGACAGAGATATCCTTATAGAGAAATTAGACCTCTTGGGTCATTCCATGTCAAGTGAACCAATGGAAAAACGTGACCACCTCCGATTTTAGTCATACTTGGTTGTCATGAAGTACCACCTGAGATATGTTGAAGTACAAAATATCAGATTTTTATGTGTTGTAGTTTTCCAGTTATACCCTTCTGAAATATGGAAAAAAACCAAATTTTCTGCATAAGTGCAATCACAAAATGACGCATAAATCAAGCTGGAATTGACATAGATGAGTGGGAAAAGTATCAAAATGTAGCTTATATTATGAGCTTTAATTTGATACGTCACACGACTACTTTCGAAAAAAAATATTTTCAAGGTTACCCAAAAAAAATTTGAAAACTGAATTTTTCAAAAACCTATATTTTGAAAATTTTGAAACAATTCTCATAGAAACATACATATTTCAGCATCATGTCCTACAAGTTTTGATAAGGGATCGCAATGGGATCATATTTTTTTACATTTATAACAAATACTATGCACGCTGGGTAAGAATATATGACACAGGAATATTGCACTTAATTCTAAAATCCATTCCTTTGTCCAGGGAGTTGTTTACCAACATGCATATACCAACTTGTGCAAGTGGTCAAATGGGTATGAGTAAACACAGTCTGCAAGCATGTGAGTCAGCCAGGGAATGCAAGTTGTAACCTGTTGGACCTGGCTTCAGTTGTGCCTTGACTCTCATGCAGTGTGCTTCCTTTCTTCAAAGGCTGTACAAAGACTGTATTGCTGCATGTAAAGTAGTGGGTTCAGTGATTAAAATAGGCATTGTGTATTTCCCCAGTATGGCTGAAAAAGTAAGTGAAACAGCAAAGATTTTCTGCTGCAACCCTTTCAAGAAAGACAGACATCAGGGTGTGAAAAGAAGTGTGAGGCCTGTTACTGACTGGATGTGTGACATGTTTGACACCATTGTGGTAGGTATGAAAATTTGTGACAGTTATAGGAAAGAACTATCAAAGCAGAAACAGGTTACAGATACAACAGATGACTGTTTAGTACCAGTAGCCAATACCACTAGGCCTACTAATGTTGATGAATCATTTGTAGCTTTAGATGTTACCTTAGAGTACCTTAATAAGTCTCTAAGCTCTCTAGAGGAGTCACCTGTTGCTAAGAGGAAGTTGCAAATGAAATCATACTGTGATAAAAAATACAGTAAAATAAAAAAATGTTTGACAGAAAAGGTACTAACAGCAGCAAGTACAAATACAGAGAAAACTGTTGACCATAAATCAGAATCATGTGAAGTCATTTGTCAGCTAAAAGAAAAGTTTCAAGAAGAAAATATAAGTGTTAGTGAAAAATTGCAAATTTTAACAGTACTACCTAAAAGCTGGTCATGCAGTGAAATACAAAATGAATTTCAGGTTAGCAACAGAATGGCAAGAAAAGCTAAAGCATTGGTGAAAGCGAAGGGTATTCTGGCAACACCAAATCCTAAACCAGGAAAGGTTTTAAATGAATCTGTGATTGAGAAGGTAATAGGGTTCTACAACAGTGATGATGTCAGCCGTCTTATGCCTGGAAAAAAAGATTTTGTTTCTGTGAAAACGGGTGACAGTAGTAGAATTCATGTACAGAAGAGGCTAGTGATGGGCAACTTGAAGGAAGTGTACGAGCTGTTCAAAAACAAAAATCCTACTGATAAGATTGGATTTTCGAAATTTGCTGATTTACGACCTAAACATTGCGTCTTGGCTGGAGGAAGTGGTACCCACACAGTATGCGTTTGTACAGTGCATCAGAATGTTAAATTAATGCTACAAGTGTTGAAATCCAAACAAATTACACTGAATGATGGCACAGATATAAGTAATTATAATTCCTGTTTAGCGAAGTTAATGTGTGAAGAGCCAGGCACAGCATGCCACCTTAATGAATGTCCTTCATGTCCAGGTGTAGATAATTTGAAAGATGAGTTACAGTTGCTGCTAGATAATGAACTGGTGGACAACATTACATACAAGCAGTGGGTTTCTGTTGACAGATGTAATTTAGTAACCTTCATCAAAACTGCAGATGAGTTTATAGAAACTGTGTGTGAACAGTTGTTGATTTTGAAGAGACATTCTTTTATTGCAAGAAGACAGGCAGAATATTATAATCACTTGAAGCAGAATATTGGAGTAAATGAAGCTGTGGTATGTATGGACTTTGCAGAAAATTATTCGTTTGTACTACAGGATGAAGCCCAGTCTTTTCATTGGAACAATGATCAAGCAACTATTTTTCCTATAGCAGTCTACTACAATGATCATAATATACACTACAAAAGTATTGTATGTATCTCTGAATGTCTACAGCATGACACCACTGCTGTTCATTTATTCCAGAAAAGGCTTATCTCTCATTTGAAGTTGGAAGTAATTAGAGATTTGAAAAAAATTTACTACTTCTCAGATGGTGCAGCTGCGCAATTTAAAAACAGAAAAAACTTTTCAAACTTATGCCACCATGTTCATGATTTTGGAATTGAGGCAGAGTGGCATTTCTATGCAACAGCCCATGGGAAAGGAGTATGTGACGGTCTGGGTGGTACTGTGAAAAGACTTGCAGGAAAGGCAAGCCTACAGCGGCCATACGAGCATCAAATCATGACACCAGCACAGCTGTTTACATGGAGTGAGGAAAACATCGACTCCATGCAGTTCTTCTTCTTCAATGAAGCACAATACAACAAAGAGGAAAAAATACTTGCAGACAGATTTCTGTCTACAAAAGCAATACCAGGCACACAGAAGTTCCACAGTTTCATCCCATTGTCAGATAAAGTGTTGTTGACAAAGGTATTTTCAAGAAGTGAACAGTCATCCACTTTTTCAGTGTTAGGACCACGTGTGCAACAGAGGCTGAAGCTAGCAGAAGTAAAAGGATATGTTACATGTGAGAACAACAATCATTGGTGGCTTGGTGTAGTTGTGGACAAAAATGAGACAGCACAGATAGTGGAACTGATGTTTCTGCACCCTGCAGGTCCTTCTCCATCATTTACTTTCAAAAGTGACTGTCCAAATAAACTGACTGTGCCTCTCTCTCAGATCCTCACCCTTGTGCAACCTACATGTCCCACTGGCCGTAGTTATTACCTCTCGAAGGAAGAGATGGATGCGGCAACCATGGCTCTAGAAAATTACTGTAGACAATAAATTCACGTTTTTGTCATTGAAGAAGGGAAGGTAACATGTTTTCTGTAAGTTTTTCTTTTTGATTGTAATGAAATTTTAGAATTAAGTGCAAGATTACGGTGCCATATATTCTTACCCAGCGTGCATAGTATTTGTTATAAATGTAAAAAAATATGATCCCATTGCGATCCCTTATCAAAACTTGTAGGACATGATGCTGAAATATGTATGTTTCTATGAGAATTGTTTCAAAATTTTCAAAATATAGGTTTTTGAAAAATTCAGTTTTCAAATTTTTTTTGGGTAACCTTGAAAATATTTTTTTTCGAAAGTAGTCGTGTGACGTATCAAATTAAAGCTCATAATATAAGCTACATTTTGATACTTTTCCCACTCATCTATGTCAATTCCAGCTTGATTTATGCGTCATTTTGTGATTGCACTTATGCAGAAAATTTGGTTTTTTTCCATATTTCAGAAGGGTATAACTGGAAAACTACAACACATAAAAATCTGATATTTTGCACTTTAACATATCTCAGGTGGTACTTCATGACAACCAAGTATGACTAAAATCGGAGATGGTCATGTTCAAAATTGACAAAAAATTGGTTCACTTGACATGGAATGACCCTCTTAGGTTTTCGTGGCTCAGTTCTACAGTGGTTACGAAATTATTTTACAGATCGTAAACAGAAAGTTAGGTTCAGAGGTAAAGAGTCAAGGCTTGTTAACAATGACTATGGTGTTGCACAAGGAAGCAAACTTGGCCCCTTGCTCTTCATACTTTTCATAAATGAAATTACTTCCACTCTTAAATATTGCAAAATCCAACTTTTTGCAGATGACACATTAATATATATAAACTGTGATGATATTGAAAATGGAATCAGTAGACTAAATGAAGACCTTGCAGCTGTTGAAAAGTGGTTGTGTATGAACAAGTTGTGTTTAAACAAGAATAAATCTAAATGGATGGTGGTTAGTCGTTCACCTATAAACACAGTCAGCCAAGTTAAATTTGGTGAAGATCTTTTAGAGCGTGTGGATGAAATTAAATACCTTGGTGTCACTATTGATAGCTCCTTGAATTTCAAAAGTCATTTTAAGAAAACTATAAACAAAATTAAAAAAAAAGTGTCAGTTTTAAAAAGGCTTCGCTTTTGTTTACCACGTGGAATTAAGAAGTTACTATATAACTCGTTATTGAAGCCACATTTACAATATTGTAACACCTTATTTGTTTATGCAACAGACTTAGTGATAAATGAAATCCAACGGCTTCAAAACCAGGCATATAGAGCTATATTAAATGTGCCCAGAGATTATCGAGTGCGTGATTTGCTAAAAGAAATGGACGCACTTTATTTCAAAGATTTTATTTATCTGGATAACATGACATTTATCTTTAAGGCAAAACAAAGATTGCTCCCAGAATATCTGAATGAATTGTTATTGAGAAATGATATAATTCATTCGCATTATACACGGAGCCATGATCATTACCATTTAGAATATAGACGTATAAAATCTCCTTTTGTGTTAAGCGTATCAAAATATAACAAGTTGGACGGAATAATTAAGAACAGCAAAAGTGTCAGTGAATTCAGAAGACGGTTGAAAGACAATTTAAATGATAGTGTTAATAATTAAATTGAAACACTGACTTCACATTATATGTTATTAGCACTCAGTGCTACTATAATAAACAACAACAACAATGTGTTATGTAGTGAATAATATTGATAAATTTCAAACTAATTTTAGTGTACACGGACGTACTACCAGAAACATGAATGATCTACACAGACCAAATAACTCGTTAAAACTCTTTCAGAAGGGTGCTTATTATTCTGCAGTACAGATATATAACAAGCTTCCAAACAACATTAAATTATTATGTATTCAAAGAAAGAGCAAACCTTTCAAAACAGCTGTGAAGGAATTTTTAATAACTCACACCTTCTACAATTTGGAGGAATATTTCCAGCTTGGATAAATTTGGCAGCTTACAGTTTCTGTAGGCCTATATTATTGTTATAACATGCATGTATTTTTTGATCTGACGTGTTCTATATCCTTGAGCCCCGCTCAACACAGGATCTACAGGACGAGATATCTACATCTACACAGTGAAGTGGGGGTAAAGCGAAATGAAGAAAAAAAGCTTTTGATACAGCAATGGTAAAGCGCTTTAGCGTCGCTTTAAAAAAGAATGCAATGCTAGCGGTGCGATTTGAACTACTAGGAATCATAGCTAGCAACCTTAACCAGTATGACACGAGTGATTGCTAAGCAGTGAAGGGAAAATTCATCTAGCCTACATAAGTTTAGAGAGGTTTAATGGTAATAAAAGTTTTGGTGTAAGGGTCATTTAGGCCTGTTATAATTGTGAAACATTATGTTGGCTCTGAAAATAGCCGTTTTGGTGCAAGGGTGATTGTACTTTAATTATAATTAATAGCGCATAGCACAGTATAACATGCAGCACAGAGAGGTAAGGTTGTAGGCTGCCTTCAGCAGCGAGCAGGTAGGGGAAGAAGGCTATCGCCATGGCAACGTGCAGTTGAGAGTGGAGCGAGAGCCAAGGTGTAGCAGATTCTTCCATTTCGCCAGCATTTGTTTTTTCCCCAGTTAAATTCTAGGTCAGTGACAGTTAGGTTAGGTTAGGAACAATTATATTTAGTAGAAGTAGACTGAATAGCTGGGGGTTCGTTATTGTGCCATGTAGGCTACTGGTAAAGTTGTTTCATGGAAGGTGTGGAATGGTAAAAGCTTTTGCATTGAGGTAACTAGTGACTGTTAAACTCTTGGTCGGTGGTAGGTTGTGTCAGGTTAAAGAACAGTTAGCAGCAGTACAGGCCTATTGGGAATGCCACCTACTGAACCAATGGGTTCGTTATTTATTATATTGAATCTCTTCCTGCAATGGGAAATTTTACCACTGCAGCAATTGCAATTGTTTTCCACGACTCGAAGGGGCATGGATGGTAGTGGCAGAGCATAGGCCTGCCTCACTGTTAGCTGGTTGCCTTATTGTACAGGAGTTTCGAATGTTTCCATAAGTATATTTAAAAAGAATAGGCTATGTACTTACTCATGACTTTTCATTTCTATATAGTTGCTAGGTATCAATCCTTCTTTACCATCCAACTCTGCTCTGTACCAATTCATATCGTCTTCCATATTTAGGATCTGGCATAAATAAAACATCAAGTTAGGCAAACCTGTATCCCAAATTGCATTTTTCACTAAGAACTATCACACATTTCATTTTATTTGCACTGACAGCATATTAGCCACTATTTAGAAAAAAAAAAAAAAAAGCAATAAACATAACCTGCACACGAGATGAAAGGGACTAACATTTTTTTACTAACCTTTAGCACCTGGTTTTTTCTAAAGCTAAGTTCATCATCTGCAGTAGCATTAAAATCATGTTTAGCTATAGCCTCCATATTGAGAGTCTATTTTCAACAGACTGTTCCAACTTTTTTTTATTATTTCCAAATGGCACTGTTATCGCTGCACAAACAAGGTTAGGCCTTCATGAATCAGATCCCTCGTTGGTTGTTCACCTACAGGCATTAAAACTAGTATTATTTTACTTTAAGAGAATTATGAACTACCACGAAACAAAATTAAGTACTCTACAAATAACTTCCAGCACAAGAAAACATTTTAAATAATAATAACTCTTTATTCACGTGTTATTTGAGATAAATCTCGACCGCGATCACAATACACTCCCACTGCAATCCATTCCGATATCCATTTCCTTGCTTCACTTCGATTACAGATTAATCCGCCTACGCATGAGTATGTAGGACCTGTTTTCTCTTTTACTCATCAAAAGAGTTCATCGATTCGCAGAGTAATACAGAATTGTCAATTTTAAATATACAGTTACTTATTTCTGCACAGAAAATTATTGTTAAGGTAATAAAAATGTAATACATGGGTATCTAATAACGCTGGCGTAAGCACAATATCGTTAAAAGGCAAAAAAACTTCTAAACAAATGAAGATCAACTAGCGCTATCTTGAGGACTTGAGGTATGAATCAGTCTACGAAAGATCGCCTCGTGCAATATCTGCGTACGTACAAAAGAATTTCCAAATTAAAATGTTGAAATTACTAAAACCTTTACTAACAGTTTGGTGAACCAATATACCATTGATGAAACAATGTTATATGTGTCTTTACTCTTAATACTCATGAACAAAACATGACGTATTTAGTGGAGGGGGCAAGGGGGTCTTCGATGCCCTTGAAGATTCAAATGATATCTAGTTAAAAAGGAATAAAATTACCTGCTTCTCAGGAGAGTGACTTAATTACTCAGCTTTTACCGTATAGATTGTATTTTCTGGGCGACACGTGCTGAGCACCTCTTGAATAAACTGAATAATGATTTAGTAAAATGTGCTCATACCAAAGATTTTAAATCTTATAATAATGTATTCTCTCACTGACAATGTTATACTGTATTCCATGTCGAGGCAATAAATGAATGAATGAATAAATAAATAAATAAATAAATAAATAAGATCAAATGCAATATGAAACATTGCAACGTAATAACTTATGAGCAGTTTACATATTTTTCCACATGGTTTCAAACAGAAAGAAAAAAAACTTGGTTATTTGTGTTATGCAAGGCCGGCTCTAGGTATTTTGGCGCCCCACCCGTAAATTTCCACCTCAATAATTCCATTTTTTTACCATTTTATTAACCATGGAGTCTCACGTTATCTTGCCTGATGTAATTGGTAAGAGGTTAAATAAAATTGGTTTGAGTTGGCTAAATTTGAGAGAGACTTGTATTGGTGAAGACATTACAACATATCTAGATAGTATGGGATTAAATAAAAAAATATATTTAATTGAAAAGTTATACTTTTTTATATTTAAATAAACAAGTAAAAACTGCATCATAAATAAGTCTTTTTCATGAGGCAGGAGTTGAAAAAAGCTTAAAAGTGCTTCTCTTACTTCAATTTTGGAAAACTCTTTGACAAGCCTTTTTACGTCCTAACTCATTTTCGATGGAAGTGGTAGAAAGGCCTGAAAGTCTTTCCTTGCTCGCTGAGCTACGCAGATATGTTTTAAGTACTTTTAATTTAAAAAAAAAAAACTTCTTTCTGCACTTACCGAAGAGTCACACATAAATTTTAATGTCGTGTTGGAAATTTCAGTTTTTTAAATCTAAATGTTGCCGCCCCTAAATGTTTCTAAAAATTTGCCAGGCGGCTGCCTAGTTCGCCTATATGGACGAGCCGGCCCTGGGTTTTAACAAGATTAGCATTTCACAAAAAAGGAAGTCCAGCGGGACCCTCATACCACCAGCAGTGTATAATTATTGGCACAGCAAATATCGGATAATGCAATAAAAAATAGATGCCGGATTTAGGCATGGTAAATAAAAGATTATATTATTTACAAGCTCATATGTATCCTAAAAATCTCCTGATATTTTCTTCTTCCTTCCCCCAATCCTTGTCTTATCCACGAGTTTCTACTTCGTTTTCTCTGCTCGTCTTTCTTCTCCGCTTATTCTTGAATGGAATATTATGTTGACACAGAACAATTACTTATTCTTAATATGGATTTTACGATTGTATAAATGCTACATCAGATAAAGTTTCATAGGCCTAAGAGAGTATTCTAGACAGTAAATTTCAATGCTGCATTGCAGTTCCAAATTTCGTACGAAACTAAAAACAAGTTGAAAATATTCTTCGAATTGGATAAGTTATAAAAGTTGTTTTTACACCTGTTGATTTGAAGTTTTTAAACAGTCAGTGCTACAAAATTAATACCAGTACCCATTTATTTTCAGATCTATTGTACTAGGTTTTGAATAATTTATGCTTGGATTTTGATCCCTATCCGTATTCTAACTTATAAAATAATAGGTTTGTTCCAAGTCAATTCATGTACTGACAGTACCACGACGCCGGCGATCATTGTGAATACAGTGAAAAAGACATTGTGCTCAAACTTTTCGCAGCACAACTGACAACGTGCTTTAGTAATAAACCTAATATTTCTCTGTCTGAATGTCTGTTAGTTAATACACTTATAATTTGATCATATTTCTAAGGATTTTCTGTAATTTTTAGTTAAATTGTCAGGTCGTCAGGTTTTAGTTTATATTTTACCACAGTACCTTGAAATAACTTGAATAACTTCTTGAATATCCTCTGAAGAAAATTCTCTCGAATGGAAAGCAATGATAGAACACTATTTTGTCTGTCATCAATACCAATATTTACAATTTCTGTTATACTACGCTAATGCTTAGGCGAATAAAATGCGATATATGTTTATGTATGTTATACAGGATGATTCAAAAGGCTGTATCCAAACTTTCGGAGCACATTAAGTGTTCCATATACAGCATTTTTCTTATAGGAATCCACGGTCTGGGAAATAATCCTGAGTCAGTACCGTCCGAGGCTATGAATCCTACGAATGTATCGGATATAAGTTAAGCAGATTTATTTTCCATGATTATTGGCTACTGTTGTTTCGACTTAATAAGTTCAGGGAATCTTGTTCTCAAACATGACAGTTATTGGTCAGGGTATCTGCAGCATCTGAAGTAGTTCGAAACATGACATACAGTGCTGAAGTTGGGTTTTTTTTTTTTTTTTTTTTTTTTTTTTGTAGGGGGCACATAAATTGATGTGCAGGTATTTATTTTTCATTTTATGATACCAAACATTATAACCAAATTACATTTTTTAATGAATTACATAGAAATTACGTTACAGTAACAACCAATACCCGTACACATAGAACCTACGGCAACCGCGCAGTCAAGACAACCGCGCAGACAAGGCAACCGCGTAGTCAAGGCAACCGCGCAGTCAAGGCAACGGAGCAGGCAAGGCAAATGTCGCGACTAGAACAGGATATCATGACCCTAATAATGGTTCTTTATTTAAAAAGTGTTGCCAAAATATAGCCTACGCCGATTTCATATTTACTTTTTTCTTCTCTGCGTTTATGCCGGAGCGATAGAGTAGAACGCCGTTAAGGTCCGATCCGGCCCAACTTCAGCACTGGCCATAGGTTATTTAAGAGAGAGTGTCATAAATCTCATAGAAGATGCAATGTCTGCATTGAAAATAGTGTCGCCATACTTAAAACCTCTTTCTGTATATTCTGTACTACCATGGGCGAATTTAAGGGGGGTCTTGGGTTCCGGACCTAAAATATGAGATTTAAAAAATCATTAGAAAAAAGTCAATGTTTTGTGTCATTCAAAAGAAAATATATTAGTAATTTAAGGTCAATCAGTTCAGGACCCCTAGAATCTAATTTCAAAATACGTGCTTGTGTACTAGGCCTACTTATTCAAGATTAACAGTTACATTATGCTGTGTATGCCTACTTTATTCCAAAGGTATTGTTACTCCGTTGGTATGTTGTCCATCATGTACCGAAACGCCCTAAAATTCATTTATATGTACTGCTGAGGATCGCTTCCAAGACTATGAGGTTCTATTCGATAATTGTTGTATACGGACCATTCAACATGATCCGAAACTTTAGGCACAAACTTTCGAACCCCTCTGAAGACTCCATGAAAATATTAAATGAGTTAACCCTGGACAAATTTGTTAATTTATAACAAAAGATATCACTATAAATGTGCATTTAAACGCCCCTCATATAAAGAGAAAATAACCATTTCGACTAGGCATTTTTTTTTTCTTTCTTCAAATTCTATCCCTGCCTCAAGAAGGGAAATTTCTGTGTAGAGGTAACTGTTTAAAAATAAATTTATCTTTTGAGGGTGTATCGTCTCAGAGTATGGGAAAGGACGAGGGAATATAAGCTTATTATTTTGTTTTAAGCGTGTATGTATTCAACAATGAAACGTGTACTTAATAGCGAAGAAAGTGACATTAAATAAAATCAAAGAATGCATCGTAGAATTAAAGGTGTGAGTAATACGCAATAATTTAATTACTACATAAGCTAATAGTTATCTCTTCAATAATGTAGCTAAGGGATTCGCATTTATTTAGTGAATTTACAGTGATTTTATGCACTTTTATGTAAAGAACTTTGCTTTAGTGCTTTAAAATGCTGATGTTACTGTCGCTCAGAATTTCCCTGATGTAAACGCAAGAAATCTTAAAAGAAAAATGCTGTCTCGTGATTAAAGGAAATTTTACCATTTCACATACTATAATACAATTTGCAGAATTAACAATTAGGCTATTTGGTTAGTCTTAAAGCTTCTTCTAATTTTTAGACCAAATAGGCCTACATATGGAATACCATCTGCACGATACTTGTCCAGAATTCAATGCAAATGTAATTATTGTATAGGCCGACAGCAATGCCATATTATGAAAAAAAAAATCGGTACTTAAGTTCATGCCATTAAGGAAAAAATGATACCTATAGTAAATTTGGGCATAGTCCATGTGTAGAGGATCCGTTCATGCACATTTGCACGGACGATGTGATTTTTTTTGTTTTGTTTTTGAGTGAAGCACGATGACCAACTGTCATTCTTGTACATTGCTTATCAGTACCATCGCAGCAGACGGCCATGAAATTTGGAACAGATAGTCTAAATAATATATAATACTATCCACAAAGTTAAGCAAGCCGACCGGAGGCGGCAGCCTTAGCATTTGTAGAATAATGAAGTAGAAACTGAGTCAACAGTTGCTTTAGTAGAGCATACTGGATCCTCCAGTTACGAAAATTTGCCTTATTATATCTCCCGCGAGGTTTATCAACATTTTTATTCAGAATTCTAGTTGCTCTGTGGTGTGACGTCACACATCTAACGTCCAATCACGAGTTTCTTCATGATTCGAGGAAGGACATATGGCGGAAATCTCGCTACTTTTCGCTAGATCGTGGTATAAAAGAAAATGTAGTCCTATTATTTTGGGCGGGTGAGTTGGACCAAGTCATTCGTCAAGACAACATCTCCTCTCCACAGAACTATCTATAACAAAATACGTGTCATATTAGGTGTTTTATGAAGAGAATCTCGGGTTTAAAATAAGGGTCCTCTACAATTGGACATACTGGGAGTATGCCAATATTTACAATTTAGTGACAAAGAAACATTGTCAGGTCTCACAGTAAATTAAAAAAAAAAATGTTACTGTGCTTTGTGCTATTCATTAACATTGCAAAGTGGAAGACAAAATATAAAACACACACGTGTATAATGTTAAGTAATCCCTAATGATAATGTAATATAATTGATATACTTTTTATTACGTAAGTATCATGTTATTAATCGATATGTAAAGAAAAGTTGTGTGTGTGTGTCTTTTATACAAATCTACAGTTTTATAAAGATCTAAATGAAATTTTGAACACTTAGCCTTGAAAACACGAGGAAAAGCACTCTCGACATTTCATTTTGGAAAAAAAAGCTATTAATGTGACCTTGTTTCAATCGTTCACTCTTCACTGGCCTACTACGTTTACTTTTATAGGCCTAAAAGGATTTAAGACATTATCCCATAATGACCATTGTATGCAGTAACAGATATTACTCACATTGAAGATTGGTAACTGTGCAAGCGTAAAACGAACTGGTGACAATATGAATTATGATGTCCGAGAAAAAAAAAATCCCATGATTTTTATCCAAAGTGTCCAAGTAACATCTTAGTTTATGGGTTTATCATCTGTCCTTCTGCTCTCTCTCGGAAAATAAGCCTAACCAAATTAGTCTAGGCACAAAACCTCCACTTGATGATCCTGTGCCCCCAACTGAGGGGGACTACCTAAAATAACCTAACTGAACTGAACCTAACTTAACCTGTCACGTATGATATATGGCAAGCTGACCTCCCGCTATGAAGGAGTACAATTTACGCTTCAGCATAAATAGGCTACTTTAGTTTTAAAATGCTGTAGCTCGCAAGTTGTACACATAATTACGGTAGGCCCATAAATATATAGACCTACCGGTAGCCTAACGCTATGAAAATTCGCTTGGCACTGAAATACTCATAATTATATCATATGAAACGTTGTTGCATGTCATACGGCGCTAGATAATGCGAAGAAGTTGGCATACTGCAGAATTATGCTTCACTATTGGATGATACCATCAGGGCCGTAGCAAGATCCTTTTGCGCCCTTGGCGAGTCTGACAAATCTGCGCCCTCCAATACTGGGGGGTCTGAACAATTTTTTTTTAAATTTCTGTAAAATTGTTCATTATTTTAATATAAAAACACTGTTATTATCAAAGAAAACCTAAACCTCAATTTGAAAATGAACTAAGTGTTGGACTTTCAAGGTACTAAAACCTTATTTTCAGACAATTGAACTACTTAAAAAATCATTAATTTATAAAATATATAATTTTTATTGCTTGATAAATTGCAACAGTCTAAAAAAGGTGGTATTTTTCATGGTTAATTTTGCGCCCTATTTATATCTGCGCCCTTGGCGGGGGCCCATCTCGCCACCGCCTAGCTACGGCCCTGGATACCATTAAACCTATGCAGAAGATTTACTTCTGATTTTCATTTGTAATTGAATGTCCTCAACATCGGTTTTACACCAGGGAGACTGGTGGCGTAACTTTTTGCAGCTGGGCCCCAATTACTTTTCTTAATGCACACAGAAAAACATCCTTATTCAACACAGGTTACTAGACGCAGGTTGTTTTAAACAGCTAATAACTATGTACCGGTAATTATTTTTATCCTGCAAATCATTTATTAATATATTTTTCTTTAAGCCACAATCAAGATTGACAACTCAGCAAAATAAAATTAAATCACAGTTTTTTTTTCAGAAAACTTGGCAACAGCAATGTCTCATAACTTTTTCGACTGTTTTTATCCTTATTTTCATATCAAGTCGTTCTGGACGATTGCTTTAGCCTTCTGGCCTCTTTAGAGGCAAATAATTCATTTACTGTTTGTAACTCAAGTTCCCTTGCCTGGACCTTTGTTGACTAATGGTACTTCTTAAATAGTTCTTAATTAGTTTCAACTTTAAAAAGGATTTTCCAGTAGTATATACAATAACAGGAAGTGTGAGGAGTAAAAGAAATGCAATGCAGAGGCCCAATAAGCTTGATGCCAGATACGAATACGTATAAGATTTATGGGTGCGATTCAAAATACCCGAAAATTATCCTCATTCGGGCACCTTTTAGCTCCCCGCGTTGCGGGTTCTGCGGGAATGTAAGTTACGCCACTGAGGGGGATCATCGGTTTGCAGGAAGAAACTATTTTCCCACAGCCATAGCCTATATAGATTTGAATCTTGACAACCAGGGGAGAGCAGACGGTCATACATTTTTTGCACACGAAGTGATTGGGAAAGACCAAAGCATGCCAACTATTGACTGTTGACCAACCTTGAGGAAAGACTTAAAATGTTAATTTAATTGTCCATCTCGATCGGTTGGCTGAAACTCTGACCTCCTGAATGCAAATCACCTTGCTCCGTATTGATGGCGCTGTAATTGACAGAAAATTATATTATTGATGGATTGTGATTGAGTAAATGGATTTAATAATTAAGGAATCGCGCACAATGTGCATATCTTAACCTACTGACAAACACCCAGTACTGAACCCGGGGAGGGGATCTTTCACTACTGAAAAATCCCCGACCCGGCCGGGAATCGAACCCGGGCCGCCTGAGTGGAAGGCAGATGTGCTACCGACTCACCCACAGCAGAGTAAATTGATTTAAAGGGATCATTCCTTCTCAATGTTAGGAGACCTAAGTTTGAAAGATTCAAGTAATGTCTTTGGATTAGATAATCAATATGTTATAGCATCTGTGTCTTGTGTTGTGGCACGAAAGTATATTGAATATTATTAGTTTTGTATTTTCTCTTTGAAATCGCTTTGAAATAGACGAGTAGAATCGCGAGGATTTTCGATATGAGGAAACTGAAGGAAATGTATCGAGTAGGGCCTTCTATTGTTTAAGTTACGAGTTAGCTAAGAAATTTAAACATCCTATACTGTTCGTCAAGATTTGAAAATCATACTACAGTCTATTAATATAAACATTTGGATCCATAAACTTCAATTCAAGGAATGGACAGATTAAGTTTTAAAGATGAACTGATAAAAATGCGATTTAGTTTGCCAATATTTTGCTTTTATTATTTATTTATTTATTTATTCAGAAATAATTTTCATGATTATATTTTGTTAAAGTTTATTACTAAAATTCCACTTTTATTGTTGGACCTTTTCACTTTTACAATATTGATTAATCCCGCTAAAAGTAATAGCTTTAGAAAATGACAACCCAATTGGACTGTATTAGTTTCAAAGGTACAGTAAGAGTCTCGATTAACCGAATTAATGTGGACCACAGCAACCTCGAAAAAGCAAATCTTCGGTTAACACGGATTTACAGTAAAAGAGGATAAGGAAAATAAAATAAGAAAATATGATCAAATTACGAAAGCAGTATCATTGTAGCCTATTGACAAGAAATAAAAATAATACATACACATACCTTTGAAAAACTAAAAAAATTAAACACTTAAACGAAGATACGATCGCGATTTTCTATCTTCATTGAATCCTTAATTTTAGGCTCGGATAATATGGAGCCTCGGTTAACCGAAACTCGGTTAATCGAGAATCTACTTATAATATTTTAAATTATTTTTAATATGCAAGTCTACAACGACATCGAAAGGTGGCATGCGCATATTAAGTCACACCATATCTGAGTTTATTTTGATATAAGCTACCATTACTCATAAAAGTAATACGCTGTGTTTTGCATTTTTCCTCAAAAGATGAAGACTATAAGAAAAGTGACAATAAAGATCCCGACAAGGCGAGGTTTGTGGATACAACGTACTGCAAGTACATCGTGGCCGTTACTTCAGCGGCCAACTCTGAAATCGGTGAGTGAGAATACTTACATCTTATAAATAAAGGAATAGTGATAAGCAAGGCAAGTCATTTAGTGATTAGAAAATAGCGAAAAAATGCAAAACAAAAAATGAATATATGACGCAAAACCTATAAAACAATTATACAACATTAAAAGCACCAATAAATTATCCATTATTTTTTTAATTTGTTTTTTTTTTTTTTATAAGTAATGAATTGATTTTAAAGAGCAATCTAGTGGATCACAGTGTAATATTTAAATTTACAGTACAAAACACCTTATTTTGTTACTATCGAAGTAAGTAAATTACTGCTACTTCGATATGCTTTGTGAAAGAACTATTATTTTCGAAATAACATGCCTTGAAATTGATCCCTGCGAAGAGATTCCACTCACTTAAAATAAAATAAGAAAAAAGTATGTATATTTTGCTAAAACACAAATTTCAAATGTAGTATAGAGTTCAAAAGACACATCCCTTAAAAATAGGGACAGCAGTTACGCTGCAAGTCTGCTTTGTTTCCTGGGGACGTTATTTACTTATATAATGACAATAGGCAAGCATTAAAAACAGAAATAATAATGGAAAATTCAAAATATAACGCTATAATGCAATACTATTTTTTAAAAACTGTAAAAATGCCGAAAATGACTAAAGATTTCAAAAAATGACAGTCTCTGAAAATGACGAAAAATGCAAAATAGTGCCAAACAAATTGGCATTATTTAATCAATTAATTCACTATACACATTTGTATACATTCGAGCTATCTTTAACCTTCTCATAAAAAAAGATGCAGAATCATCAATTGCCTTGCCCTAGTGATAAGTTTTCTTTCTCATGTCATAGAAGAAGTTTGTATTACCTTATGTAGAGAAAAGTTTGTCATGGACGGGAATCGAATTCTGGTTTCAGCGAGGTTAGCTGACGCTGAGATCACCTCTGAATAATTATACCTCTAGTCTACGCAATCGCTACTGATACTCGCACATCTACGGTGTAGCGAGTATGCATCTTATTCTGATGCTTATTTTTATTGTACGTTTTTAAGTTAAACATACTTTCACTGGTATAACTGGGACGACGAGAAAAGAAGCTTGAATTGAAGATGCACGGTGACAATATAAGCTTCTGGGGTGGTGTCGAAGCGCAGGTCATGATTCATGTCTTATCTGCTAAGTTATAATGGCTAATGTTAGATTTTAAGTCTTATCTCATGCGTGGAGAGAACTCTACTACTGGTAAGTTACTTGATTTCTCGGGCCGGTTTTGAATTTTAGTTTGAATTTCATATCAAATTCTTCACTGAGGAAAGAGGTTTGTATATTCTGTTCTATATTCTGTAAAGGATAATTTGTCGTCAGAGCTCTCAGATCTTTTGATGCCCTGGTTGGAATTGTTAATGATTTAAATTAGGCATGTGTCCGCGGCTTCGCCCGCGATTGTTTACTGAACTACTAGTTGTTTTATTTAAATAATTTATTTAACAGAAAAATACTTATTTTACTAACACTTACATAGCAGTTCCCCGCGGCTTCGCCCACGATAATTATTTTAAAAAATTAAGAGCAAAATAATTAAAACATATTTAAAAGAATAATAATAACTATAACGAAACCACAAAAAATCCGGCTTTGGAGTGCATTCCACGGTTAGATGGGAAAGACGACTTCAGATTCGAGTTTCCTGGCCCAGAAAACCCCTTCATAGTGAGTTCCGTCCAAATGGATTAATGTTTGCCTATTTAGACCTACATTCATTACCGCTCTTCCCTCTATGTTGAAAATTTCAGACGTCTGCGTGCATTGACATTATAAACAAACAAATCTACCAAGGGGTGAGCTCACAGATTTCTTTTTAGTAAAATTTAGCAGGCCATAGGCCTTAAGCCCGAGGCAGGACTCGAACCCACAGCCTCCTTCACCACTGATCTAAGGCAGCCTTGGGTACCGAGATCTATAATTCTATGCTATATATTGAAAAAGCGTGATGCATTTATTTCCAGGTTCTGATAATAAACGGCAAAATCACCTGCAATTGATTGGATAAATGAAATGTATTACTGAAAACTGATGCTTCGATAGCGCTAAAAATTCACATTTTCTGTCAGTTTTTTACTCATAACTCGCGAACGAAAGCGAAAATTAAAAATCCGGCTTCAAGGTGTGCATTGGGTCACCCTTCAGTCCATATATGATTAAAATTCAGATCTCTGCATGCAGTAGATTTCGCTGGGCATCGCGCACAGACAGACAGACAGACAGAAAGACAAACACTTCCTCTTATTATTATAGACTAGCAGGTGCCCGCGGCTTCGCCCACGATAATTAATTCAAAAGTTACAAATTAAGAGCAAAATAATTAAAACATTGTACAATTATAACGAAACATAAAAATCCTACTTTGGATTGCATTCCACGATTAGAAAAGACCTCAGATTCGAGTTCCCTGGCCCAGAAAACCCCTGCATTGTGAGTTCCGTCCAAATGGATCAATGTTTGGCGATTTAAGCCTAAATTCATTATCCCTCTTTCGTCTAAGTTGAAAATTTCAGATGTCTGCATGTAAATAAACAAATCGACCAGGGTGAGCTCACAGATTTTTTAAAGTAAAGTTTAGCCGGTCATAGGTCAATTATCCTGAATTATGTATTTATTTGGTAGATGTGTATGACGTTAGGCTAAACAGTCAGTTTTCCAATACTTTAACATGCTTATGGCAGTGAGACGTGCCAAATTTTATGATTCTAGCTGTCCTATAGGTTTGTAAAAATTACGTAATGTGTGGAAAATGTACAAAATTTACTTACAATTTTTAAAAACATCTGACTCTATTTAGGGCCTAATCGATGGAGATACGACAAAAAGTCAAAGGACCAAAGTTGTAGATCTCTCAAGATCCATTATTGGAAGTCCAATCAGTTTTATGATAACTTACGACTTACCGTGCAGCGACTTTAAAGCTGCGTCCGACATTATGAAGTTTTTTAGGGGGTAAACAAATATAAAATTGAACTTTTTGGATTTTCTCCGTTGGTTATAGGCTAAGAGCTACAGTGTGCCAAATTTCAAGTTTCTAGCTCATTTGGAAGTAGGTAAACATTAATGTCAGTGAGTCAGTTAGCCAAGTGGCTTTATATAATAGGGATAGTGAAAAGTCGATTGATTTCCAATATTAATAACGTTCGTCAATAAAAAATAAAGTATGTTTATAAAAATACCATTACATTTTTCACTTCAATAGTTGCATATGTGGAATAATTCTCTTATGTAAAAGTAACTAACGTTCTTGTGAAGAACGATACTTACTAGTCTAATTTATTGCACAGTTAGGGAGGCAGGAGTGAGTTTAATTTTATTTCATTTCATTTACTTAGAATATAAAAATTGTAATTTCAATCTAATTTGTTAAATAACCGGCTTATTACTGTAGCCTGTTTTTAAATATCACAATATATCACAATTAATGAAGATTTCTGTCCAACATAAATTTATAGTTTTAATACATGGCCTACACTTTAGATTCTAATTTAAATGACGATGAAAATTTTATATAATAAGGCAAGCTTTGCTAGTTGGTGAGTCTATATTTCCAGCTCATGAAATTTTAATGTCCAATATGCAATATGTAGGATTTAATTTAAACTCTCATAGGATTACTGGTCTATATAAAGGGGGTGGTGATGGTGGTGGTAAATGATACCATAGGGAAATCAGTATTGATTATGTAGATTTCATCCAGTTGACTTCAGCTTGTGCATATGCTCTGACACACAAAAATACGGAACATGAATTTATTTTATGTCACTATTTTCTTAGTTTGTTCCCCTTGTTATGGAACAGTGCTGGCTTATGAGATTCTGGATAGGACTTCCTTAAATGTGGAAGTTTAACTAAAACGCACAGTTTATTATCATCAAACTTCATTCTACTTTCTAACAATATAAATAAATTATTTTCTATTTTAAATCCTACCTAACGACGTATATCTCAAACGGGGAGGGGTAGAGATAAATACTAACTTTTCGTCTTTGTCTTTGTTGACAAAAATCTATTAGCTAACACTGTGAACGATAAAATAGCGTTTTCATTGTCTAATGTCTTTTAAAATTTTTGTTTAGTGATTGTGCGAGAGCAATAATTGTTTCTTGTGTTGTCTTGAGTATTTTGGAGCACTCAACCCTACATCCCGCATTACACTATCTTTCATGCACTATCTCAAAATTTAAATCTACTATATAAAACGCAAACTTCGTATTTGTGAAGAACGCACAGTCAACGCCACCAACGTATACAATTTTGAGATTTATTGCCTTAGCAGTCGGGAAAAAAAGAGCATTGAATGACTTGGACCAGCGTTTCTCAACCTTTTTGAACCCGAGGACCTGTAAAATGTCTAAAAAAAAATTACGGACCCCTAATTTTACATCCCATATTTAAAAGAAGGCCTATATTCTTAATATTTGGGGTATTCATTGTAGGCCATTATAACGAAATATGTGAAAAAATGTTACTTCTTTACTTTCCACTTGCTTTATATTTTTAAATTATGTTTGCGGACCATCTCACCATCTTCGCGGACCGCCAGTGGTCCGCGGACCATAGGTTGAGAAACGCTGACTTGGACGAATCTCACTCACTACGTGGGTTGGTTTGGCTAGGGAACTCGAATCTGAGATTCTTTTTTTGCCCGGGCAACGCACTTTAATCGTGAAATGTGCATTGAAATCAGGATATTTAGTTATTTCATTATCAATTGTTTTAATTGTTTATGCATGATTTGGATAAGATTCATGAATCTGTGGTACGTATTAATAATTTCATTTCGAATCTTTATGCCCATACGGATGCACAAAAATCGTTCTATTCGTTTAATTATTTATATTTATTACAGAAAACCAATATAATTAGGAATAAAATTATGTAATTCATGCAATTTATGTAAAAACGACGTACGAATAAGTGCCAATAAATCATGTTATAATTATTTTTATATTATTTAAATAATACAATTAGCTAGGAAGAGTAAATAATTGTGGGTGAAGCCGTCGGTACATGCTTGTATACGAAAGCTACCTAACGCTATCATGGAGAGAATTCCAGGGCAGTAGAAGTGATCCAGAAAATTAGTAAAGGATTAAAAATAAGTGCCGGTAGATTTTAAATCAATATGAAGTAACTAAAAGTCTCATGCAAAATTCTTTGGAATATTATGCTGTTACTAATATTTGGTTTACCACCAAAATTTATCTATATAATTGCATAGTAAAATATTTCACTAGGGACTAAATATATTACTGTGCAAGTGATTTGTAATTAATTCGGCTGCGAAGTTTCCTAGAATTTCATTATTTATTCACAAGTTTCTGTACCAGTACTTGTGGCATTTTGTTTACTGTGTTTATGGGTGATATCTGGATACTATCAGGAACACGGGTATAGATAATGCAGATAAGTGCAAAATATGTTACTAAGCATGTTATATTTGTTGAGGGTGCTGCTTAGCGTAAAAACTGTGACCACTGTTGCATGACGAATGCGTAATGCGAGAAGGAGTTGATATTCTAGATAAGTGCCTTTAGTTGTACTGCAATGCTCCAGTAATTTCCCCCAAGGCCCCGATATTTCTGGCAACTGAGGAAGATCGAGAATGGAGGGCACTGGCAGGCCTACCTTATATGGAATATTATAGGCAAAGACCTGACACTCTTTATAAAACTAGAAATGAAATGCTATTTCTTAGTTTCTTCTCGGTAGGGGTTGTGATTTCTAGCTTTTCCAAAAATAAATTGTTAATATATAATAATATATATATATAAGAGGCTTTGTCCTTATGACTTAATGACTGACTCACAGAGAATCAACGTAGAGCCTAAACTGTAATAGGTAGAGACTTGGAGTTTTGACAGTACTTTCGTTTCGTAATGTAATTGCTCACTAAGAAAGGATTTTGAAAAATTTCGATTTTAAATGCCAAAAATAAAATGTTTTTGAGGAAACGAAATGCCTTTCATAAGAAACACACGAGCAATTTGATTCTTGTGGAAGACAGTATTCAATTGTGAAATTAATTCAAGATGGCCTTGCTCGTTTGTGTAACACTTGCACTTTTACTGTATCCTGTATCATAAATCAATAAATTAAATATAACAAAAATATTTTAGTCAGTGTTCAGATAAAATATTATGCTATTTAGAGGAAAATGTATCCAGATAATGGATGATCGGACGATCCACTGCTGAGCAGTAATCGGGATGTAGGCCTACCTACTTTTCAAGACGTCCAAATCTTTCAATGCAGAAAGTTTTGAATGATGCAACTGCGGTGAAAATGCAGCATGGACATTTCAAAGTTGAGGATTAACGTCATAGGAACTCAACATTTTTATGGAAGAGTTCCCTTGAAATCCCTTGTTTTATTTCAAGAGGGAGGGAAGATAATATTGATCCTTGTTTCGTGTACCGAGTTCCGAATATATGGCAACCCCTACGGTCTTCCCAATGATGCACGCGGGCATTGACGAGGTATAACGTATAAAATTCCCCTTATCATCCTCTTGTTGCTTATTACAGTAATGATTCAAGTCCTCCTTTATTCTCCACCTCTCCCATCTTCTCCTTCCCTTTATTCACTTTCTTCCTCATCCTCTCTAACTGTTAGTAATGTCATTATCACAGCCGGTTTGATGCCGTTAATGAAACTAATAGGCTTAGAACTACACGAGGACAGAAGAGTAGTCAAGTTATTCTCTTATCTTAAAGGTGCACATACCAGTTGTGCCAAAAGAAACCCACAGAATTAAACTAGATTTCAGAATTGTTGTAATGATTCACAAGTTGCATCAAGGGTCGAACACAATAGGTCCTCTATCTCTACTTGTAATACCTATGATACGGATAGATGAAGGAAAAAGTTATAAGACATAGAATTAAAAGAATAATTATACATACATACGGGGATTGAACCGTGGACCTGAAATCCGCAGTCTACATCGCTAACAACGAGCTCGGTGAACACGGATGTGACAACTTCAGTAACGTAGATATAATAATTGTTGATTCCTATGTTTTCATACTGCAAATAAATAAGATGTGGTTTTGCAATATACGAGTATATTATACTAATTAGTTCACAATAATATTATCTTCATACAAATACCACTATTGTCAAGATTTAATGCGTGAGAGGATGTAAATAACAAATGCGAGCCTAATTTGAAATGTTTGCGTACTAAGTGATACCAAATACCGACAAGGTGAAAAGGTAAAGTGATCCCTATACAGGACATGAAGGCCCAGAGGGTTCCAGGAAGTTGAGGCTCCCAGATTTTGGACATTCGGAATGGGAGGTGGTAAGGTTGTCAGCCTCCTGGTGCTCATTTCTGTTAGAGGCTGAGTCGACCCCAGGGCCATAGTGCCACCAGAAAGATTAGGCCAATTGAAAAACTCCAACGACCTCATCGGGAATCGAACCCGCGACCTTCGGGTTTGTAGCGCAGCGCCTCAACCACTACGGTACGGCGTACCCCTACCGATAAGGTACGGCAAATAAAAATGTTTATAAGAAATATGTATATAAATTCTGGTAGGTATATTTCTGGTAGAAGAAAGCAAGTTAACTTTACATAATCAACCCAACACTTCTAAAATGTTATTTTACAGGAATTGCAATCAGCTGTGCACGTCCGCCGTATTTATCCTACAAGAGGTTAAATTTTATCCAGCCATCCATGATAAGATAAACCAACCCAGTGATCTACCCTTGGAAAGATCCACCCGAGTTTGTAGAAACACTTTTTCTGTCATATTAATATAGGCCTATCCATTGGACAATCGTTTATCCAGCGTTCCAGAAATTCACCACTATGCTGGAAATGCGACATCAAATTCCAGGGTCGAACACAATATGTTCTAGCCTATATGTTATGCTTGGGGGTACGCCGTAGCGTAGTGGTTGAGGCGCTGCGCTGCAAACCAGAAGGTCGCGGGTTCGATTCCCGATGAGGTCGTTGAGAATTTTCAATTGGCCTAATCCTTCTGGTCGCACTTTGGCCCTGGGGTCGACTCAACCTCTAACAGAAATGAGTACCAGGAGCAATCCTGGGGGTAAAGGCGTCCGGTGCGTAAGGCTGACAACCTTACCACCTTCATGTGCCGAATGTCCAAAATCTGGGAGCCTCAACCTCCTGGAACCCTCTGGGCCTCCATGGCCTGTATAGGGATCACTTTTTTATTTCTCTATATGTTATGCTTGCAGTATCAAAACATGAAGCAACAATTCTATCTGCGTTACTCATTTTCTCATCTCCATCTTCTTCGTAGCTCATTGTTGGCGATCTCGACTGCAGATTTAAGGTCAATCCCCGCCGTGGTAATATATCTTTTTTCCTTCAAAATATAAAAAGAAGAAATACAATGTGTATGTATCAATTCTCTGCTTTATAACTGTTTACTTCCTCTATCTGTATCATAGGTATTACAGATAGAGATAGATGATCTATTGTGTTCGACCCTGGAATTTCATGTCGCATTTCCAGCATAGTGGCGAGTTTCTAGATCTAGAACGTTGCATAAACGTTTGTCCTCTGGTTAAATATCAAAATGACAGAAAAAGTGTTTCTGTAAACTCGGGTTAGATCTTTCCAAGAGTAAATCACTGGTTAGTTTATTCTTTCATGAATGACTGGCTAAAAATTAAAAGATCATAATATAAACCTCATCTTTAGCAGGCCGGGTTTGCTAGCGAAAATGCACGTCAGGTATTAAATACGTTATACTGGATGAAAATTGCATTTTTATACAGAAACAGGGAAATGCCTAATAACTTTTGTGTTTCTGGCTGTACTATAGTAATAATGTCAACCGGATAGTCTGCCCAAGTGTCTAAATTTCCCCCAAAATGAATAAGTTGGTATCTTGATATCTGCAATTCACTGCGAAAATTTTATACCTTCAAGTAACTGTAAGTAAACTCTGGCTGTACTATAGTAATAATGTCAACCGGATAGTCTGCCCAAGTGTCTAAATTTCCCCCAAAATGAATAAGTTGGTATCTTGATATCTGCAATTCACTGCGAAAATTTTATACCTTCAAGTAACTGTAAGTAAACCCATGTTGTCCGTATTTTGTTAATAAACCCATACGGTGGTAGTAATTGTGATTATAGGTGAAATAACGTATGCAGTGAATACGAGGGACAAAAATGGTTTTTATATCTCTAATTTTCATAATATTTTTATGTCACTGAAGCATAAGCTAATTTTAGTAATATATATATCGCGCTGGCTTTCTGTGCCCTGCCTAATGTTGCTGGTTCGTTCCCAGCCCAGGTCGAAGGCATTTATATGTGCATAAATGTGACAGGCTCACGTCAGTAGATTCACTGGCATGTAAAAGAACTTCTGCGGAACAAAATTCCGGCACACCGGCGACGGTCATAGGCCTAAGTTGCAGTACATCCCCAACGTTAAATAACCATATAGCCTAGACTACCAACCAACTACTGGCTATGTATGAAACATACGTAAAATATAATGTAGTAAGTTTTATGTAATATACAAGTAGGATGTAAGTTTTATTAAGACAGTTTTTTTATACGAGTGTATAAAATTGTATATGAAAACAACAGTAAACAGAAATAATATTATGGCATTGCATATTTTAAAAGGCTGTTTTCATTTTGCTTGATGTAGTGGATAAAGTAACAGATTCCAGTGCTATCGTTTCGGGCAGAAGGCAAGATACTGATCTCTTTTGAGCACTGATGGGTTCAATCCCGGCTCAGGTCGGTGATATTTATGTGTGCATGTTCATCGGTCTCATAGGCATGTAAAGAACTCGGAAAGAAAGCTAAATAACACAACCGTCTTTAATTAACTTCATTCACGAAAACAATTTCTCTAAATTATGTAACATAAGATAAGTTAAACTTAGATAAGATATATTTAGTCCATCTTAAAATTTATATAAACTTACGTCAAAAAGTTGCAAATGAAAGGTACCGAAAATATTAATAGGCCTAATTCAAAAAGTAAAATTCAATACAAAATTTAAAAAAGATCTAAATTTACATTACTGATCAACAGTTGACATTTTTTGCAGTGTTCGGAATCTTAGGTCCACGGTCAATACTTTCCCCGAAGGATCGCCTTCTGGAATTTTATTATGAGTACTCTTTCAGGATGTCCTCTCAATCCTGCCGTCTGCCAATGACGAAGAGCGAAGTCTGATGACTTAGCGGTCAAGTAGCAGGCGTTATCCCACCATGGGATGTAGCGTCAAGGAGTTAGCATTCTTTCAGGGTTTGGGATTGTTTAAGCATACCGTACTTTAAAAGTCAACTATACTGGGCCAATGATTTGAATAGTTTCCTGCCGAGGGTAGAATTTACTATTAGTTTCAATCCTTCCTACTAAGAGAGCTTACGTGAATATCCGCATAATAGGCCTACCCCATAATTCCATTATGCGCTAGACTGATCGTTTTTTTGTTATGAAGGCAAATTTCTGTAATAATCTTATAGACGTCCATTTGTTTCATCTGCACCATTCACTAGTGACATACAGTCTGTCTTGCAACATCAGAGGATGAGGATGGGGATGAGGACAGTAAGAAATGCCTATACTTATTCTTAAGAAGAAAATTAAAAAAAAAAAAAAGAAAGACAGTGCACTATAGAACTGAGAAAGTGTAAAAAAGGATCATGTTCATAACGATTCCCATCTGTGTCGTTAGAAAGTTTTAAAACTTAAACTTGCTTAAATAAGTTCTCAACTTCTTACATAAGTTATTAAAGTGCCAGCTTACATAATATTATCGCGTCTGGAAAACGCTCAACTTTGTTCATGTCACGAAAATCTCAAGCTTTTGAAATCAAGCATCTTCAGTATTCTACATATTTCTACACTTACATCTACAACATATGTGTAAGTTAGCTCCGTGTGTCATTATTCTTCCTATCTTGCTGTGGGAGCTTTAACAAGTAAAGCTCGATTTTCGAGAAATGCAAATCACTCTCAAATTATTTCACTGACCTCTACCAGACTTTCAATAGTGATTATTGGCATGAAAGACGAGACACAAACACTAATTTTATAAATCGTATTATGAGCTTTTGGAATGCACCACTGAAATTACTAAAATCGAAAGTTTCCAAGCAATATAGCTCAAAATTTTACCATACACTTGTCTCGTACATTTATTTATTGGTTTAAAATTTCATCCTAATATCTTGAAAAATTTTTGAGTTATTAATTTTCATAGTATAAAAGTAGAGCGATTTTCAAAATACTCCACACGATGAAAATCTTCAAAAATTATTTTTTTTACAAATGCACTTTATTTATCTAACTATGAAGAAAAAAATTATCATATGATTTTTTTCTAAGGTTTATGGTTCCTGAGATAAAAAAAGTGTAAGTTATATATATTTATATTTCAAAATTTCAAAAATATATTTATTTTGAAAATTCATAACTAATAAAATATTCATAATTTCAAAAATTCATATGACAGATTTTTATAACTACACCTTAAGAACATGTGCTGAAAATTTAAGAGAAATTGCATAAAGACTTCATCGTGTGGAGTGTTTTAAATTATGAAAAATGCTGAAAACAAAATAGTTAGATAAACGATCTTTAAGGCAGGCAGGTAGCAGTCAGGAACGTGCGCAAGGCCATTTAAAAAGTCACCTGACGCCCTTTATACACACAGAATGTCATAAACGAAAATAGAATCTGAAACTAGAATGTTTGTAGAATTTTATCAGCACAAAAATGAAAAATGACTTTTTTTCACAATTTTTAACAAATCTCAGTGGTGCATTCCCTTAAGGAATAATCAATGAGTATTGGCAACAAGGAAGAGATTTAAAAACAAATTTCGTTAAATCGTATTATGAGCTTTTAAGGAATAATCAATGAAATCAATTCTCCTTGACAACGAAACGAAAGATGATCTTTGTCTGATCATGATGACCATAACGTATGTCATCTATATGACACAGTTTTCAGTTATTACTTCTTAACGATAATACTTCTGATTTCAAAGGTCGGTTAGACGGTTTAATTGTCGTCTTTCTTGTCAAACATAATGTTTCGGATGATTTTCTCCTATAAATAAGTGGAGCAGTGAACGCAACTTCAAGCTTAATACTGAAATAATATAATCTTTTATTTGGCAAGGTGTGCATATTCGAACTATACAAATTGCCTGATTCCAATGTAATCTAAAGATTTTTGAAATATTAAATTGTTGTTTTGCTCCAGTTTTTGTTTTGTAGTTTTACAAGAAACTATATTAGTTTATTTGCCTACGAACGAAACCTTTAAACCATAGTGGACAATTCTCCAGTTCCTTCCATCTTTTTAAGGAATGCAAAGATGTAGCCTATAGGCCTACTGAACCTAAGGAAAGGAAGGAGGAACTAGGGCGAGAAACGGCTGTTAATTTTGTTCGGAATGTTTTCTTTAAGAGTATTGGAGGTATCAGCGAATATGTGGATCTTGACGGGTATGACGATCGAGAAAAACCTTCCATTCTGCCTTGTCAGTGCTCTTCCTTGCCTATCGTGGGTGTCATTTTGGGGACCAGAATAGAGATTGCAGTGGAGGCATACTCTCTAGGCGCAAGAAGGTATCTTCTGTCTTTAGATACAAGTTTATTTTTATCTTTACTCAGCTTCGAAACGAACGACTTAGGATGATATAAATCGGTAGGAAGGTCCACTATATGTACTACTTCGAAGTGATCACTTGGTCAGGGATTGTACGGCCCATTATTATACGTACAACTTAGAATTTATCACTGGGTCACAGACTGAACTCATTGACGAATTACTTAATTATTATGTATAATTCCTTTCTGAGAGAAATTATTGTACACGTTGGAATTCATACTCAAAACAATTTTTATCTAAAGGTTATCAAGAAGTTCCTTGCTTGAAAGCGAATATGGGCGAGAAAAGCGACATAGGCATAGGAAGATATTTGTTACATAATTTCATAACATCCGCAATGATTCACAGAGTACAATGAAACAATATCTTTATGAAAACCCCCTTCTAATGTTGACGTTAAAGAAGGAAGAACCTTCGCGTTTTATCACCGGATATAAATCATTTGCGCAATCCGCAGTTATTTCCTTTCTGGTTATATACAACCACAATTAATATAGGCCTGCTTTTCGGATAGAACGAACGAATCTAAATAGTCATTTTCAGGCTCAGATTTGTCTGTAAAGAACGTTGTCTGACACAACCTAATGAACGGTAGGTACATCGGGTCTGAACAGTTCATTTTGCTTTTATATGTTCCGACTTCAATAACGCACACACAGTCTTGAATTAAACATCCTAAAGAGTGCAGTGGATTTACTAACATTTGGTCATGCCCAAACTATGACGTAAATTTGCTTATAATTTGATTATTCTGTCTATCACTATTATTTATTTAATATTTATTATGCTGAGAATATAACAGGCTCATTGCCCAATTTCAATATTCCCTTACACTAATTACACCAGTTTTACAACACTAATATTAAATATTTAAAGTAATACTAATATATTTAAACTAATACTACAACTAAAAAAACAAGAAACACATACAATATGAAAATTACACCATAAAGGGAATAAATCTATGTATATATATATATATATATATATATACACACACATATAAGGAAGATTTAAGTAAAGAAATGACATGGCGCATATTTTAACACGCTATTTTAAAGTTTTCAAATTTTGTTCACAGATTCTTTTAAACCGCTTATAATATGAATTATAATATATCTACTTTTAAACCTATGAATTATATTGATAGCTTCTCTAATTTGTCAAAGTCCCGTATAATTTATTTCCAAAGCTGCCTGTGAACACTGCCAACAATACACTGTCGTCATGAGGACTGTACATGAAATTTGATTTGGATTTGATAATTCTGTTTGAAAAGGTATTAAATATCCTCAAAAACATTTTATTTTTGGCATTTAAATTTTTTTTTTCAAAATCCTCTCTTAGTGAGCACTTACATTATGAAACGAAGGTAATGTCAAAATTCCAAGTTTCTACCAATTATAGTTTAGGCTCTACGTTGATTCTCTGTCAGTCATTAAGTCAGGACAAAGCCTCTTAAATTGCATTATTTATTAACACAATTATAGATATGTATTTTAGCATTGTAATTTGTATACGTGTTTTAATGAAATAGGTACCAACATTTTAACATAATTAAGTGTACTATTACTCAAGCAATCCTGCAAATATCAATTAAAATAAGATACTTTGGAGCCTCCTTGCTCCGCCTTGCTTTTTAAGGGTATAAGGCGTAAGAAAAACTTTTTATACTATACTATGAATATAATTTGTATATCTTCTAAGATGTGGATACAGACACAATAAGTTCTGGTTACATAAGAATTGTTTCAGTCACCACAAAATGGAAACAAGGCGTCTTGTCGTGGAAAAGACATGACACCAGTGAATACTTAAGAAAGTCTAATACATCTGCCTGCCTGACACAGCCTAAATTTTAATTAAATAAATCATTATATCCTTATGTATTTTAAATATTTAGAAATAATACAATTCATTAAACTTGATTGGTTTAGAAATAATTTTCTGTAAGTTTGATAACTAATAATGTTATCAAGATTGGGTTGATTTACAGTTAGTTACGAGTCTATTTTTCAGAAACTCTCATGTTTTCGGCTGAAAACTTATATTGATGCTTGAATTTATTACCGTAGGTCTACAGATTGGTTATAATATGTTCATATTCTATTTTATGAAGATCTAAAACTTTGAATGCCATAAACAGGAAATCAGTACGAACTGTAGGATAATCCAAAGTATTCTATACAGTGTACTGTGATATCTTCTTGACAATTCAAATTCAGTTATTCTCATAGCTGTGTAACTTATAACCTAAAGTCACTAACTGCATGGAATCATTAATGAAAAAGGAGTTTGTATAATTACGATAGGAACCCGCACTATCAGCTTAGTTTTACATTGATCTCCATAAACTCCATTTGTAATTCATGCAGTCTAATTTTAGATTCTGCAAAGCCTGGTTTCGATCCCCATTTCCCAAAATACAGAATTCATTAATGATTCCATTGTAAACCAAACCAATCAGCAGAGATTCGTGGTTTGTGGTACAATGACCAACAATGTTTCATTCTGACACAAACAAGTACTGTATTCTAAATTAGAATCCTTCATTCTCCTGTTTTCCCATTTCGACAAGCAGAACGGTTTTGTTTCGTGGCAGATTTCTGTATTGAAGTGAGGGTTTCTTCAATATCATATTTATTATTTAACTGGATCCTATTAAGGATCTTAAGGATTGTAAGATGATACAAAATTTTGTAGCAAACCAGGATTTGTCGGTAATTCTTTTAGTCGGCCAAAAATAAAAAATAAAAAATAAAAAAAGGAAACCGGATATATTGACGTCTAGGAGTGAAATAAACTCTTTTAAGTGGCAGTTTTGAGTAAAATATGCTATTTTAATTTTTTTAAATCAGAAAATAAACAAAAAATCGGGGTTTTCTCATAATAATCAAAATAATTACTATTAGGCCTTGTCAAGAAATGTTTTACGAAATGTAAAATTTCTTCTTATGTTTAGGAGTCCGAAAATAAATATGCATTTTACTTAGAAATCCGGGTTCTATACTAATAAGGACACAGAAATACGAACTTGCTGCAATTTTAAATGGTTGTAAAATACGACTAGACAGGTGAACATCAAAATACTGTAGCAGCGTCTGGAGATCTAACCTTGAGACGGTAGCCGTGATCATTACCGATCGCCAGCGCTGGTGGAGTCTTTATTTTAAGTCGTATGGCATGCATCTGTAATGATGAAAGAGAGAGAAAGGAGGTCGAAAATGTTTGCACATTTAAATATACCTGTGCCCACAAACCTATGCAATGAGGACACCTACTATAGGCCTATGGAGTGGCAATAAACTACGTGATAATGGAATAGATAGTGTTCCTATAAGATGAAGGAACTGGTAGAAGTGTAGACCATTGAGCTCCATAATGGTGTAGACAGCCGAGTTCATTCTTTCCGCAATAATACTTCGGAGAGAACTTTTTATGTTTATCACAAGCGATAAGTTCTCTCCTTATTTCTTCCATTATGTACCATTACCATAATTTTGCCTTTATATTATGAGTATATACTGTGTATTGTATTGTATTCAATAATTAATAAATAACTATGCCATTTTCAACCAACTATTGCTCATGGCATGAATAAATCATACTTGAGTTATATATAAAAGTAATGGCTCAAGTCTGTCTGTAATGATTTAACGCAAAGTTACTAAATTGATAGAGATGAAATTTGGAGGGCCAAGGGCGTGGAGGCTCTCCCCGGATGGGTGATCAGCCCATTGCCGAGGCTACCTCCAAGACAAAATGAACACATAGGACGAGACACGCCAGTGTTATGAGACACAAGGAAAGAGGAAAAATTCAAGGACCATGAAGAAGAGAAGATAGGGAGAAGAAGGAGAATAAAAAGAAGACGATGCTGATGATGATCTCTTCTAACTTAGCTAACTTAGTTTGACTGTAATACTAACTGTTAGTCATTTTAACTATCGAACTACACATCAAATAGATATCAAACTACAAAATCCAAATATAATACTACTACTCTATACTAAAGTTATATTGATTTGCCTTTAAATTGATGAATTCATAAAGTAATTGAATACCAAAAGCTATAAGAAACCGTAAATTGCAAAAGCACTTTAAAAACTAAACCCAGTGGCTAAATAGGTTAGCGGTTTGTAATACGTTAAAATAAAAATGATAGTTAAAAGCTTGGCCAGTAAGAAAAGTGCATAGGTACATAAAAGATTAGGCTACCACTTAAAGGAAGATTATGGAGCACAAAGCGTTGTACTTGTACGTCTCCTAGGTTTCAGTATGCATCTAGCACTCAGATTGCAATGTGTCTTCCATTGTAATTAGAAGTTGTCAGGCACCATGATATGGTATTGTGACGGCAAATCCTTTTAGAGAGTTCAATAGCTCATTAAACGCATTATTATGTTCGCTGAAGTGTGTCACTTTAAGACAACATCGGATTCTTCTTCGTGAATATTTTCGAACAGACTGATCTCACTAGAATTATGAAAACTGTTTTGACTAATACGAGATTTTCTGAAGGTTAAATGATGTCGTTTGAAATAATTTTCATTCCATTCGGATCTTGTTTAGTTTCCAGTTCTACTTTCTACAGCTGACGTGCTCAAATGTATTCTCGAGCCGTAACGGTTATTGTAACTTCGAATATTTACTAACCAAACTTTTGTGCATATGTTGGACAAACGGCTTCCATTCATTAGGTTCTGGTTCGACCCTTGGTGCTGTCCAATAATATCAAGGCTTTCTTTATCTCTTAACAAGTGAAAGAACCTAGCTTAGCCCTCCTACGTTATATTACAAAAAAACGATCAAGCGTAAAAAATACTAGCTGCCTCTTTCTACCGAATGCCACCTGAAGTAGAACCCTCAATTAAGCACGTAAATGGGTGGAAAGCGGTACTGTTCATAGGTGCCAACTTTTATTTCACACATATGGGGCAAGTATCTAATAGTCTATCATAAAAACTACTAAAACTACATCTTAATAATTACATAAAAATGATGATGATGATGATGATGATAATAATAATAATAAGTAGAAGCAGACTTATGACAGAATACTTATAAATCTAAATTCTAATCATATCAAGTCAAACTATGGCATTATAATGCCCGGAATGCCAGAGATATTTGGAAATAGAAAAGGAGAAAAAGGACATAAAAGAATAATAACAAGCGAGTTCACTTAAGTTCGCTTACGACTAAATCAAGAGTTATATGAAAAATGTGAGAACATCTCAGATGCAATAAAAAGAGACGATTAGCTTTCTGAGAACACATTGAAAGAATGCAACCAGACAGATTAGCTAATAAAATCCTCACTTACCAGAAACAAATCCCATGATTAAAGGATATTCAGAAAGACTTAAGGAAACTTGGAATTATAACGAATAACTAATATAAGAAATAGAGAAGTGTTCAGGAAGAAAGCGCGGATGTGAAGGATCTGTACGAAGAGAAACAAAGAAGAACATCAAGAGTATCTTCGGGCTAGAATGAGTCAGAGAATGAAGGGATATTGGAAGAGATGGAAAGAACATCAGAATGTGTAGGAAATTGTGTTATCATAGCCCATGGATGGCAGAATCGATGTTAAAAATAACAATTTTTGCTAACATCGGTACTTTTTACGGGACTTTGCTCCATGAGTTTCAGATCTTGTGGGCCATATGTCCCCTTGCCCCCCATAGTTGGCGCCTATGGTACCCTTAGCTACTAGTTAGATTGGAAAGCCCTTGGCTTGTGCAAATAGTGTAACGAAGAATTATTGCATGTACAACCAACTCAGGGTGTCCACAGAAATTTAAACACAAATTTCCCTGACTTTCAGTGACCAAAAACTTATGTTTCCCTCACCACAAGAATCAATGTTTTCAAGGTTCTTTGTAAACGAAACGAAAAAATTTAGCCTCCTCCATCCCCATAATAAAAATAAGAAATGATTATATCAAGTACGTACTGAAAAAAAATTGCTTACACAGTCTGGGTTTCAGCAGATTGGAGCAAAACTCATACCCCCCCCCCACCATTTCGCTCACTAGGGTTAATTATTTCCCCTAACTATTCCATTCTTTTTTCTTTCTTTTTTACAAATTTCCCTGACTTTTTTCTTTACTCTATAAAATTCCTTAACTTTCCCTGACTTTTCAGAATGTGGATACCCTTCAACTACATATTACCTAGGTATTGTCTAAATATTATAGTAGGACTGTCCAGCTGAATGCCATTACTATCACCACTTTCAGGATACTGGGGTGGATTACTCGATTACAGGGCTCTTATGTACTTGGCTTATAGCCACTCATTGTGACCAAAATTTCAATGGATGTTTCGGCATGTAGGATTTATACACTTTTGTTGTAAGTCAAATAAATTGATTAATTATCTTCAACATAGCACGTAGCTCCCTACCATATCACTGCCTTTCTTTCAAACAAGTAGTTTATAATATGGAATGTAGCTCTAATACCGTGCTTCTACGCAATTTTGTCCTAAATCGATCTGTGGTTTGCTGGTCATTGTTGAATGGACAAATCAATTGAGGCTCTTCCTCAGAGCTTCAGAAGGCATAAGGCATAAAAGCTTTGACCATTGCGGAAGCGTGGATAGTTGAATCTCTGATATCGCGAAGGTCTTGGCTTGAAAATGATAATTATAAGGACTGACAGTTACAGTACCTGCTATGGATTCAAAGGGGAACTATAAGCAATAAGAGCTCTACACATGCAATTCATTCCATGATAATGTACTATATGACCATATAAGACTTAACTTACTAACCACCAACTTTCCAACTAAAGTAAAAATTAAAATTCAAGTAGTTCAACTAGAATACCAAGACAGAATCTACTTTTTTTTTAACTGTTTGCTTCCTCTGACCATAAATTTTCATTTTAATGTTGTTAGAAGAAATAATAGACTAGTTCTAGGTTTCCTTATGCCAGAAACTGTAAGGTGCTGGGTGTTTCAATTAAGCGGGATGGGATTGTTCATCGGATACAAAAACGAGAAGTGGAATACTAAAGAAGAAATTTTGCGACGCATAATGTCTCAATAAATGCATTTTGTGTTGAGAAATATTTTTAATATGTTCCACGCCTAGATTTACAAATTACCGACTCTAATATCTAAGCTATACCTTCCTCTTATAGGTCCTTTCACAGAAAAGGTTGACTCCTCATCATTTTGAACCTTGGAACTTAGCTTTAGTAACACAGGTCTCCGAGCTAAGAGAGACATTTAGCTGTAAACGCACGTTAAGTCACAAACATCTATATTTAACAAATAGCCTACCTAAAATTACGCATCCTAATCTAATGAATTTGTCTAATATTTTTAATTCTGAAAAAAAAAGACTTCATTAACGGTAAAAAAAACTTAAGTGTTTTAACTGAAAATAAATTTAAAAATTTATAAAACAAAAAAAGAAATTAAATACGAGCCCTCAAATGTTAAAATAAATTATATTGTATACATAGTAGAAAAAAGTACACTTTAAGAGTGTAGTATTCCCTTAAGTCCTTTGACATGATTATCACTAGGTGTGGCAAAACACTGCAATTTGGCATGACGTTACAAAATTGAGTTGCATTCCACACAGTCATGATGCTTTTTTTTTTTCTGCATCTCTTCGCGAACTTAATCATTCATGTCGCTAGCTAAAAGCTTGCCGGTGACGTCAGTCGGAACCTATTAAAAATATATGAGCCTTCATACGTGTGCATGTGCATTTCATTTCGCGTCCACAAAGAAAAGGGGAAAAGACAATAAATAGCTTCGGTTCGATACTGTACTGTTTTACACCCTCGCCTTTCGCAATGAACAAGGGGAGTTGAGAAAGGGTGAACATGCAGATTCACATCTCTAAATATGCGAGTGCAGTGCATCCAGAGAAAAAAGATGTCCACATTAGATTGCGAAAATAACCTAAGACTTTTCGATTGTTATGCTCCTCAGCAACTGGAATTTTTAAATTACACATTTTCAGTTGTATTATAGAAGAAAAAGTATAAAGCATCAATTTTATTTTAGAAATCGCCTGCTGATTTTCGGATTTTTAACTTAGTTATAAGTAACTCAATTAAATTTGACTTTTTTTTTTAATTTGTATTTTAGACAAGAGTACGTTTGGATGCTAATCCCTCCAGTCAGAGCGCAGTCGGCAATGTACACGATACGACACGATGGGCGCACAGTCGGAGCACAGTCGTTGCCCAGACCTATATGTGAAAATCGGCCTAAAATCGCACGGTACTTCATATATGGCGAAAACAACACCTTTCCATGCGCCCAAACGGCATAAAATTTTCCCTACACTTAAGGGTATGCTAGATTTTTTACAGTAAAATTAAAAATAGCATTTGTTTTTACCTAAATGGCTAAACCAAGTCTTCAGTCATCCCTTAATTAGTTCCATTGCTGACTTCAAACATCTTTTCAATACACTTTTCTATTACCTGTACTATTACGAAAATTCACTGGATTGTTAAGCTCTACTTGAGTTTTAAGGAAACATATATTTTTTAGAAAAACTTGTTTATTAAAAATCGTGCATTTTAGGTTGTACGCCTCTATGATTCACCTCCCTACGTCATTTGTTGCCCACCATTCTGCTTACGGGCCTGACCCCGACACTTTTCTTCTAAACAGTAGATTGAAAGAAATCAGTCTTACCCCAGCATCCTGATATTAATTAAAACAAATATTTGATGCACTTTGGGGAACACGCGATGAAATAAATTCATTGGACATTTTGTCATGTAGTTTGTTGGGAAACCGCAACAATTATTTTCTCTCGACGGCTATATTCTGCCTTCGCTACCTACTTTGTATATATAGCTTCAAGAAAAATGTTCAGCAGGAAGATAATAAAAGGACAGTAAGCGCCACTGCATTCTCTTATGGATAAATTGCGGCAGCAGACAAGAAAACGGCTCTCATTAAGAACCTTTCAGTAATATCTATTTTGGTTCTACAATTCGGAGTTCTGAGATTTATTATTTTCAAGTTATATGCTAAACTTCCTGAACTGGACTAATTTAAAAATCCTTTTATGTGAATTGTATAATTATTAATAGACTATTTGAAATATAGCTTATATCTTTATTTTAATGCTCTAATGCTTTAATTTAGTGTTTTTTCCTTATTATGGCGTATAATCTAAATAAATAATTACAAATTCCTTATGTAAAATAAAAACTTTTGGCGGATGGTACTATCATTAACATTAACACTTGCGGGAGACTTCATAGGGTGTATTCCCCCGCTCATACATTTAGAATTCCGGTTAAGAAATTAAAAACTAATTCTAATTAGTCTACATGAGTAACTCTTTTACCTAGAAAATTGAGGAAAATTATTGTGATGACAGAAACCTCTTCACGACAAATATCTTCTCATAAAACAATAACCATTTCCCATAATGAAGGAAGAAACAATGATAAAATATTTCCCTGTATTACGTACAATTTCCATCAAAACAAACACTAATTAATTTTTTTTTGCAACAGTTAAGATTGCTGGAATTTATTGATTTAAATAAATGTATGTACAACTTTCTAAATGTTAATACTGTATCAATTATTCGGATTCAAGTAGATTTAACATCTTACCGAACTATAGATACAATATTAATTCACCTTACTGCATCACACACAAATGAACTGAGTAAATAATTTTTTTCAGATATCCTTTTAGATTTCCGGTCAGTAAAAGAAATCATGCAAGATTTATTGAGCGGGATATCTTCATGAACCTATCTAATATTAAATTTGAATACCTTTCATTTATCTGAAATAAGATTTAGTTAAGAAAATAAATTTTGAACCTATTACAGTATTTTCTTTCGCTAAGTAAATATGCGTTTACATTTGCGACGGAGCAACCAATAAAAACAGGAAGTCAAATTGATAGACCAAGGGGTTTGAGCCCAGGATCAGGAAATGCAAATGTACAGTTAACTAAAGTGCACCGTTTACTCACAGCAGGCCTCTACAGACGGACAGATAGATCAAGCAGAAAGAGTGACATCATTCCAAAACACTTTTTTCGGCTTCTAAGCATCGTTATCTCGATTCCTATTTTTTTCATGAACACTAATTCCTCCATATTAAGTTATGAGAGAAAGCAAACATGCTATAAACGGGCTCTTCTATGAACCATAACATGACTACTGGGTTCTGATCCCAGTCCTGGACAGCCACAACTCCCACAATCGTTCGTGAAAAAGAAAGAGTTCAGAAATGGCATATCCTTTGTGTTGAATTAAACATACTCTAGACCTACAAACGTAAGGAAGAAAGAAGTAATTTATAATCGAATTAGCATTATCTTGAACATAGATTTGCCAAATAAATGATAACTTAGTTATTCAATAATCGTGCTTCAAATTTGGCGTGCAGAAAGAGCAATAGCCACATAAATGATTTCGATGTCCTTGAAAAATATGTAAAGTTATGATGATTATTCTTTGTGGACTATATATTAAATAAATAAATAATTAACATTAGGCCTACTGCAATAATGCTGAGATGATAATGAAACTTACTTTCAGGTACTTACTGTAAATATTTGATTCTTAGGAATTGACACTCACCTGAAAAAGAGAAAAGTTATATGATATTAGACTAACAAGTGCTGTTTTATGCACAATAAATTTAATAGAGGTTAGCGGGTATTTTAATAACTTCTATATCCAAATTTAAGGAGAAAAAGAGTTCTCCAAATTACTTTCTAAGAACAAATATTTGCCAGTCTTCTTCAACTAGAGCTTTGACCATTTAACTTTGCAACACTGATGTGTTACTGACTTTGTTAATTGCGTTAAGAGTCATTTTAAGTTAATACGTTAATTTGTTAAGTACAGTTCCCCTATGGACTTGTCACTTGCGTTACTTTATATTAGTGATGGGCGTTCCCGAGTGAAAAAATCGGAATTATTCGATTCTTGAAAGTTTACGAGGTATGAAGATTCGTATTCGAATGATTATTCGAATTATTCGAAAAAGTATTCGAATGATTATTCGATTGATTTAATGCTAGGAGAAGCGTGAACTGAGGAAGAGTTCTCGACAACACCAGACTGCCCGATTATTCGTAATCACTTCGGTTATCTTCGTGAACGCCGTATAAGTTTTGCAGGCAAGAAAGTCATATATATATGCTGTATATATATATGATGTATATGTATATATGGTGTTAAAGAATAACACCGAAATATTTTACCTGAGTATAGAGGGGACATAGACAAGCAACTTTTGTTAGGAGAATTGTGCTCTATGGATTCAATTTTTCCTGTTACAGCATAAAATCTCCCAGGACATGGCCGCCACTGACTTCTAACATTTGAAAAAATGCAAAACAAAGGAACTTCATTGTTAACACTGGAGTTATGAATAGAAAAACTAATGCAGTGGGGACCAGTCATGCGATTAGTCTGTAAATTTTGCAGATTATGGAAACCTAAATTATGATATACTGTAGCTGTTGATGAATGATGTAAAAATCAGGTTTTTATCAATCACTAAGAAGGCATGAAGTCAACTTAATAAAATTTTAACCCTATTTCACTTCATTAATGACTTATGAGCACCAAACTGTAATGACTTTAATGCCCTTTAGCATACACATTTTACGCCATAGAGAAAAAATCTCCTAATAAAAGTTGCTTGTCTATGTCTCCTCTATACACAGGTAAAATATTTCGGTGTTATTCATTAACACCTTGTTTATATGAATGCACAGCTACCATGCCAAACTGCCGTACAAGATCCGTACGGCGTGCTACAGCGTACTACAGTAATCTTATGCGTCTTTACTCTGCGAACGTCATTAGTACAATGAGATTAACGCAATACCTGACAGCACTGCTTGAAACTAACACACCCATCGCGGTAACCAATAACAGAGGATCTCGTAATATGATGAAATTTCCTTAATGAACGTTCGAATAACGATTTGAGTTATCAATCGAGTGAGTTTTTAGTAGTTCTCACATCTCGCACCGCAAGTTCACGGATCCTGCTTTCATCCGAGAATTTTTCATTCGAATGATCGTTCGATACTTTATATTACTCGAGAACAGTTTATTCGATTCTTAAAATAATTCGATTCTGCCTGTCTCTATTTTATATTCTTATGTAATCCCAGCATTTTTCTCTGAGCTAACTCATTAATGTAACTAATGCGAAGACAACTCCGAAATAATGATAAATGTCATTTAGAGAAAGAAGAGGAAGAAGAAGAAGAAGAAGAAGAAGGAACGAACTCCGAAGGTGCGTATTTACGGAGCCTACATAATAAACTGATTATGGCGAATCTACAATTTCTCAAGCAAGATATCACTAGTATCCATAAGGTGAACTACGTATTTTGTTAGTACCGTATCTTTTTGCAGCCTATGTAAAATAATTACCATCTTTGGTTTTTAGTTCTTACAGAATTTTCAAGAAAAGTTAGTAATTAATACCTTGAGGGACAACAAGGGGTAGGCCTACTTCTAAGTTCTAACATTTGGAATAGATGAGACAAGTTAATCTTCAACTTTCAGTTCTCACAGAGATAAGGGGCTGTGGACCTAACTGCAGATCAGCGTCTGTAGTATCATTAAAAGGATCAAGACTACTGCATCCAGCACCAGCATCTGCAATAAAGAGAAGGGCAGACAGAGAGGGAAGTAGCCTGGAGCAAACGGGCCGGGCCGGGGTATATGGGTTTAGAAAAACTAATTTATGAAGAAAGCTGCTACATAGTAGCCAGTTTCTTCCCCTACAACTTTAATTTACAGTTCTTCTTGTCTTCTCAACAATACACCATACTGCTATCTACAAATTAAAGAGCATTTCCCCTAACCAACAGTATAAAAATCTATCGATTTGTTGAGATAATATGGACGATCTTCCTAACCCATGCGTAATATTGGGGACAATCGTTGATGCCTCCTTATAAAATAATATAAAATGTTTATTGACTGTACAGTTATACTGAACAACTGTTTCTAACACACCAGAGAGCGTGACCTCGCGGTCGTCCAAATTTTCGGAATGGAAATAAAACCACTGTTTCTGGCACTGACTACTAACTTTCTCAGATATTGGACATTTTCAATTTTCTTTGTCAGTTTATTTTTCATTAAGATTCCGAAATGAATCGCTTTGTGCTTTCTCTAAACACGCATGTTTCCTTCTGTCACCAATGATTCATTGGTTATTAATAGGGTGCGGATTTCTATGACCTAAAAAATAGGATATATGCATGCATTTATGACCTAAAAAACATTAAAATATGACGAATAAAATTTAAAATATGACTTTACCACTTACACATTATGTATGTATTTTTTAAATTTCATTACAATTCATTTCACTAAAACATAATGTTAATTATTTAAAATATCTGTAAATTCTCGAAAAGTATCATTATAATGCAAAATTTACAAAATATGATATGAAACTTCAACATTTCTTTAATATGCACATAAATATGCCAAAAATATGACCTAAATATGCATATTCATACTAAATATGCTACAATAGTTGAAAATTTCCTAATTATGCAGTTATATGCAGAATAAAAGCCGTTCCATTTCCACCAGGATGCTTGGAATCGGGTTTAAATTAGTCGGAAACCTGAAATAATGCAAAGAGGAAAAATATGACATGTCATTGAAATCCGCCCCCTAGTTATTAATAACGATCGAATTAAGACCGCCCTCATGGCTGGGTGGTTAGATCACTCGTTTGCCAGCGCTGGAACCAGGGGTCGATTCTCGGTGGATCCATGTGGAATTTGTGGTGGACAAATTGGAGTCGGGGCAGGTTTTCTCGGGATGCTCCTCTTTCCCTTGTCATATATCATTCCACTAGAACTCCATTCATCATACTATGAACATTGGTTGCAATAAAGGAATTTATTTACTTTAATAATGACTGTATTAGGGTACTTTACATTTTTTCGCTCATTCTGCGGAGCACAGGGCTTCCTTGGAGAAGACCCAGCATGGCAAAACGAGGCAGATAAAGAACCCAAATATTCAGATGAAGCAGGGAAAATGAAATAATGGTCCATGTACTGGGTTTTTGTCCTTATGGCGATGTGCTGAAAAATTCGCGCCACCATAAGTTCAGATCTTCCTAGGAAGGCATAGACCTATACTGTACGTGTACATTAAATCCATGGTATGATTACAAGTGACAGTACCAGGAGGATGATGATAGTAAATGAGTAAAACAACGAACTTCTTCTTTGGTACAGTAATCGGACTCGACAGGAATGTAAAGCAGCTTGCAAAGTTAATGTCAAAATGCAGCAAATTTATGTGCCCAACTTACCATTTTATAAAAATAAATACCAGCTCTAACAAGCTCGATCAGATAGAAGTCATCGTTCCCTTAGTGGGTTCTCATGGCACTATTCTGCATTTTTTACCAAATGTTTGGGGAGTCTTCAGATTCCGAAACACACTCTTGAGAAAATATTGTCGTCACAATAAAGGAATATATCCTAATACGCTAAAATCCCATCTATTTGAATATAAGAAAATCTGTGTGTTTTTTAAATAAAATTCAATTTCTTATGTTAATGACAGACTCGTGATATAGCCTACAAGATTTGGAAGTTTAATAGTGGCTACACATCTATGAAATCAAGGTGAATTACAGGAAGTTCAAATCGCTTTTGTTGGATGTTGGGTGGATATCCAGCATACTTCAGAGCAAAAAGGAGCCTTCTATCACTACAAAGGCATTCACTAGAAGAAATCGAGCTGGCTCTGTAAACCGGTCTAAAATGAATTTTGGATCTGACAGAAAGTCAATGATTAAAAATAATTCAATACCTTAAAATTATTCTTGATCGACATTAATATGCAATAACATAATGAACTGTTTCAAGATTGGTTAAACAAATTTACTCATTATAATGAATGATGAGTGCAACGCATGATTGAACCTCCGCCGGAAGGAAGTGAAGAACAAGTGACAGGCTTTGACCCATCTTGCTCCTTTTCGGCATGGAATTATTGTGAATCAAGAATAATTTTAAGGTATAAAAGAAAACCAAATAATTGTACATCTCCATCTGCCTCTCTCTTTTTCTGTAAGTTTTATTTTGTCCTTTTTGGCAATCCGCAATTACGCAGAAGTCGTCGATTTGTTAAAATAATTAAATAAATAAAATTATTGTATTACACATTTTGTCGGAAAATACTGATCAAAAGAATGTACAGCCTTCAGTCCACTTTTCGGAAGGTGATTAGGGGGGGGGAAGAATGATAGACCTACTTTATAGCCAATAGGCCTATACCTTTCAGCGTTTATGGGTAAGGGATCGTATTCCAGAAAAATACACTCAAGCTGCACGTCTAGAAAGAAAGTAAGGAAGGAATGAAGAAAGAAAGAAAGAAAGGAAAGGAAATTAAAAAAGAGGCAATGTCTATGGATCTGTATGGCATGTACTGTAGATCGTCTTTAATTGAGGATGAAGAACAATAGGAATAATAATAATAATAATAATAATAATAATAATAATAATAATAATAATAATAATAATAATATAAAACCCTGAAACGTTTGAAGAACATCGAAGAAATTTTAATAGCCTCTTTTGTCTAATATGCATTTGAGAGAGAAACGTATATTCGTTACAGACAGTATTGGTTTTTATTTGAAACTGCTTATACGGTCTATCTAGTAGTTGTGATGACATGGAAGTAATATCCAAGTATTCCAGACCAGTGAGCTGAGAGACGAAAATGGTGAACTTCGCTCTCGGACCTACTTTACCTTCAAGAGGTCGCACGTACCGGCACTTCACTTTCTTTATGGCTTGTATCTTTTCTCAGAGATGTTTCAACTTACTTCGCGTAGTAATCATGTCATATTCCAGTCAAAGTACCCATTACTTCAAAGTAATATAACAAAGACCGAAGACGATCAGTCTTCAGTGTTTATGTGAACAGAGTAAAGTAAGGTCATATGCCGTTTGGTATCTGCTTGTTTTGTTTAGGTTATTTAACGACGGTTGTAACCATCGCCGGTGTACCGAAATTTATTCCCGCAGTTCTTACATGCTTGTAAATCTATAGTATTTACGCACACAAAACCACCGATCTGACCGAGATCGAAACTCCGAACTTGAGAACAGAATGCCAGCGTACCTGTTTTTTATGTTCATCCTGCTCATTTTTATCCAGCTAGACTACGGTTCTAGAGGCCCAGTTCATTCCCCGCCGTGGTAGCTCCTTTCTTTATAGAAAACGCAAGTATCTGGCTATGAGTTATTAATGAGCAATATTTTTTTTTGCAGAAATTACCACTTTCACAGGACACTACCCTTAACGAACCTATATTGGTATTTTCATTTTCAGGATAAGTAAAAATCTATGTAACGGGGTATGACAAGTGTTGTATGTCCGATTTTTATAAACTCGAAAAATACCTATGGGTGAATATGGAATGTTCTGAATGTTCAAAAAGGTAACTTCTTTGTTTCTAGAAGAGTAAATTTGCACTAGGTTAATTTATCCATGGACAAGTTATTTGCAGAATCACCCGCCAGAGCACTTATGATATTGATGGAATGATATTTAAAGATAATATAAATTACCATGATGAGGACGGAACCATGGACCTCCCGAACCGCAGTCTAATTCGCTGACAATGAGCTACTGTGGACATGGAAGTCGGGTTATGAATGACGCAGATCTAGTTGTTGCTTCCCATGTTTTTGCTACAAATGAATAAGATGTATTTTGGCAATATATATTCTACTAATTAGTTCCTAACATCATTATCTTTATATAAATACCACTATTGTCGAGATGTAATGCGTGAGGGAAAGGAAAAATGATAAATACGTCCCTAGTTTGGAACGCTTGCATACTCAGTGCTACCACGTTCCAACAAATAGGCTACAGTCATTACAGAACATACACGGTAAATAAAACTTTGATCACTTGGATATACGTTTGTCCTCTGCGTAGATAAGAAAATGACAGAAAAGTGTTTCTACAAACTCTTGTTAGATCTTTCCAAGGGTAAGTCACTGGGATAGTTTATCCTTTCAGGGATGCTGGATAAGATTTTAACCTATCGTAGGATCATTATATCGGACGTCCACAGCTGATTGAAATTCCTATATAACAGCATTTTGGAAGTGTTGAGATGATTATGTAGCCTATTGTTAATTTGACTTTTCCGTGATGGGACATAACTATGAGAATTTACATACATATTTATTATTTAAATTATTGTCGGTAACGACTTTATTTGCCGGTATTTCGTAGCATTGGGTTTGCCAAACATTCTAAACTAGGCTCGTATTTGTAATTTTTCCTTCCACTCATGCATTAGATCTCGACATTAATTCTATTTATATGAAGATAATATTAATAATTACTAATAAGTATAATATATATTGCCAAAATACATTTTATTTCTTACACTATAAAACATAGGAAGCAACAATTACATTTGCGTTATTCGCACCTATTCTCCATGTTCATGGTAGGTATTTTCAGGCAGGTAGACTACGGTTCTAGAGGTTCACGGTTCATTCCCCGACGTGGTAATTTTTTATATAGAAAATTCAAGTATCAGGTTACGAGTTATTAATGAGCAAATTTTTTTACAGGTATTGCCATTTTTCACAGTACCCTACCCTTAACGAACCTATATGGACTTCAATTCAATTTAGTAAGGAAAAACAATCTGAGTTATACCGGTAGGGCCTACTCAATTTTTCTTCCACATCTAACTCCTTAAAATTCCTTATGAATTTTATTACTTCCTCTGCTCATACCATAGGTAGAGGTTCTACTGTATAGGTAGAGGGAGGAAGCACTGTGTTCCACCCCCAAATTCGAAGTTTAGTTTTTAACATAAATACACGTTTTTAGATACATAGTATAGCCACCCACTCTGAATATTGCCTCCTCTTGAAATGGAAAATCGTACTAAAAGGGTTAGGTACCTTCTGGGAATGTGACACGAAGATTGGTGACGACTTTCTCTCATTTGTAAGGGGATTTTACACGATGAAAATTTCGTTTGTCACGATTTTCTCGAAAACAGATCTTACGATTTTCTTTAAGTTTTACACATGGGATGCTTACACTATGAGCTAAAACTTTCAATTGAAGCATATTTTTTTCTAAAAAAATTATCTGAAGGGTAGTTATAAACCACCCACTATGAATGCAATATGGCCTCATGTTCTATATCAGAATGTGAAGTGAGAAGAATGTATTGCCATGCTTAAAGTAAATGAAGTTACGAGAGTACATTGATCTGATTTTATTTGGTTTATGTATCCTTTGGAGATGCGATGTGATGTGGTAACGACATTCCCTTCATTTTTACAACTAATTTACATGAAGAGAATGTCATACATAATAATTATTTTTTTATATTAAGAGGCTGTTATTTGGGCAGAGGATGTTATGTGAAATTCTCATAAGATTTTTTCAATATAACTTAATAGACTACGTGTACATGCCAATGATTTACATAATTTTTAACGAAACAGTAGTTAAACATGTGGTACTTTACATTTTAAGTGCTAGAGCGGACGGAGAAATGAGAATTCCTTGGTAAATATGGAACTCTAAAAAGAGATTTATTATTTTATTTTTTATAGACTTACTTCGCAGGAAACTAGAAGAAAGTCCTGAAGAAAAATACTAACTATTTAAGAATTCTACTACAAGAAGACGTATCTTCAGTAGAGACTAGCTTTCAGATTGCAGCCCTAATTGATGTTAAGACTATTAAATCTACTCCGACGCCTGGTGTACATTAAAAAGAGTGGAGAACTTTGTAATGAAGTTAATTAAAAGCTATCTCTTCCTACACACAACTTCTGTTTCTGTGTTACTCACTTTCCAAGTTTCTTGTCATTCCATTAAATCTTACTTAGCTGGCTGTGATTTTTACTGTCTCGTACTTTTTTAGAGTTTGATAAATATATCTTTAACAACTTGTTTTTTCAATAATCATTTCCATTCAACTACATGCCACTACATTCATGAAGGGACAGGGCCTACCATCTGCATGTTTTCGTCTTTCGACTTCATTGGCAGGTGGCAGGATTGGGGCATATGGTCAACATGCCGCCTCCCACGCTTGTTAATGATGGGTTTCTTGAGTGAATATGTTACTTATTAATCAAGGACCTTTACAGTTATTACGCTATCACGGATCTGAGTACCCTCCGTTCCAGACTCCCTACCACAGAAAAATTCGAAGTCATAATTTGGGGACCGAACTCGAGGCTTCTGATCTGTAGTCAGCAATGCTAACCACTGGACCTCAAATGCTCTCATACCTTGCTCAATTTATAAGAAATTGTTACCTAGCTAACATCATTAGGCATTTTTGAAAAGGACGAAAATAAGTGGATTAGTGGGTATATTACTTCCAGTCTCATAAGACCGGTATTCACTATCAGTAATCTTTGGTCAAATAGTTTCGAGGAGTTAAGAAACAAAAAGTATTGGATGCTTCTTTGACGGCTTTCTGCGTGTTATTACATTGGATCAAAGATTTTCCGGCGTTCATAGCAACTTGTCTAAAATGGCTGCTCAACATCAATTTTTTAACAAGGTTTTGAGAAGTGAACGGTTCTAGAATATTTGGCAATATTGATACAGTTGAAATGCCGGAGAAAATGTAGTGGCATGTTGCTGGAGTAAAACTTCAAATAAAATAATGTATAGCATAATATTTATTATAAAAAGGATTTGCAAGCTAATTTAACTCATGTCATCGGCAACATAAGCTTCAATTTAAAAAAATAACGATTCGGCCTAATTTCCTTGTCAGTTAGATATTTCCCCAATACTACTACAAAAACACTTATATAAAACTAATAATCTAATGCCATTATATAGATTTTTTTACGATTCTCCTTCGAAATTCAAACTTTCCTTATAGCCTTCTATACAGAAAACTGGTTTTGGTCAAAGGCCTTGAATGTAGTGTAATAACACATATTTGATTCAAATATCGCCTTTTAATCTTGTACAAGTTCTTGCTGAAGTTCTTGTCCAAGGACTTTGATAATGGAATGCCGGCCTAAGCAATATTGCTTGCTTGGACGAATAGCCTAACAGATGCCATTATTTTCAGCATCTCCTGCGAATTTAAGCATACAGAATTTTTCACGTTATGGCGACCTCTTTTCCAAGAACTACTAAAATTACTTACTCAATATTACAATATCTGTTAATCAGTAAACAGCAACACAATTAGTTGGAAGTAGACAGATCCTAACTTCCAAAGTTCCAAACCATTTTCCAGAAATATTATTCTAGCTACAGTATAAAGAAAAAGTTCGTCACGTGGACCTGACACCAATGCAGAATGACTTCCAGCTGTGTAATGATTAGAGTTGTTCACAGTAAATACTTCAATTCGGAAATCGCACTATTAGGAATCCGCGAAGAGGCTACCCCAAAACTTGTAATCAGTTTTCATTTTCGGATTAGGGATCAATGATACTATATTCTTTTGTAGAAAACAATGGCGTAGATAGAAGAAGAAGTCGAAGAAGCAGTAATTGAGATTTAACCATCGGATCTGAAGTACAGCATCTTGTTCTCTTACTCTGGCAAATTCTCCAGGGCCTCATTCGATTCCAAAGAACAGCGAGCCAAATATAGGCTAGAGACCCGAAAACATTACTCGTGGTTGTGCTTGTGCATGGGAAATCTTACCAACACGCCTAATTTTTAGGTAAAAATCTCGTAAGTCGTAAGGATCTACCTAAATGTTTTAATTTCGATTATTTCACTATCATAGTTCTTATCTTTATTGAAGAACCAATGCCATGCATAAACGCTTAGAACATTATACATAATTTTTTTACTTTATTGTAACTTTCAATAAGTGATTAAACAAAAGCATTCGGGCACTTGGTTATATCAGTTAACCTGATTTTTATTTTCTCTTAAATACAAATGGAATCACCTCTTTCTTGCTCCCAATCATTAATATATAATATAATTTATTCTCAAATGAGGTTTGGAAGTAACAAGAAGTTTAAACATTGCACGTTACAGTTTTTGGCAATGCATCACAGTTGGAAGGAACATTTCTCCAGATGCCTGGTTTGACTGTAACTGGCCAGTTGCCAATTTCAATATATTCCAGTATATTACAGTCGAAGTAAGATTTTTCCAAGAAATCGTTGAAAAAATGTTAATATTTCCGTTCAAAACGGCCTTCACCTTTAAGTGGGACACTGTCTCTTTATGCCACATGTCTTGTGCGAAATATTGCACCGGTGGATAACCCATTCCTGTCTGCCTGGAAGAAATGACAATTTTAAATACTTACTTATTTACTTAGTTAATGGCAATAGATCATTCCTCGGCAAGCTAAAGGAATATTATCTATTTTATGGAACCCGAAGATTCATTGCCGCGTTTACCTGATCCCGCCATTCAACCCTATTCTGTGCCAACTCTATCCAATCATCCCTCGCAAATCCTACTTCCCTTAAATCTATCCTAATATTGTCCTCCCACTTACGTCTAGGTCTTCCACGTGGTCTTTTCCCTTCGGGCCTTAAATAGTAACGATATATCACAGATTTGTATATCAGACTAAATTACAGAAGGTCTTTTATTCCCATCCCTTCTTCGTCGCCAATGATATAAATATTTACAGAGTTTAACACTATGGCACAGGATTAGTAAGTTAGAGCATTTTTATTTATTTTCTAAGTGGGGGAAATATATCAATAGCGTTGAATATATAGGCCTACTGTGGCATGGAAATTAAGATTCTGACTACAGAGTTTTTCTGGATAGAGTACTTAAGAGAGCATTTATGAATTATAAAATACGTAAGAGGACCATAGCATAAATTTAAACTATTTTTGGTCGATGTTCGTTTTGTTCCTTATGCATTGTTGATGTTATACTCTTTACTTCCCCTCATGGAACCCATACTTACTTTTTTTGTAATAAAAAAGATACAAAACTTTTGGAGGAGAAGGTACACTTGTTACTATAATATTCCAGGATTGTGTCTATAGCTTAATTTTAGGCTGTAAAGAGGACAAGCACAATCAATAAACTCAACTTCTAAGGCCTACAATCCTGAACTTCTCTATTTAGAACATTAGTTTCAATAAATCGAAGTTTGTATGTCGTACATATTTTGGAATCTACATGTTTTCTATAGGCCCATGTGTTTACAAGGCTTTCCACACCAACCCACCATAATCAGGAGAAAATGTCCCTGTGTAGTAAGATTTTATATTCCAGTGTATACTAGGTAATTTTATAAAATATGAACATGTCATTGGTTTGTCTGTTACCCCATAACAGGTATATATAGAGACAATAGGGTTAAAAATCCCAAGTGCTGTGACTGTGATAAAATGTGATATCCGGCGGTATTTGGGAGGCATTTATTCTTCTAAGATTTATCGTTTTTTCGAACCTTGAACGATCGTATACAATCTAAAGGGCGAAGAATCTTGAAGCCCTATAAAAATTATAATATTTAGTTTACTTGAAACTAAATGGAACATAGAAAAGTCGGGCAGGCCTACATCACGTAATGATATACAGCAGAGACTGTCACAAGCGTGATAGATATTTCTATTAGTTTCGAAGTAAATTTACTTTTAAATACCAGTTATTCACGAGTTATACGAGTTAACATTATCGTAATGTTTTCTTAACCTCTTTAATGAACACCTCGGTCCAACGGGTGAGCATTCGGGTTTCAGTTGACTCTTCAGTATGTAGTTTTTCCTTGTTTATATTACTTAATTCTGGGAGCCTGTCGGTTACTGATACCAAGGCTGCGGGAAAAATGTATGACAGTAAACTTGCTATTGTATTTTACTGGCATCAAGAATTTGCTGAAGGCTGCTGGAAAATGTGAAACTGTCTAATATTTCCCGCATAGTGAATAGCTAGTTCAAGAGTGGTTTTGGATGTCTGTATCGTACCAATATAACGGGGTAAAGAAGTTGCACAGTACAAAAAAATTCTACGCCTGTTGCTTATAGTTTGATTGATATTGTCTGTACGAATAAAAATATATGCATGTTTCCTTTTCTTTGTTGTGGTTATCTCGCAGTTCCGCAATTCATTTCGCATTCTGCATTTATTATTCCTACAAAATCATTGTACCCATTTTAATAGTTTTGATGTGTCCTATAACGTCCAGACCTACTGAAAGAATCTTATCTAATCTACTGTGTTTCCGTTAAATTATTTCTAAGTCGAAAATTATTACGATTGCCAAAATACTGCATAGGCCTACTACTCCACAGTGGTAGACCAAGGTTGGTCACAATAACTTACGATTCAAAGAGAATTGCTTGGGATAGGACTTACGATTCGAAATAAATGTTGATCAGCTTCCAGAGAATCCGAATCCTAGATCCATTTCACCAGCATCCTTTCAACCACTATTTCATCAATTACACATTTTTAGTAAAGCCAAATCTATGGTCCCAACTAGAGCTGAGATAAATAACTGGATTTCGGTAAACTGCACAGACAATTAATTTCATAGCAGATAGAACTGATAACTGTTATTTGAATACATAGTTAATTGGATATTATTTGTAGTTATCTGGATTTTTACGTCGATTAATCATATACAGACAAATAATTATAGTTAATGCTTATTCACTAGATCTATGTACTGTACGTTTTTCTATCATGAGAACAATACCACATGCGCGGCCACATGATTATCCATTCACTCTACTTGCCATCACTTAAACAGGTTTTTAAGAATTAACTGGATAACTAAAAATAATTAGATTATTGGTTAAACGACGTCAGTTTTCAGGATAACAGTAATCTTCTTAATTGGGTAGAAGGTAATGATTATTTGAGCAATTATTTGTACAGTTAACCAATTAACTTTTATCTGGATAATCCTAGTTCTAGTCCCAACTGCCACCCAACTAGTACATATTAGCACTTCAACTAGATATGAGTAAAGGTTATGGCAACTAGGAGACACTATAGATATATGCATATGCATTCATGAATCACAGATTATTGTCTCTGTTGGTCATTACATGATAATATTAGAGGAGAAAAATTCATATTAAGGGCAATCAGTCGTAGGAGAGAGGTTCCATCTGGCGTTGTGAGCTGAACTTTGGATTAGCTCAGTTGGTAGAGCATTGACACGGATAGGCAAAGGTCCTGGGTTCAAATCCTAGAGTCAGGAATTTTCTCCTATAATATTATTACGAGACACTAGTTCAGAGTAATCGCTCATGCAGGCTAAATATAAAGTAGTTTTTAGTTAGATTTCGAATCTACCTATTGCAATCGATACCATGTCATAACTTTGGTAAAATTATTTCATATCATTACGTTTCATGCCTCCCTAAGTACGAAACCACCGCCCGTTCAAAAAAAAAATAGTGATATATATAGATATATATCTATATATAGATATATATATCTATATATAGATATATATATCTTTACACGCTAGCGGCCGTAATTTTGAAGATATTTGAACCAAATTTTATTATGTTATTTCTAGGCCCAATAGTTCGGACAAGTTCGTTAATGAGCAAAATTGGCCCAATTAGAGAACTCCCTATGGAGTTCACAGTGACACCAACGATTCGGGGGTTTTGGGGGTACGAGTGGGGGTGGTTGGTTGGGGAATGGAAATTCGAAAATTTTGAAACCACGTCGTATGGTGTATCGTTGAAAAGCTCTTGATGAGTACTCTACAAATCAATAACTGGTTTTTCGATAGCTCTCATATAAGGCGAGATTTAGAACTTCGAAATCTACCTCAGCCTGTAGGCCTGCCTAAAGGGATTTTTTTAAATGAATTAGCCTAGAATGATTACGAATCGTAAATGTTAGGAGCCGAATGGAATAAACTTAATCCGGCTTCGCCTAACAGATAAGAGAAAATCATTCAATTCTCAATCAAATCATAGAAAGTTGAATGCACTACTGAACCCTCGCGATTAACGTGTATGAAATTTCCGCAGCTTATATACTGAGAGTACCTGGAATAATGCAAAATCGTGAAAGAGACAAGATATTTATTGTGGGCATCGACAATGGTTATTTGTTTATCTACTGCCATAACGGCAATTTTACATGCAGAAAGATATATGACAACCGCATTACCTAATATCCTGATACATTACCTAGTACAGCAAAAAACAATACAACGCATGCTCGAATGGTATTGTCGCTTGTTTGTGTGACAGTGGATCTATTCGCAAGGCCAGGAAAATCGTCATTCATTCTATTTCGAGAGAAAGTGTAGAGATTTGTCTCCTCACACCTTGCAAACATCACGAATGGGGTTTCACAGATCTTTACGTTATCATTATATTTCATTGTCGTCATTGTCGACCTTGAATGCATCAGAGTGTAACCCTGGTAACCTAAAAAGGTATCGCAATCGTAAAGAAACAATTAATACACTTGCTATTGTTTTCATACACTCCCAAGAAGCGAGTAGGCTACCGATACATTTTTGTACAAACGATAAACTGTCAAGCGAGTTTACGGGTTACGTTTGGATAATGAACAATGACAATTACAGTGCTGTTTTCTTCCTACTTTTGTATTTTACATGGTTAACATTAAAAAGACACGCTCATCAATGTATAGTCCAGTTACTCATTGCATACCCAGGCGGCTTCCTTTCGTTAGGAGGAAAAGTTTGCCAACAGCTCAACCCATGTTCTTTGTTTTACCGCACCAATCAGCTAGTTACCCCAGCCAATCAAAATCTAAGAATGTTCTGTGGCGATTTTGACAGCTACTCGTCTACTCCGCGTGGAGTGAATGCGTTGTTGCAAGATCAAGTTACAGTAAACAATAACACGTGTGAATTGAATAAAGCGAAGGAAGAACTGAGGTCAGTGATAACAATGAGAGAATATTGCAACGTTGCTTTTGTTTTGGATAGCGGAAGCCCAAGACCGATTTAGTCAGATCAATTAACATAAAGAAACACCGAAACCTTTGAAGCCGACTGGCCATCCAATGAGCTATAATTATACATATTAAAAAAAATTAAACCGCCTTCACAAAAATTGATTCTAAGAAAAGTGAAAAATAACGAGTACAGAAGTCAGCCGCCAGAAGATGTGAACACCAAGTCTACGAACCAGCTAGAGCTATCCCCTATCACCTGCAGAAATACAGTTTGTAGGTCTAAGTAATTGGACTAATGATCGGAGCCAGGGGAACAGTTTATAAAACTAGACAAGGAAATTCTATCTTTTATCGTTTCTGACAAAACAAATAGTACTGATGACATTAGAGGGATCTCGCTATCAGGAAACGATTAGAAGGGATGTTCATTTATAACGTAGCTTAATATATGTGTCGCAGGTTAATTATAAATTCATTCTTTTTACAAAATGCCGGCAAATTATTAATGAACATCCATTGTCCAATTTGACTGGTTACCCTTCAGGTATATATATTTTTTAAAGCCGGTTTGGAATCAGTCAGATTGGAAAGAAAAATCGCTAGCTCTATTTAAAATGTAGCCTAAGCTTTGTAATTTGACTGGTTACTGTTAAGGCAAATTAAAAAACCAGAATGGAGCCAGCCAGAATTTGTACAGAAAAAAAATAGTTTCACGGCTAGAATTAATTGAAAGCAAATTCTATTAGGCCTATTATGCCCCAATGTATTAATGCAAGTTACACTGCAATGACACTTGGAATTCTTTTTTAATAAGCCACATATATTGCAGAACGAATGTTTCATTAATAATTTACTGTCATTTTGTAAAAAGCCTCGGCATTTTGTAAAAAGACTGAATTCACAATTTGCCTGCGACAAAGGCATTCACTTAGGAAAAATGTAATTAATGTATTTCCTAGAAGATAACACATGTCAACAGAAAAATACGGACTCCCTTTTGGATGGACATAAATTCCGATGCTCTCAGGGATCCAGAGAAATAATGAATCCCTTTTTGGAAGGGCATACATTACCAATTCTATTGGGAATTGATTCTGTAACCGGGGCAAGTTACCGATTTCACCTTCACCTATTTATATACTACACAGGAATCGAACCTAGTACCAAAGTACGCCGATTCTGAGACCAAACGCCTCACCGGGGACGTGCCAGTCCCATACCAAATAATCCAGATCCCCACAATATTCACTACATAATGCTAATGTATCTGCAAGCGAATTTGCATCTAATTCTGACAGTATTTTTACTGTTTTAAGTTAAACTTCTTATCTATTGGTATACTATAAACTCGGATTTTGATTCCTGTGCAAAACATATTTTTCTCCGTGTAATATAATGCAAACTCTTCACTACACAGTGATTTTTTTAATTCCAAGTAAGATCTGAATAAGTGAATTTCTTTAATGAGGGACTTAAAATTCGTGCGTGAAGTACCATACGTTGTCTAAAATCTCATAACGACAAACTGCAAACGAGTAAAAAAAGTTCACAAGGCTTTCAGGAATCAAAATTTGACAGTATATCGAAGACAGTTGAAACCAAGTTCTTCACAGAACAGCAGGCTCCCTGTCTCTTTTTTCACGTTCTGTATCTGCTTCTATTCCCCGTCTTCTATTAGCCCTGCTATATTTTTTCTTACCATTCGGTACCTTACTGATATATGATGTAAGGCTGCGACGGGCAGAATCTGTCTGATCCAGAAGCTTAAGGCGGTCCTGGGGGAGACAAATTAGATAAAAATCCTCTGCATCGAGAGCAAATTCTTGCCAAAGGACAATGGAAACGTGGATCCATAAAAAAGATGGCAAAGTTGAAGCATGCGTGACAGAATTTCAGCAGACATGTATAGTACATAACATTCTACCATTACAACATATTCAATTTCTAGATTTCATCGTGAGATTTCTGTTTTCGGCGCTTGCTTGATACTCGTATTGAGGTACTCATGTACAAAAATTGCATTTGAGTAACTAAAGTACAGTCAACCCTCGACATAATGCCACCATCCGTTCTCTAACATTTAGTGGCACAAAGCGAGGGTGGCACTAAAACGAAATTTAGTTTTTAAAATAAAAATAGTATTATACAGTGCTGTATTAATTTACTGTACTGTATTATAAAGGAAAAATTAAATGAAAGGCAAATAACCATTTTCTCTCTCACTCACAATATTGCTCACAATATCCGGCTAACGGTTTTCCCCCATTACAATGAAAAACGTGATGAAATAGACTACTGGCTAGACTTTGGTAATCTTTCACTGTCTTCACAAACTTCTCGTTTCTCTTGAAGTGTTAAAACAGGTCTCTTCATTTTTACAATCTTATGAGTAGGCCTAACTGTAGTGTAGTGTTTAACAGCTGAATGGACACTGGACTAAAATAAGTGAAAATTTGGAATGCCTCATTGTAAGAAGGGCTCTTTCTAACTGCTCCACCCTCTGTCCAACTTCTTAACATAGCTTCCTCATTCCACCGCACATTTATAGTTAGTGGCAGGTGAACACACACTTCTTGGAAATAATGACAGTATGTTTCCTAAATACTCTTCCTAACATTCAAGCCAGTTTTAAAAGAATTCGGCAACTAAAAAAAATCACTGTAAACTATATTTTGTAAAAATCTTGTCTTATATTCACTGGCACTAAATGAATTGGTACAGTAATGTATTTCATATGGGAGAAGATCCGTTCACTTGCACTGTGCGAGGGTGGCACTGTAAAGAGGGGCACTATATCGAGGGTTGACTGTACTACTTAGATTCATTGCACTCTTGCGCTACTAGAACTAGGAGTATACTATACATGTAACAATTTTATCAGTTTTATTAACGAGGAGTATAATAAGGGTAATAAAATAAAGGAGGATGAAATGGGCTGGACATTTTGCGCGCATGGGTGAGAGAGGCATATCTAAAAATTAACGACTGGGAGACTCGAAGGGAAAGGGCCACTTGGAATACTTTGACATAGGTGAGCCGTCACGGTGGCTTAGTGCATGGGCCTGGCATGCCAGCGGTCCCGGGTTCAAATCCCGAGGCAGGCGGGCGTTTCATTCGTGGTGGACGAAGCCGTGACTTTGCGGGTTTTTTTCTTGGGGATCCTCCCGTCTCCCCCTCTCATTCCACGAACACTCTCCACTTCACCTTCAAACTCCTCCTCATTATCATCCCGTTTCCTTTCCCGGCTTTAGGACCATCTCCCGCTGCAGCGTCCAATACCAGTGGTTGGCACAAAGGGCCCGCCTATGTGGCCTACGTGCTTAAGGTCGTTCCCAACCCGTTTTTCCCCCATACATGGGGTTCCATACCTCTATAGGCTATATAGATATAGGTGGGAGAACAATATCAGATAGATTTAAGGGAAGTTGGATTTGCGAGGGGAGGTTGGATGGCGGGTTCATGTAAGCGCAGCAATGAATTTCTGGGTTCCATAAAATAGATAATATTCCTTTAGATTGCATAGAAATTGTCTATTGTCATTGTGTAAATAAGTAAGTATTAACCAGAAATAAGCAGTGTTAAAGTAAGTTAATTCTTCCGAAGTGGCATTCAACCACCCCTTCTCTGAATATGATGGATAATTTAATTTTCTCATGCTGAAAAACTCCCCTATAATTCTAACTGGATCATCATTGTTGTTTATTTTGTAATCATCTTTCTTGCCGTCTTTATTTGTTCTACTCCTCTTCGATCTCATTCCTCCCTCTATCATAGTTTTACCATCTCTATCTAATCTTTTATATAATCCTTTCTTGATATTATAGTCAGGCCCGCGCGCCAAGCATGAGCCACCGTGACGGCTAAGTTTGGAGGTGAGCCTAATTGAATAACATCGAGATAAATAAGTTGTCTTCTAAACAGAAATCCGAAATGTTTAATTGAAATAACGAATTTCAGCAGTCAAGAAAACATCTCTTATTTTTACAAGGAGGAAAAAAATCTCTTAAATTCTGTTATAAAAGTAATGCACTTTATAATACCTAAACGGTTTTATAAGGTTCCATAAATTTGATTTACCTGGATATGTACACGTTGAAGGACTAATCCAACTTTCGAAGATAAACGTTGGAAGATATAGCTCATATGTAGCTGAAATTGTGTTGTTCTCTCAGAAACGTTCCCTGAAATACTCAAAATAAATTTGTCCTAATGAATAGATTGGCAGCTATTGAATATCTCCAGGAGTAATGTGGCATGTGTGAAATGCACAGTCTGAAGCTGTTCTAACAGCCTTGCCTTTCTTGTGTAGACATTAAATGGTACCAATGTAATAAACGAACTGTCCGTCAAACGAATTTATTGGAAGTATTTATGAATACATTTGAATGACCTACATGCCACATGTGTTCTGAATATCTAAAACGTCACATACAATGATATCACAATCTCAACTTCAGCCTTGTTTTTCGTCTTCTACATTACAATATCTCAAAGCTAAATTCATTCTCCAAGCCAGGGGATAAAAGAAAGAAAGAAAGAAAGAAAGAAAGAAAGAAAGAAAGAAAGAAGGAAGGAAAGAAAGAAAGAAAAAGAAAGAAAGAAATAAAGAAGGAAATAAAGAAAGAAAGAAAGAAAGAAAGAAAGAAAGAAAGAAAGAAGAAAAAGAATTTTAAAATGAAATATAAAACTGACTTTGATAAACATATAATATCATACTGAAGGTCCATTTTATGAAGAAAAAATATTATTATGGAACTTTTTAACTAGATTAGGTCAGGGCCAATTTACCTTCTTATTTAGCTGTCGCGACGGCTCATGCTTAGCGCGTGGCCTGGCATGCTTAGCGCGTGGGCCTGGCATGCAAGCAGCCCTGGGTTCAAATCCCGAGGGAGGCGGGCGTGTCAATAGTGTATATTTGACTTGACAACATTCTATAGTTCACATGATGTAATTTTACACTTGAACATTTGAGTTGTTTTCTACAATTTCTCGAAAGCAAGTCAAACGATTTTGATTAAATTTTGTAGACAGCGTGCTAAGAGCTAATCCTTTATTTGATTCTTTTAATTTACCTGAAGGGTAGTTATAAAGCAGCTATCGTCTGCACAAATTTAGGCTTATGTCTTACATGGCGAACAATATAAATAATTATATATATATGTAGGCCCTATATGGTGAGGCTGAAGCAACTGAATACGTACTCCCTGGAATACGGCATCCTATTTTATATCAGAGTATGAAGTGAAAATTTTGTATTTTCCATGCTTTTAGGTTAGAGAAAGTTTTGTGAGTAATAAATAACATTTCTCATGTTAGAATCCTCCTGAATACGATAATATTCTCGACTAGGAATGGCTAGGTTGCAAATATTTTTTTTTACATTATTTATGTATTAATACCGCAAATGAATTAAATAATTGTGTTATTAAATTAGCTCTATTAACTAAAGACTACGTAGCCTCAGTCGAAGTAAGGAATGGAGTCGGTATTGACAACCAGTAAGGAGAAGGAAATACAAATAGCATGGTGTTTCTTGACCCAGCTGGGGTTACACTCCGGGTCTCCAGGCTGGGATGGAGCGCGTGTTGGCCGGTAGCGAGTGCAGTCCAGGCCATTTATTTTTAGTGCACAGGGATCTTCTCACTCACATCATGCATATACTTAACAACCATTACGTCACGGCTTACTTCACGCTTTCCAAAACATCTAAAATGCGGAAACCACGTGGTGTTTACTACTCCATCCGTCTTTTGGGAAGATATCAGCTAGCAGAATTACTGCTACGTTATTATTTACCCTTAATTATTATTCTTTATTTAATATTATTGAGTGCCAGAATGGTACTTTATGAGATTGTGTGTCCGTAAATCTGTTTGTCTGTCTGTATGCGCGATAACTCAAATACGCTTTATTGGATTTTCATGAAACTTGGTATACGCATTTATAACGTCCGTGGAGAGGAGCCTATTGATATTGGTCCAAATCGGTTGAGCGGTACCGGAGTAATGCCCAATTTAGTGCCTATTTATGGCAGTAGGCCTATATTAGAAATAATTTATCAAATGCAAATCAGTTCTCATGACAACACGTTGTTTTATAGTGTTCATATACGGCTTTGGAAGTTGAAATACATTTAGCTAAGACCAATAACACTATCCACATATTCTTCACATACGCTTATCAAACTAGACCGTTAAACCGGGCGAGGTGACTGAGATGATAATGTCATGTACTCGCATTCTGGAGGTACTAGTTCAAATCGCGTAACAGGCGAATTTTACATTTTTTTAAATGTGATTGTGTGACTGTCAAGATATCACAAATCTGTATATTTCTGCTGGTGCTGGACGATTTTAATCTCATTAAAAAAACTGGACCTTTGTTCTTTTGAAAGCTCTGCTTAATGAAACGATCTGGAGCTTAACTTGGAAATCAATTACAAAAATAACTTATTTTCTGCATATCATAATTGCTATTACCACTGATTAAACAAAAGCATTCGGGCACTTTGTTACACGTTGTTTGTAAAATAACTTATTTTCTGTTCATCGCAATTGCAATTATCACTGATTAAACAAAAGCATTCTGGCACTTTGTTACATCAGTTTACCTGATTTTATTAATGACTACTATTGTTATTACTGTGATTATTATCAGTCTCGTCAGTAGAAATACATAAAATGAGGCATTATTTATTTACTATCTGTAGCTATTTGTGTTTAATATGTTATTAATTGACTATTCCCCTCAATACAAACCAAAAAATTAAGACTATGAAGACACACAAGATTTTTCCAAACAGATGTCCAGCGTATCTGGTTCTTTCACATAATTGTTCATCGAATTTAGTATATTTCGAGTTAAGTTGTAGCAGGTCTCCTTTATCTCTTTCTACCATTTCTATACCGTATATAGCTTTTAGCCTTTTATATTCGATTATCATTCATTCTCTGCATGCGGCCGTATCACTTCAGTATTCTTTGTTAGGTATGTTCTCTTCCCACCAATATTCGTATTTTTACTACACTCATTTTTTCTCTTCTTGCTTCTAGCTTGAAATCCACTAAAGGGTATGATCATATCATTATACGCGTGTCTCCTAAAATTAGCAAGTGCTTATATATTATCATTGTATAGCGAAACAGACCGCTGGCGTGTGCTTGTGGTTAGCTACAAATCAGTCGGCCCGGGTTTGATTCCAGGTACCTATTCCGAATTTTCTGAGTTCAGGGGTGCACTCAGCCTCGTGATTCACAATGAGGAGCTACTTGATAGAGAAATAGCGGCTCTGGTCATGGAAACCACCATTAACGGCCGTGGGTGTCGGCATGCTGACCACATGTCGCCCAATCCTGCCATCTTCCTAGGGTAGATGACGCATCGACCGGGTGATAGCCCTAGTCCCTTCAGGGATGTAGCGCCACGGAGATTAGTTTAGTTTAGTTTAAGAACGAAATATGCTAAGGCTCAAATTCCAAAATTTTTTTTATGAATTGTACGAAGATCATGTTAAATTGAACTATTTTAATCATTTTAGGTTTATTTCCACAGTACGGTGTTATTATTATTGTTGTTATTTCATTATAATTATAATCTCTAATATCCGCTGAACATTTACAAAGGGAAAACGTTTTAAAAAGGAATAATAAAGTTATACAGGTCTCGTTAGACGAGTGAAAGAGTTCATATAAAGTTTAGTTTACCCCTGCCTTTCCGAAGGCAGAATAGAACTCTACAAATGAAGAACACTACAATAAAACTCTACAAATGAAGGCATTCTACAGAAAACCACATGCCTGAATGGAATAAATACGTGTTTCATTTGAAATTATATTGTATAAAAACTTTACATATACAGTATCCTACACATATGTAAATATTGGCCAACAGAAGTTATGTTATATAATTTAAACCCCATTATAGATATAGGCCCATATAATACTGATAAGCAGGGCCCGGATTTTGATGACATGTCATCTTTTAACTGATACATCATGGACGTTGCCCATTAGTGCAGGTATTCTGATCATGATGCCTAGATTACAAAAATTGCAATTTTTAGGGTCATTTTTTGGTCATTTTTTCAATTTTCCATTTTTAGGTCATTTTTATAATTCAAAGTCATTATTTGGTCATTTTTTTTACCACTTTATGGTCTTTTATTCCCAAATTTCATAATTCTAGGTCATTTTAAATGTTTTTATTTTTGTGTGTGTTGTTTCTTGCATTATGTGGAGTTTTTATGCATTTACTTACATTTAATATTATGAGAACTCTAAATAATCACAATTAAATATATCTTGTAAAAATAAAGTGATCCCTATACAAGCCATGGAGGCCCAGAGAGTTCCAAGAGGTTGAGGCTCCCAGATTTTGGACATTCGGCATGTGAAGGTGGTAAGGTTGTCAGCCTTACGCACCGGCCGCCTTTACCCCCAGGATTGCTCCTGGTACTCATTTCTGTTAGAGGCTGAATCGACCCCAGGGCCATAGTGTCACCGGAAGGATTAGGCCAACTGAAAAACTCCAACGACCTCATCGGGAATCGAACCCGCGACCTTCCGGTTTGTAGCGCAGCGCCTCAACCACTACGCTACGGCGTACCCCCAAACATATCTTGTTGTAATTTTAATTTGGATACTGAAAGACGGTGTTTGCTGTTTGCATTTACCGTATGTGCCAATTAACTAATTACAAGCTTATATAATGGGGTCAAAAATAACGTAGAACAGACACAAAAATTTGACGATTAAACTAGCATTTTCACATACATTTTTGGGTCATTTTTATTACTTTTTGGGTCATTTTTGTTAATTTTGGGGTCATTTTGTAGCTCACTTTAAAAGTATTTTTAGGTCATCAAAATCCGGGCCGTGCTGATGAGCTTCAAACTAGCCGAATGATTATTTTACTTACAAATTCACTTTTAATTTCAAATTAATTATGAAAATGTTACCTATCTGTAAGTACAGATATGCCTACTGTACTTTGGCATACGTATGAACGATGTAATTTACAAGTTACCTGTAATTATGAAAATGTTCGACATTTTATGGCTGATGTCGCAGAGAAAAATACGATTTTCAGATTATTATAATTATCTGTAATGGCAAATACAATCTACCATCGTATAAATATTTGAAATTAACAAAAACGGGCCTACCGCTGTGGCGTATGGGATGCGTTCGCTCCTCTCACGCAGCGGGCCCGGGTTCGATTCCTGGTCGTGACAAGTTATCTGGTAAGGTAACTTTAGGCTCTTGTGGTCCCCGGATATCATCTGGCCGTCATTATCATCTTCATCCCATCCTCGCCCTGCTCGGAGTGAGTGTGTGTGAATGGTGTATCTCGTCCTATGTGTTCGTGTTGGTCTCGGAGGTGGCCCCGGCATTGATCACTCATCTGGGGAGGCCCTCCATGTCCTTGTCTGGTCAAAAAAGTATGTATGTGATCCAAAGATAATCCCTCTCCCGACAAGTCACGGCCCTGTAAGGCCCGGGCGGTTTGGGTCGCTTAAATCCTAAAAGGGAGAGGTAAAACTAAGATAAAGAAAGAAAGAACAAAAACGGAGAATATATATTAGGGTATCATTACCAGGCTTTAAAACTTAGTGCCCGATCGAATATGTTAACAGCAACCGTACTGTACAGACTTTGCTCGGCGTATGCCCTAGCTACATGCTAGTTCACGTGATAGTAAACAAACCGTAATACAGATATAGGAAGACCACAAAATAACTTCTCATTATCTAAACTCACATTACAATCATGCAAAACGATACTTTCTCCTGTTTGTGTATAATAGTCCCTCCCAAATGTTTCAATATATGTTTGCGTTGTAGAACACTTTACTTTCAGCATGTCGAACACGTATTATAAATTTAAACACGCTCAATGACAAGGTACACTGTTGACCAATTTGAGATGCACCGTACTACGAGAGCATTCACTTCTCAGTACTACTATCAATGACTGTCTTATCAGCGTACGCAATCACCCTCCACCCCCTATACTCAGGTTGTTGGTAACCGGAATCAACTCCCTCTGTGGGTTCGGGCACTAAGTTTTAAAGCCTGATCATTACTCAAGATAGGATACGATGAGTTTTCAGACCAAATTTTAGACAGAAAAAAAAGAAACGTATACATCGATTTGAAGTCGGTGCATCGATACATAAGATTGACATCCCTGTGCACCGAGATTTGTTTTCTATCTAGGATTGCTCTTGCTAATGTACCTATTATATTTTTAAAAACTGAACTGTAGGTCTAGTAAATTTAAAACATTTTCCTTAGAGGACCTAAACTTCATAAGGCTGTACAGCTTAAGCACATACAATATAGTTGTTTCTACAGAACTTTTTTTGTAGTTACATGTCTTATTAGTAGAAATATTTATATTATAGAAAGGGTTAGCCCTGTATTCATAAGTTGCTCAAAATAAAGTTGAAGTGGGTCAGGTCAGTCTTCAAGGACGCGGAGTAATTAAAAAAGTGAACGTAGGTCAGTAATTCCGTGTCGCACGCTTATGTAACATTCTACACACATTGCTGACTCGTGTCCACTTTTTGTTTAGGCCTACCACTGACCACCTCCCTCGCTCAATCGCCAGCTCGTGTGTGCTTCACACAAACCTCAAGACAATATTCTTCTGATCTATCTTAAAGGAATCTAGGATACGGGTAGAGTGAATGACAGATACTCCCCTTAACTTCGTGGCTATAAGGGCATATTGTTTTGACCCCGACTCTTCTTATGGGATAAGATTATATAAAGGATCCCTACTGTGTCAGGTGGACATTTAGTACCACCCATAAATTCCTTTCGTTCTAATGGTCTATATTTTAGAGTGTTTTCTAAGAGGAAAGTTATACACATAATTGACAAATATACCAGTAAATACTTGGCATAACTTAAATATTATTAATAAATTTGACATCAGAGTTACTGGACGTGCATCCTCACCACAATGCAATGAGGATATCATCTACAGTCAGGTCTGTAGGGATTTGGAGTGATATCTGGAATGAATCCGGGACACTTCGTGGGTAATTGAATGCTCGCAGCATCTGCGTCTTTAATCACAAATCACGATTAAAGCAACATTTCCTCTAAATAGTTTAATGTCACTCGTTTCAGTGTCTAAATTCTTCTTACTACCTACTTTACGTTTATACTTCAACGCTGTAAATACTCAGTCAGCCTTAACACTGAACACATTAGCTTAATACCACACAGGACTACTGTCAGAAGAAAAAAACTTCTTTCTCCTAACCGCGGTTAACTAATCTGAAATTCAATAATAATTAATAGGCCTTATTTACTTACTTACTTATTTACTCACTTACTCAATGGCATTAGAAGATTCCAAAGTAAGCTAAAGGAATATTATCTATTTTATGGAACCCGAAGGTTCACTGCCGCGCTTATCTGAGCCCGCCATTCAACCCTGTTCTGAGCAAACTTTATCCAACCATCCCTCGCAAATCCGACTTCCCTTGAATACATGTCTATCCTAATATTGTCCTCCCACCTCCGTCTAGGTCTTCCAAGTGGTCTTTTCCCTTCGGGTCTCCCCGTCAATATTTTTGAGACATGTCTTTCCTCCCCATGCGCGCAACATGCCCAGCCCATTTCATCCTCCGTGATAATATTAATAGGCTTACTTTCTAAAACTAAATTGATACTTTCATAAACAACTTAAGAAAGTGTGAGCCAGATACTCATGCACAGTCAGAAGGTTATCTGAAATGTTAAGAACTGTATATTTTAGTTACATCTTCTTGAACGTATCACACCACATCTTACGACACTTGTTTAAGCCTTTCAGTGTGACTTAAAGCCAATTCCCATAGAAAATCGAAAATACCTGAATGACATAAAGGCATGGAAGGGTTCATGGTGTGTGACAAGCACAATGTACGACCGGCTCATAAGACATCACGTACTTACACAGACAACCAACAGAGAAGGTTCAGATTAGGTGGGCCTATTAAGTAAATTCCAATACTGCATTCGCCTTTGCGAAAGCGAAAATCCCCAAAAAATCCACACTCAGAATAGCCGGACCAATTATTTAAACCCAAGGTATCCCAAACATGAGTCCTCCAACGTGTCCGTCAAAGCCAAACCACGAGGTACGAAACTTTTAAAAATACAATGAATTATTATTAGGGAGAGATTTTCTATTGTCATGAAGTATTTGTGTTTTATTTCAGTCACGTTTCCACTGGACCTTATAAAAACACGACTGCAAGTGCAAGGAGAAGTGGCGGCAGCCAAGGAAGGTGTGTCAACAGTAAGTACCTGTACCAGAAGAAGTGTGTCAAATGAAACTGAGCATTGCCTCGGGGGCATACTCAAGTTCCGAGAAACCGGATAAAGCTGCTGTTCATGGAAGAGTACGGTCATCTGGAAACTCTGCCTACTCACGTCTAAAATATTCTGATTGCCATAAATCCTTATATTTATATAACCGTGTTGCCATATTCACTTGCACATTGATACAAAACAAGAATCCCAAATTTTAGATTGAACGATTGAAGTAGTTGGTTATATGGTTATTTAACGACGGGGAAGTATAGTGGATTCCACGATAAGACGACTTCTTACCATACCATCGTTTTTGTACAAAAGAAAACAATAGCATTGTTCCCTAATCCTAAAATCTATACTAGTTATGCATCGGTTTTGGGGTAACCTCTTTGCGGTTTTCTAATAGCGCAGCTATTTCTGAATTAAAATATTTACTGTGAACAGTTCTAATCACAACAAAGCTTAAAGTAATTCTGCTTTGGTTTTGATGGGTTTGGGCCCACGCGACGATCAGCTTCTTTGTACTGTAACAGAAGGAGGGAGGGTATAATATGTTTCCTTAGGAACTAAAGGATATTAGGATCTGTCTACTTACAGCTCATGGAGTTGATGTTCACTGATTATAGGTCTAAGTGAATAAGTTAAAATGGTGTAAGTAGCAGCAGTGGCGGACGCAGAATTTTGTCGGGGGGATTTGAATAGGTAGAAAGAATAAAAAAAAAACCAAACAAACAAACAAAAACTAACTTGCACATATAATTAGTTTATAAAACTTACATTGCCTTTTTTTCAAATTTCGGAGGGGGGGGGGATATATCCCCCTGCGTCCGCCGCTCAGCAGCAGTTCTAGGAAGAAAGTCGTCATTACATGGAAAATTCTGTATTGCAACTTAGGCCCGTGACCGTCGCCGGTGAACCAGAATTTTGTCTCGCAAGTGTTCTTTTACATGCCTATAAATCTATAGACATGAGGCTCTCACACTTATGCACACATGTATGTCACCGACCTGGGCCACAATCGAATCCGCGACATTGAGCACAAAAAACAATGACATATCCACTGCTCTACTGAGGCCGAGCAATGAAGTGAAATTGTAAGGGAAATAGAAAGGTTTTGTCTTTTCGACATCGGTTTATTTCGAAGTGATAGGCCATTCGATCCTATTTTCATTACCGTTACCGGCCTCTTTCACTCGGTATTATCAATTTTTAGATAGTCTCAAAAAATTTACCAGGCATGTTTCCAGTTTTTATTTTTACTTCTTCTTTATCTAAGTTTTACCTCCCACTGGTAGGAACATTGATGCTACCCATGCCTCCCGGGCCTGACACGACTGCGACCTATCGGAGAGGGAGTTTCTATGGATCACATACATACTTTTTTGAACAGACAAGGGCATGCAGAGCCTCCCCGAATGAGTGATCAGACCAATGCCGGGGCCACCTCCGAGATAATACGAACACATAGGATGAGACACGCCAATTGCACACACGAGGAAAAAACCCAACTAGCAAAACTCGTCCTGACTAGAAATCGAAGAAGACACTGAACGCAACCCCCCACGCCACAGCGATGACGCCGTTTTAAATACTAAGTTATTTTAATTATAAATGATATTCCGCTGGCAGTAGAAAACTATTAACAAATTTAGCCGATATGAATTATATTAAAAATCAAACTAAAGAATGTACATTTAAACAGCAGCGACTAAGAGCGCTATAAGTTATAACAGTAAATTATCTGTTGACTATTTTCTCCGGAAACGGTGTAAATTGGCACAATTAGTTCCATATAAATTTCACGGAGTAAATGACCGGAACCTCTAACTATAGCTTCATAAACAGGAAAGAGGCCCATCCTTGTATGGGGTAACTCTAAAACTTGTATTTTTCCTTATGCCGGACCGATTTAATTACTTTGTTTTTAAAACATCTAACTTTTTTGTCTATAATTAGACCCAATGAGTGCAAGAAAAGGCAACAGCTGAGTTAGTCTCGACAATTAGGACTAATACTTACATTGACCTATTTTTTGTTCAGGTTGAGAAAATATTATATTTTAATAGTAAGTTAATTAAAAGTACGATATGTATAGTTGATTTTGACTGATGTTTACTTATCTGCTGGCATAATTGTTTGGAATCTTAGTGTTGTCTTAAAAAATCTTAATCCATTAAGTAAGTGCAATTTTAAAGTATCTCAAAATGACCATAAACTTTAAAGTTTAAACCGATATCCTTTGCTTTTCTTAGTCCAATTCTGAATTTGGCGTCAAATATTGTGGAGTAATCGTTCGATATCGGGATACTAGTTAAAACTTGGCATTTGCTACCAGATTTTTCCGAGGTTCACGCAAATTAAATAGCTTTTATTACGGAAAATACAGATTTTTCAACTGTAAAAATTAGTCAGTGATGTTAGTTTTGCTTACAGATCTAAGTATAATATTATTTTATAAACAATTTCAATGCCAATATTTTCAATTAGAGTAAGTTTCACGCCCGATATGACATGTATTTGGCTAATTGGGACCAGGCAGTTTTTCCTAGAGGGAATTGGCAATCCTACTCTTAAACAGGAGGTAACTGAAATGAATCTGAAGAAAGTAAGCGATGCCAAGAAGGTATATTGTGTTCCTTGATTTATCAAGAGCACATAATATTCCAAGAAAAGTTCATCTGAAGGAGAAAACCACACTGTTCTAAGCTTTACTAAGCTACAAGAGCTGTTAAGGAGTTAAGCAACCCGAAATGAAATTAAATTCAGGAGAAATTTATATAGCCATGTTCTCTTCATAAACCGCATTCCCAGTCTGCGTTGACAATATCAACAACTATTTCTCATTGTGGGAGAGATATTGCTTTTCTTCCTCATTCTTACTGTATATGGGGCTAGGGACAGAGCACACTGAAGGAACGCCTCAGAATGAATTTCACTAAGGGCGAAGAAGATGCCCTTACATTCTCGAAGTCTTAGGGGTATATTCTACCCATCTCCTTCAAGCAAAAGTTATATAAAAACAAAAATTAGGAGTTACAATGAACAGTATAGTAAAAATTAATTTCTTGCAGTTAACGACTACTGATTTATATTTACTAATCTGTCAGCAAATTTCTTCCACGAGTAAAGTCACCGATAAATTACAAGATCTTATCTTATCGGTGCAGGGGCTGAGTCCTTACGGACTCTAGCATGTAGGCCGCATAGGTGGGCCCATTGTACACCCTTACGTGCTCCACATACCCTGGGTCCCTCTTATCAAGAGCCCCAGAGGCACGGTACACCACCAGCAACTCTCTGGTCTGGTCAAAAAAGTATGTATGTGATCCAAAGATAATCCCTCTTCCCGACAGGGTCGCGGCCCGGGCAGCTTGGGTCGCTTAAATATCCCTAAAAATGGGAGAGGTGAAACTCAGGTAAAGATAGAAGATAGATAGATAGATAAAACAGAGTAATTTTAATGAAAGAATCAAGGAAAGCCGAAGCTAATTAAAATGCTCAGGAAACCATAAACTTTTTACAAGCATTTGAAGTATGTGTAAGTGATTTTTTTACGATACTGGATACTGGAGTTGTAGAAAGAAGACTTGTGCGAGATTTCGTCATATTGCATCAAAGTGTGGAGACGAGAGCGGAAGGATGCAGTGCTATGGTCTGACAAAACGCAAATCCTGCTTGTTGAAATTCCTTTACCAATTCCGCTTGGCATCCTTTAATATAAATCCTTTATATAACAGCAAAGAATACGAATTATGAAACGAAATGTTGCGATGATTCAAATAGGCTACGTCGCTACGAATAATACTAATAATCGCGTGCTATAGGGTAGGAAGTGTAGGCTTAAATATAACTTATAGGCCTATATTTTAATAATTATACTATCATCCTATTTTTTCGATAATAATTATTAACTATCAAATCCTAAACAGAAGTAGGCGTACGGATGTCTGTAAGCACTATTTGGGAACAGTATTATTATTATTATTATTATTATTATTATTATTATTATTATTATTATTATTATTATTATTATTATTGTTGTTGTTGTTATTATTATTATTATTATTATTATCCTTATCCTTTTACTTACAATCAATGTTATTATTCGTTGCAGGATTAATACTGTTACTCGTTATAATCAATATTAAGTATGTCTCTGAGCGGGAAAGTTGAAAAATTAAAATACAAAGATGAGGATATAAAATGAAAGACAGATATTTACTCTGTATCGTAAGAAAATACTTAGATATTTAAGGATGAAAAGTTAGATGTGGAAACAAAGAAATGGATAACTATGAATGTTATAGAAAAACGAGTATTAAATAGAAGAAAATAAATTAAATATAGAATGAAGAAGGCAAAAGTGATGAAGAATAGTAATAGCTTGTTGAAGAAAATATAAAACAATAGAATTTAAATATATAGGAACTGTAAATAAACAAATATCAAAATAAAATACAGAAAAATTTAACAATACAATCGTAAAAATTAAGAGACGATTACAGAACTAATGGGCAACAAGGTTGAATATTGAATACAGATAATGAAAACAGAAATAAAATAATTAAAGTTGGAAGACACGAAAAGAGAAAGCATTTGATCGTGTATTGAAAGTTAAATACTATAATTACAATGTATAAAAGTTGGACGAAATAAAAATATTTTGCCATAAGACGAAATAAAAGCAAATTTAAAACAAAGATTCACACAGAAGCTGCAAACTCAGAAGTGCACGCGGATTTCCGTTATGTGCTTCAAACAGTGGCAATAAAACATGCTAATTAAATTGTAAAGATTTTATAAGGCATAATACATTTCTTGTTCGTAAATGTTCGGGTATTTCCATGACGGAATGTGATGGGTTCCTCACTTCTTCTTCTTATCTTTACATGGCATGGGAAACTACACCACTAGCCACGATAATCCTGCATTAGTGGCCCACAGGTTAGCAAGCTTTTCTTAGACCCAAACATCGCGGGTTCACACCATGGGCGTCCGCAGAAATTTTGTCAAGGAGGGGCCAATGAACAAATTACTGCCACCACCACCAACACTATGCTACTACGACCACTCTATTATAATTATTATTATTATTGTTATTTTATTACTCTTCACAATATTGCTGCTATTGTTATTGTTGTTGTTATTATTATTATTTATTATTATTATTATTATTATTATTATTATTATTATTATTATTATTATTATTATTATTATTATTATTATTATTATTATATAATCAACATCCTTCATTTACTGTAACTGGACTATGGTCATGGAAAACATCTGATGTATGCACTCACATGACTTTTCATACACCTTACAATTTCATAGGTACTATTCATATCAAATATAAAATGCGACATTTTCTTGCCTTAGCTTCATTATAACAAAATGTTTGGGTATAAACGGTTTCAAGTTTAGGGGACGTAATTATTCCTACAAGCTAATATCTAGTCAGCTGTTACAGCTTGTTTTCATCCAAACAACGCGAACATACAGCAGTATTTGGAGACTTAAACCTCATTTCACATTAGTTGTTTATAGTCATTTAATTTAGAGGTTTATGTGTAAACAGTTTCCAGGGAGGGGCAGCGGCCCTACCCTGCCCCCCCCCTTCCGGACGGCCATGGTTCACACCCAGCTCAGCATGATGTCTTTAGGGATGGAAAGTAAAGCCTTTGGTTTCGAGCCACAGATTTACTGTCTTATAAAGAATTCCATACATTGAAGAAAAGTACCCTGCGAAGGAGTTCTGTTCTGTTCTTCTGGCATTCAACTGTGTCCAGTTTGAATTTTAACTTTTAAAAGTATTAAGTTGGGACTAATGTATTTGAAAGGTTTTGTTATAATGATAAGAACTATTAAAATATGTAAAGTTAAGTTACATTATTTCCATTCTGCATACTTTGATATTATTATAAGATGTAAAATATAACTTTACACCTTGTTTATTTCAGGCACCATACAAAGGTACCTTCAAAACTGGATTAGAGATTGTACAAAAAGACGGAGTAATGAAATTGTGGGAAGGCTGGACACCTGCAATCTGGAGGCATGCTGTGTACAGTGGTGTCCGTATAGTAACATACCAGGAATTACGAAAAAGACTTCTCAAACCCAACCTAGATGGTTCTTATCCTTTCTGGTAAACCAGCCTTCACAAAGCACTCTCTAATGTATGGAGAAGTAAAAAAAGAGTGAGAATAATTTTTTACTCCTAGAGTGAACTAGGGATGGTAGAACTTGATTTTCTTCATTGCAGCTGCCATTGAATTGTATACATTTGGTCATCACTTTTTTACCAGTTCTTAAAAATGGGCTAGAAAGATTCCTTAGATACCACTACTTGATATTTTATTGTCTCTTTAGGGCGAGATGTGGGATGGGAATGCCAGCATGGTCTAATAGTTAGCATTGCTGATTATGAATCCACAGGTCTGGGTTTAATCCCTGGATATTTCTGAGGTAAAGGGGTCTAGAATGGGCTGCATTGAGCCTAGTGATGCAAACTGATAAAGAAGTAGCAGCTCCGGTTCAGTAAGCCATCGATAACGCCCATGGGAGTTGGCATGCTGACCATATGCCTCCAATTCTCCCATCTGCCTATGGTAGATGACACAGCGGTTGAATGGCATTCTTAGACCCTCAAAGGGATTTAGCGGCATGGAGTTTAGTTTAGTTTTAATGGGTTGTGAATGATTATAAGCACATAGGTCTCTTGCTCACTGTACTAAATCTGGGACAGAATGATATGCATGTCCATAGGCCTCTCAGAGTTCAAATCCCCTACGAGGCCCCACCAAATTACCCTCTATCTGACAATGAAGTTACCACTCCACATATACCACTCCCCTTATTTACAGTCGTACAAATTGAGCTCAAAGTTTGATAGGGTCCAAATATGGGAGAGATCCAAAGTGGACTCTGCATCAGTTGCATAACAGATATCAGAGAAATGAAACAGGATGATGGTGAGAAAAAAGGAAATGAAGGGTAAAGCAAAGAGTGTTGGTGGGATAAGAAAGGGAAACAGGAATACTTCGAGAAAATCACCGTTACATCAGGGCTTCCCCAATAAATGACATGCCTGCCTACTCTGGCTTAGAACTCTGAAACGCTTGCATCCCAGGCCTACGTGCTAAGTATAATCCACATTTGTCACCGTCTTCAGAAATCTATTAATGAATCAAAATACCGGTACTTCTGGATTTGGATTTGTAAAGAAAGTCGTGTGGAGCTAGATCCATGCAGTATGGACATGCAAGCTGCATTAGTCAGACCAAATGTTTGGCACGAGGTCATACAATATCACAAAGAAGGTGCCAAGGAGATGGATACAACTCAGGATATTTTGTCAGATGTAGGCTACTACTCTCCATTAACACATGTTTATGGGGGAACATTATGTTAGTAAACCATTCCATAGATTTCAGAAAACAAAATCACCATTCTTTTTCCTGCTGATTGAACATAACTGGACTTTTTTTTATGTTGTAAAACCAGGTGATTTTCACACTGAATTTATCTTTTCAGTTTTGGATTCATAAGGGGTGAAGTTAATAGCAATCATATATGCCTTGCCATACTCCACTACCATAAGCCGAAACTCCTAACAAACATCCACTCTCACCTATTCTGTTCAGGTATAAGAAATCTTCGATCTGGCACAGAAACATCTCATTTCTGAGTGATGGTGCACATTGGTGAATGCATTTCCAAAGAAAATTGGTAACATGTCAGCCAGTGGCGGACGCAGAATTTTTTTCGGGGGGGGGGATTTGAGTAGGTACAGAAGGAATACTAAAAAAAATTAATTAACTCACATATATAATTAGTTTATAAAACGGGCCACTTAGAGTGCATATATAGCCTTTTTTCAAATTTCGGGGGGGGGGGATCTATCCCCCCAATCCCCCCCTCTGCGTCCGCCACTGATGTCAGCAGTCTACCCACAGCTTTTTCTATGGTCTTCCCAAACCGTGTGTAAATCATGGGAGGCCTATCATTCACTGCACTTGGTTTACCTCGCCTTGTTGTCAGAAGACAACCCTCCTTGAACTTTTTCTTTTTGAACCACCAAATCCCATTAGGACATCATCACGATACGCCTCCTGTAATATTTCTGTAGAAGCTCATAAAATTTAAGGCGGAAAACTATTTCTCTGGCATAGGGAAGTAGCGATTCCATCGCCCAGTGAGAAATCACTGCAATCAGCCACCTGAGAATTGTCAGGAAGACTATAATGTTTGGATTATGGAGGAAATGCCCTAATGAAACACCTTTTTGGGTTCTATAGATGCATGTGAATTTGCATTTTTTTTTCTTCTTTTTCTTTTTCTTTTTCAGTCACATGGAAACGTTTTTCTCATGAAAAATTGTTTTAATACTCTAGGTTCATTGTGAGGTCTAGTAAAAAAAAAATATATTCTCACTCTTTTTTTAATAGCCTCCCTAGAATTCAGTAACGCACATTGATGTTTTTAAAATTAGGTAGACGGGTCGGAATTAGACTATTTCACTCTAACTATAATAATAATAATAATAATAATAATAATAATAATAATAATAATATAATTGTCAACCTCCGTACAGTAAGGTAAGATAGAAAGTTTAGTGTCACTACATTGCAGGGATTTAAACGATTACCATAGTCTTTTCACCATTTCAGATTCTCTTTCCCATTTGTTTTACCAATTCATCAATAAGTACAAACTATTTTAGTTCAGTAATGGCATCCACAAAATTAAAGATAGAAGTTAGATTCCATTAGTTCAATACAGAAAAATTATGCAAGAAAATTAAGCCCTTCAATATTTTTATAGTGTATGAAATTTTATTTGCTAACTACAGTTATCTGCTAGTAATGTGTGAAATACAAAGCCATGTCTTGCAAATAATTATAGACAATTCTCTGTATATCTTATGGCTTTATAGAATAGTACTTTTTGTATGTCAATAACACATATATTTCATTTTTAGGAAATCATGCTTAAATGGTATGCTATCTGGAGTGATTGGCCAATTTTTAGCAAACCCTGCAGACCTAGTCAAAGTACAAATTCAAATGGAGGGTAAAAGACGACTACTTGGGCTTCCTCCACGGTAAGTGCCAGTGCATTAAAGAAAATATACATATGAAACTGTGTGAAATAATACTATCTACACTAAATCTGAGGAACATGAGAAATACTTAGACACAATAACTTCGAGATTTAGATTAATAAACAGAAGAGAGTATCATGATTATGTTGTTCTGACCCTAAACCATTCTAAACTACCAAACACAATTCAATTACAAGCACTGTAGCCTATTACTGATAATGGCTGATGTGACATTAGAATAAATGTGTAACACGATGCTGAGAAATACCTATACAGCCATCTCTTTTTGTTTCTTTCTGTAAACACTAGCTAACAATAAACAACTAACTAATGTTAAAACTTTGCTCTGTTTCGATAACAAGAACTATAAATCACAAAGTATTTATATAATTAGAAAGTACAAGACAATATGCAAATTTCAACTTTAACAATGAGGTACCAGTTGACATTGACTGCCGGCATGGTCTTGTGGTTAGAGTCGCTGACTACAGATCCGTCGGCCCAGGTTCGATCCCTGGTACCTCCTCGGATTTTTCTGAAGTAGGGAGGTCTGGTAGGGGTGAACTCAGCCTCGTGATTCAAATTGAGGAGCTACTTGATAGAGAAGTAGCAGCTCCAGTCATGGAAACCACCATTAACGGCCGTGGGTGTCGACATGCTGACCACATGCCCCCAATCCTGCCATCTGCCTACAGATAGATGATGCAGTGGTCGGGTGGTAGGCCTTGTCCCTTCGGGGATGTCGCGCCACTGAGTTTTACCAGTTGACATTAAAAATTTGTGTGGTCTGGATTCAGTTAAACAGAGTTTGTAGCAAATTATTACCATATAAAAGTAGTGTATACATTGATCTTATTTCTGGATTACATGCATAAAAATACGACTTAAATTAAAGTAGTGAAATAAAGTATTGTCTGAAACCAAGTACATTTGAAAAAACTAAAATTTTTAATATACACTGACCTGCAGATTAAAATTTATTAATTTAAAGAGTACTGATACATGTAGGCCTACGATACTCTATGCCAATTAAAATTTAAGAATTAAGTACCTTATAATAAAATGTAAAATGGTAAAACAACTTCTATATACATAAATTAAAAATTGTAAGGTCACAATACAATAAAAGTGCTGAAATCTTGAGACATCCACTGTTAAAGATCTCTTCATAAATGAGTGCTTGTAAATGGAAGCTTAGATTAAAATAGTAAAATCGCACTTCTCTTAAATAAATAATAAGAGTCACATCTAATTATGTTCTGGTACCAAATGAAGAGCGGCTGCGGTGGTCTAGAGGTAGTGTGCCCACCTCTAGGTCCGAAGGTCACGGGATCAAGCCCGGCCACAGTCGATGGGTTTTCAGGACGTAAAAATTCTGGGCACGGAGTCCTCTGGGAGGGACTTTAAGCTGAGGGGCCCGTGTTGTAGATTTACGGCACGTAAAAGAACTCCAAGCCTAAATTAGAGCCTCTGGACAAAATTTATCGGTCCATTCATGTCCAATTAATACCTTAGTTTCTGGAGGGGGCTTAAGGGGCGATGGGCTTACCACCTGTCCCTCTGCCCTCTATAGGAAAATAAGCATAACAAAATTCACATCGGTTAACAGAAACCTCCACTTGGAGGTCCTTCGCCCCAACATGGGGGCACGGGCACAGGATTCGAGAGACAGACAGACAGACAGAGAGAGAGAGAGAGAGACAAAATGAAGACAATTATCCTGCTGCTTCCTAGGTTGATGCTGTTACAGGGATGCATTTTGGCACAAGTTATGCTATCTCCATGTAAATCTCCTAAAATTAATTTTATTACCTGATAATCTTATTTTTTCCTATGCCTAGACTTCTTAGGTTGAACTCAATTCTACTATATTAATGGGGGTAGGGGTGGATTTTTCACATTTTAGCTTATATTATCCCCTCATTGACAAAGATAAAATTCATTAATGCTACCAATAAAAACTTATTCCTAAGCCATAGGAGCCATGAGCCACTTTGGATCACAAGCTGTGTGTCAAAACTGCTTTTGAGTCACAAACCCTAAACCAGAAACTGATTGGCAGTCGGGAGCCATATATCAATAGTTCCACCCTGAGCTCCATGAAATTTGGAGTTCCTTGCCAGGATATGAACCTGGACCATTTGCCCCATAGGCTAACTGGGAATCTACATTCAATAACTATTTTTTATAATTTTGTTATCCTTTTGTAGCACAAGTATTGATATTATTCTCTAGAGCATTTTTAAAAGCAATATTTGGCATAGATGTTAATTTTATGAAATGGTAATTTTCTCTAAAATAGTATTGAGTAAATTAGTTTTAAATATGATTTTCTTAGTGGTGTAGTTCATAAATAAAGAAATTCATACTAAAGGAAATATATGTACAGTGAAACCTCTCCTTAAGGACACTCCCAAAGATATGGAAAATCCTCATATAAGGACAGATTATTATGTCCCAAATTAAATAGGCTAATGTAGAAATAATCACAAATTCAACTCTTGTTTACAGACACTCTCAGATAAGGACATAGACAGTTGTTTGACAGTCTTAAATTTTGCTTTACTTCCTAACTATGAACAGAACTTGGATTTAAAAACCTATCTAATGTGATACAAAAATGGAAAATTTAATTTTGAGGACTGTGCAGAAATGTGCTATGAAGATTCCTACATGAAAGAAGACAGTAAGGGTCTCGTGGAAAAACAAAGGCATGAAACTTTACCTGTCTGATGGGTTCATGGTTTCCACAAGATTGTATCCAACACACGACAGGTAGCAGAAGTTTATTTTTCTCTTCTCTTCACTCACTCTCGAAAGACACGGTACCTAAACATAAAGATATGACAAAATTACAATCTTCAAAATTATTGAAGTTATTGAGTGTGTTGTAAGGATAAATTCTTTGTAGGAAACACATAAATAAGCACCCATCTGCAACAGAAAGATGACTTGTTAAAGCACAACAGCATAATAAAAAGCTGAAAAACTGTAAACCTAGAATAAAACTGCATGGCACGGTAATTTCCTTTTAGGTCTTATCTAGTTGGAAGTTGCAAAGAATTTATGGTAGTGAATTTATAAATAAACAAATACATTTCATTTAAAGCATGTTTTAAGTTTATTATTAGATTGGGCAGCCTCTTTTCCAATAAATGACACCTCCCAGACATGGACTGATTGTTATGTCTCTTCGATGTCTATAAATGAGAGGCCTTACTGTAATTAATACATAAAATCCTGACTCTATTCATAATATGCCACATAAACTTACTACAACTTATGATGAATCATGTTCAAAATACTTTATTTTGTATTATCTTTCATTAGTGTAAAGACTCCATTTAAGGCACTGAAGAAGATCTACAAAACTGGTGGTATACCAGGCCTCTGGGCAGGGGCAGTGCCAAATATGCAGAGAGCGGCAATGGTAAACCTTGGAGACCTGACTGGTTATGACTTAAGCAAGAGATTTCTTCTTAGATTTCCAGTATTTCAAGATGATATCATCACTCACACTATAGCAAGGTAATGAAAGTATTATAAAAAGAAGAATTGTTAGTCTACTGCCTCACATGGGAACCTTCCATGCAGAAGGTCAAAACATTCCTTCAGAATTTGTAAATGGGTGTATACTTCTTGAATCTTGAATCTGGGTGACTACTGTTAGAATAATTGATAAAAGAATGTCTGCCAAAACAAGAACAAACTGGCAGTAAATGACTGTTTGTATAAAAAATAAATGAGTGCATGGCTACAAATCGAATATTGCTCAGATAGCAACAGGCACTTTTTTCCTGATAGAGAGTAAAATCAAGTGAGGATTTCAAACTATTTTTGACAGCTTTTATTTGTGCCTCACATTTGTTTAGGTAGCTGATATTTTGTATTTAATCCTTAATTCCTTGTGAATACCTAGCAAGGTATAAATTTCTAGATGGCATCTCGATATGATAGGTTGTGGAAGGTTTCCTTGTCAGTACTTCACTCACTGGCATAAATGATGGAACCTTTATAATTTAAATAATCGCCCATTTAAATTAATAAAGATAAACTTCAGAGCACATAACCTGGTACCATATTGTAGCAAGATTTTATAAATATTTTATAAGCTATATACCGTAATATTTTCCAATGCTCAGTGCCCCAAAGGATTTGCATTGGTTCTCAAAGCCAAAACTTGAAAATTGTGGGAGAGTAAATCTAGCAGGCCTTGGCTAAAGAACATTTGACTGATACAAGTCTTTTGAGTATAATGTTTTGTTTCCAGAAGATTTCCTTCTTTTTTGTTCTCTGTCTGCAGGCAGATTGTTGTAGCTATGAAAAATAACAAGAGTTAAAGAAATAAATCTGTCTGAAATCTCACAATTTTGGGGCTCAGTCAGAATTGAAAAATAAAGAAAGAACAACTTGCTAACTTGACAAAATAGTGACATCGATAGGGCACAATAAGAACAGGGGACGCAGACCTATAGATGCAGACTTAAAATTTGCGATTGGTACTACAATCGAAGCAAACAGGGGAAAAAAAAGCTAAGAGGCCTTGAGAGAATAAACAAAATATTTACATAAATTTAATTTACTATATGAGATGACATAAACTCACTTTTTGCTTCACTTACCATATTTTGGTATGATGCGTTTCAAACACTCTGTCAACTCTGAAAATGGGGAGGAGGCTCCTTGAAACGCGTCATACCAAAATATGCTAACTGAAGCAAAAAGTGTGTTTATGCTCATATAGTAAATTCAATTTATTATAGTTGCTTCACTGTATAAAGTTCCACAAAGTGTTTAAAAATGTTTACACTTCGTCTGTGCCTGAATCTAGCTAATTTTCACATAGCACTAATTGCTAGTTATTTTATAAATATGTGCTGCCCTCTGAACTCCAAAGTTGCAGTTCATATCCTGCTAACAGCAACAAAAGACTTTTTCAGAGTAAAAAAAAGTATCCATTACAGGTAGGTATAGACCCTGAGTTAGGCTGTTTAAAAGAGATGAAACCCTGCCAAGGATTGAGATAATGATGTTATGTCATAAGTAATGAAGCAATGGTTCAATAATGAGAAACAGGAGGGATCCAACGTACACTGGTGAATTTTGTCTACTTATGAATCTCACACAAACTGACTGTGAATCAAATCCTATTCTCTATGAGTATCTTCTCGGACCAGACTTCACCATAATTACTGTTTATTTTCATAATTGCTTAATTTTGCACATAACATGCATTAATTCTTCCCTTAAGAGTTCAGTAAGAGTCCAGCAAACTCGGCACTTGATAACACAGAAATTTGGATTACTCAACGATTATGATGGGAAAAATTAAATAAACAATTTTTGGCAAGAAATGAGATAAACTATTTTGTTGTAATTTCTTGACAGATATAATTTTTGGCTCAAAGAAGAGAAACTATACCCATAATAACATGTTTTATGTTGATTTTTAATGGTGTTTGAGGCCAATTAATTCAATTTTAATTTTCATAATAACAGTTTTAATTTTTAAACCCTTATTCCCGATAACTCGGTATTTTGGAAACTTCACGTTCTTTAGATCCATACTAGGCCGAGTTTGCGAAACTCTACTGTATTTACAATCAATGCTTATCTCAACTGCTAAATGCTTTGTGTTGTAATCACAATAGTGGTGGGTGGATGTAGCTTCTTATCAGATTGTCTTCTGTTGAGATTTCAAAAATTAATTAATCTATTTATTTATTTTATTTTTTTGCACGAATACTTTCTCCTATATTGACTCAGCCTCTAACAGAAATGAGTACCAGGAGCAACCCGGGGGGGGGGGGGTAAAGGCAGCCGGTGGCGTAAGGCTGACAACCTTACCACCTTCATATGTGCCGAAAGTTCAAAATCTGGGAGCCTCAACCTCCTGGAACCCTCTGGGCCTCCATGGCCTGTACAGGGAACACTTTATTTTTTTTACTTTCTCCTATATTAATTATAGCTTCTATAACTGTTTTAGTAATTTGATTTCATATTCTATTCAATGCTTTTCCTACCTAGAAGGTGCTGCTATTGTTGACTTATCTGCTCATTGGAATTTAATATTTTTCTATAACTTACTGGGTTTCACCATTCCTTTTTGTGAGCTCAACATAAACTTCAGAGTCTTTATAATTTATCTAGTAGATGCCTGATTTTTATTGGAGATGTTCTGTCTTTATGCTGTTTTTGATAGAATTATGCTATACCTATTCTGCAGTCTAGTGAAATACTTTCCTTTTAACTTTATGAAGAAAATATCTTATATTTATGTGGTCATTTTTAGTTTGGTCACATCTTAATTTATTTTTGTCTCTTAAATTGCTGTACCTTCTAGTCCTGTATTAATTTTTATTGTATGTGTATGTGTTTGTTGAAGTCATTGTAGTCATTATAAATTTATTGTTTACTAATCTATTGATCAGTGCATATCATGACAGTAATAATTCTACATGAAGGGCTTCCATATTATATTATGGCAAAATTTAACCAATAATTGTTTTGTTACTTCACTTAGGCCTAAATGAATTACCTGTTTGTTTAAACCTGAACCTGTATTATTTGTACAGTTTTAACACATTCATTATGGGCTATGGAGATGTCCATACCTTATGTATCCAGTGGTAGGCAACAAGCCACAGATATATTGTGTTACTAAGGGGCCTTTTCATTGGCGTATTAAGACATAGGCTCGGGCCTAGGGCAGCAAATCTTTGAGGTGCAACAAAATTCAACTATACTCAGTTTTATAACATAAAAAATGTATTTTCACAATATCACTTAGACTTGCCATTTACAAACGAAAATATTTTTATTTCTTATTGTAGGTTCAATCAGTATGAATACTGGAATATGGCATGTGATCTGATTCTTCTCCAGTCCCAATAACAATGCTTGAATATATGTTATTTCTGTTGGTAACTTGATATACAGTAAGTTAAACAGGGCAGCGGTGGTCTAGAGGTAGCATGCCTGCCTCTGGATCTGTAGGTCGCGGGATTAAACCCGGCCGTGGTCGATGGACGTAAAAGTCCTGGGCACGGAGTTCTCCGGGAGGGATTTAAGATGGAGGGCCTATTAGAGCCTCTGGTTAACATCTCTCGGAAGACTTTGGGAAAGGAAGCCAAGAGCTTCTCCACCAAAGGGGCACACAGTAAGCCTTCTAGGCTGATGTGCGGGAGGTCTCTACAAACTCTCTTCAAGCCCCCCGTGGGGGGGAAAAAAAAAGAAGTTAAACATCATGGCTAGGAGTTCATAATAATAATAATAATTATCTGCCAGAGTATTTATCCTTACTTACAAAAGTGATGGCTGATGATAATGGAAACAGGTGCACAAAGTATTATATTTCATTCCTTCATACCATTTGTAACTTCCTGTCTTTTATTATTTTAATATAATCGGGACTGTTGATTTGTGATTTTCTTCATCGCTGATTATAAGAATGTGATAAATACTTTCGCTGAGTGAGAAGCAAGGCATAGAACATTTTAGGATATATTGGGTGAGTAATAAAGCATCGCTTACTGACACAGCGCTGAGTTGGACTCACTGTCGAAAAGGGAAGAAGACCAGTGTATCCCGACTTAGCAAACTGCTAAGTGATGATTGTCCCTCCCACTACAGTCACATGAGTACTGATAATTGCCAAGGTTCTTTATAGGTTGTAGACTTGTATATATGCTGTTCTTGCACTGTGGCACTGCACAAAGGAAATGATTTGAGTGGTACCATACATTATTATCGATCTGTTGATACACTAATAAAGTTTTAATTAAACAAAAATAATAAGATTTTATTCCAACATATGTTTGTTTATCCTGAGATAAGTATGACCATTTAAAACAGAAAGAGGGTGGTAGTTTCAAAGAGAAGGTATTAGGGTGAATGTAAAATTTAAAGAGGATGGTCAGTCTGCAGCAGCTTCCGGTCACCGTTGTGTTATGTTCAACTAATTCTTATATTAAATTAAATTAAAAAATAAAACATTAATTTCAGTTTGATAGCAGGACTTGTAGCTGCCATACTGACAACACCATTTGATACCATGAAGACAAGACTCATGAATCAACCAACAGATGCTCAAGGAAGGTAATGGATAACAATTGCACTTTATTCTAAACAACTAGGGCAACTAGGCTGTTAATTTTAGGTTGACTTTGTGTATTGCAAGTTTGTGTTTTCCTCAATGCTTGATTTGGACAGTTTGGTCTGACTTCAAGGGCATCATTGTAATTTATTATTTATTATTTACATCCACGTGATCATTAAAATGATATGGGACTTGGTATGTACAAAATATGTGACGGTATATACAATACATATAGGATACAAATAGTACACAGGAACAGATCTAACAATATAGGTTGCACATAAATCAAATAGATACAATGTAGATAACACATCAATTATAAAACATTCAGTGTACATTCAAGTAATTTACATTATTATAATTAACTTATTATGTCCTCTCCAAGCATTTAAGACCATTTTAAATTGTGTATAGGTTAATATTTAAATATTCTTCAATTTTATACATTGGATTAGATGTAAGCCAGTTTTTTAGTCTATATTTAAAACATTTAGAAGGTAAGTTGATGGTATTTTCTGGCAAGGCATTGAACAGTTTGATGCCTACATATTCAAAATTTGCTGCTGTCTTACTTAATCTATGTTGAGGAAGATCTATTAGATGTGCGTGACGAGTCTTATCATGAACACAATCATGTGCTTGTGAATCGTATACAGCCTAACTAAATGATCAGTCAAATAATCTAGCTGTTAAAGGAACAAACAATTTCCATATACCAGTATTAGTGAATAGCAAGGATATATTTTTTTCTTTGATATGGTTCACCTCTAACCTATTTCTTACTTATAAGGTAACTATTAATAAGATCATATTGAAACTTATCTTCAAATTCCGCTAACAGATCACGTATCCTATAGGAAGCTCATACAATAGAAATCCAAGTATCCAAACTCTAATTATCCGGATCACCAATTATCTGGATTGCTTTGAGGCCATATTCAAGTGGTTTTTGCAGCAGCGAGCCATCTTTCAGGGCCAATTATTTGGAAAAAAGCAAAACTTTTAACCAACAAAATGGACATTTTATCAGAAAATGACTGACTCTGACCGATATGACACTTTATGTAAGTACAGTACTAGGCCTACACATTTTTAAAAAAACTTTATTTTTCATGATTTATCTGATTATCCTGATATTTGATTACTTGGATCAGGTCCGGTTCCAAATAATCCGAATAGTTGGAATTCTACTGTACATAAAAAACTATCTCATTTTTTTAATTTGGAAGGTTCCCAATTGCAGGCTGCAATATTGCCAGGTAAAGCACCTAGCCAGTAGCATTTGGACACCCCTCACTAGCTAGATAGCAATGAATCATGGTCTACTACTCCTCGCTCCTATGGTAGTCAGAGCTGCACAACACAATGCTGCACTTCTCCCCAATTCTCCTATTTTTTAACACAATTATGGTCCACTTTTAAGGAACTTCCAATTTATAAAAGAGCTAGTCTTTGACACATTAGCTTCCTATAGGATACAGATAGGATACAGATTCTGTCAGCAAAATTTGAAGGCAAATTTTGATATGTGTTCATTAATAGTTCCCTTAATAGGCCATAAAAATTGCTGATCTTTGACCAGTAACAAAGATAAATCTTATAGAGAAAAAATGTTTTATTTGCTATTGGCAGATTCTGTAAGAACACGAGTTAATTTCATTCTTAAAAAGCATGTACATACCCAACAATAATTTTGATGGTATCTAAACTTTATTTTTCAAATTTGTCAAAAATATAATATAATAAATTATATTATGTTCTTTATGTCTGTCACCTATAAACTGCAATGTCATCTTCATAATTTTTTCCCCTCATTTTCCTTTCTTTCTTTATTGTATATTTTAAACTTGCTAAGATGATTCAGCAAAGTTTGTGTACCTGCAAGCCCTAATTTGGGAAAGCAGTTGATTTTATGATACAAAATAAATCAGAGGTTATCAAATTCTACAACTTGACAGCTGTATCATTAACAAATAATAAACAATCGTCAGCAAGGAGCAATAATTTAAAAGAATCACAGTGTTCAAGGATTTTCATATAAAATATTACAGCGTTCATGGTAACTAAATCTTGAATTTTCTCTTGTTTCTAGGGGTCTTCTATATAACGGCACTACTGACTGTTTTATAAAAGCAGTTACAAATGAAGGACCACTATCACTTTATAAAGGTTTTTTACCTTTATATCTACGTTTAGGTCCATGGGCATTTGTTTTCTGGATATCCTATGAAAATATTGAAAAGTTAATAGGTGCTGCAACATTTTGAAAATTATTTCTTAAGTCAGTTCTGTTTTCTTTTGATGTAAATAACTAACTAAAATAGTAATTCTATGCTGTATATATTTAGTGTACATAAGCTTACAGTCATATTTTAAATAAATATTGGCATATAGTCTACTTCTAGTGCAGATTTTTTAAGCTAACAAACCTCTTCTTCACCTATGAAAACAATTAATAAAGCAAAATCTTATTCATTTTTTTTTTTTATAAACCATGCTATGTATGAGGTTTGTCCAAAAACTAGCCAGCTTCGGATAGTAGATCCAAAAGAGTGGAGCAAACTAGGCCTAATTTAAACCGAAAGGGCACCGAGTTTCTGAAATACTGAGTTATCGGGAATAAGGGCTAAAAAATTCAAACTGTTATATTGATGGCATTTGCAACTGGTGCTGCTGCTTCTTTATCAAGTAACTACTCAGTTGGTGTCATGAGGCTGAGTGCATCCTGTTCCAGACCTCCCTACCTCAGAAAAATCTGGAGAGTACTAGGGAATGAACAGTGGCGGACGCAGATTTTTTTTCGGGGGGGGGGATTTGAATAGGTAGAAAGAATATTAAAAAAAATAATTAACTTAGCCTACATATATAATTAGTTTATAAAACTGGCCACTTATATAGCCTTTTTTCAAATTTCAGGGGGATATATCCCCCTATCCCCCCCCCCTGCGTCCGCCACTGGGAATGAACCCAGACCCAGATGTGTAAGCAATGCTAACACCTACCACACAGACGGCCACTATTAACATCAATTAATTTTATGATAACAACTTAGGCATATTACATAGACCTATCATCCAGCCTGGTGTAAGGATGCCTACTAGAATCTAATAGGCCTATATAAAATCGAAAGTGTGGATATGTGTGTAATATGTATGTATGTATGCATGTATGTACCCTATACAAATCTACATTTCTTGACCAATTTGCACAAAACTTTGCACACATAACCAGTGCAGCCCGGAAAGTAACATGGTCAACATAAAATTCAAACAAACTATCCTTCCCTTGAAAATTTATGTAATTTCTGAGAATATTATACTGAATTAATGAAAATGTAATTCAGTTATATGACAACAGTGTATTGTTTTCAGTGTTCACATAGGGCTTTGGTAGCTATATAATACTGGGCTTTAACAAATTCTGATGCTATCGATGTAATTCATTGGTGAAAATAATTATTAATGAAAATTGAAATCCACGAAAATAAAGCACAATGTGATGCAGTCACATAAATTTCTCTATCTTCGACAGGGAAAATATCATTTTCTCACTTCACAATTTGATGTAAAATAAGAGGTCATATTGCAGGGACAGCTTAATCCAGCCTGAGTGTGTGCCAACGAGTATGCTACAGCAGAAGTCGGTAAAAAATCCTATCCACTGATATGTTATTCATATCTGTAGCTTTTGCATTAGTTGAGAAATAGGGATGTTTATCATAGGCCCTAAGCATCTAAAAGAAGACAAAATAGGATGGAACATTTTCAGTCGTATGCCCGCAGTATATTATATCCCAGGTTTTTGGGGAGGAAAGTATGAAAGTGATATTGAGTTTATTTTTTATTTCAGCCCCAAAACGGTTGTATGGTAACATGAGAGTGAGAAATAAAATTTTCTGTAAAGAAAATACAATCTTATATAACCAGAATTTATGTTTCTTTTTTTTTTCAACCCCTCCCAGGCATGGTGTGTAGAAGCAACGGGATGCAACATTCGACATCCTCTATAAACCATAAAAAGTTTCAGTGTGATAAGTCATTCTTCCACATTTCAAATTCTACGTACATATTATATAAGGACCTACAGTTTGAAAATCGGAAGTCTTTCATAAGTTAATTTCAAATTACAAAATACAAAACCTGGGCGATGCCGGGCCTTTTAAGCTAGTACAATATATAATTTGTGTTAATTTTGTTTTTTTGTTGAGATGACAGTGCTCCTTTGATATCATTACACTGCCCAACAATGGAAATGGTTTGGGCTCAAAAATAGCTGATTCTTATATATTTCCATCTGGTGAATTAAAAAATCACCATAGAAATTACCGATTAGCTCTTGTTTTGGAGATACAGTGATTTTTTTATATTCTCTATAGTCAACATTTTCAGTTTCGGGAAAATTTGTTTTTGGATGTTAGCACACTTGTCAACTGTCAAAATACAACAGTAATCTAGCTGTGGGTAGATTATAAACATAAACACTATTGTTGTGACGGTGAATTTCGTATTATCTGTTGTAATTAATGCAGAATTTTTGTTTTGGAGAGTTTTAAAGAGCAAAATTAGTTACATCAACATGCCACGGAAATGTGTAAATTTAGTGAACAATTTTTGTTACATTTATGGTGAAATAACATTTTCGTCACAGAAACGCAAACTGACGCCTCTTGTGAAGACTGCCTACCAACATTATTTTGGAATGAAGGTAGGGGACCAGGATAAGGCATGGGACCCACATATATGTTGCAACTCTTGTTCAGTTTTATTACGAGAATGGCTGAAAAAACAATCAATGCCTTTTTCTGTGCCTATGGTTTGACGGGAGCCTACAAACCATACAGGTGACTGCTATTTTTGCTTGACTCCGTCTATAAAGGCAGGATTGTCAATAAAAAGAAGGAACAGTTGAATACCCGAATCTTCCATCTGCTATTCGACCTATTCCACATTCAGACAGTTTACCAGTTCGTACTCCACCCCAAAATTATGAGTTGGAAGTATAAAATGAAGGCAGTGGGGAAGAAGAAGAACTCCACAAGCCTTCAACATCCCATTGTCCTTATTTTGAAGTAAAAGATGATCAACTGCACAGATTGAGCCAATTGGAGTTGAGTGATCTCATTCGAGACCTTGCTTGTCACAGGAGAAGGCAGAACTTCTAGGGTCATGGTTACTGCAATGGAATCTTCTTCAACGTGATGTCAGGGTCTCCAAATACAGACAACGTCATCGGAATCTGCTTCCTTTTTTTAGAAGAAAAACATTCTTGTTTTTTGCTGTAACGTTAATAGTTTGATGAAAAGTTTGAATTTGAAGCATGATCCCACTGAATGGAGGCTTTGCATAGACTCCTCCAAGCTTAGTTTGAAAGCTGTATTGCTTCACAATGGCAACCGTCTTCCTTCTATTCCTGTTGGTCATGCAGTTCACATGAAGGAGACTTATGCAAACATGAAAGCCCTCCTCGACTCGATCAAATATGCTGAACATAAGTGGAAAATCTGTGGTGATCTAAAAGTCATTGCTGTATTCCTAGGAATGCAATTAGGGTACACTAAATACTGTTGCTTTTTATATAAAATGTGGGGCAGTAGGGATAGGAAATCGCATTTTATTCAAGCAGATTGGCCTGCAACAAATCTTAACTCTAGTGAGAAAAATGTCGTTGCTGAGCCTTGTGTGAATCCAAAAGATGTTCTTCTTTGACCTCTACATATCAAGCTGGGTTTGATGAAGAATTTTGTCAAAGGCCTGAACCAAGAAGGCCAGGCATTAAAATATTTGAGAGAGAAATTTTCTGGACTAAGTGATGCAAAAGTCAAGGAAGACATCTTTGTTGGGCCACAAATATGTCAACTTGTAAAGGATCCTGCGTTCGACCTACTTTTGGAAGGGGAAGAAAAGGAAGCTTGGGAACCTCTCAAAGGAGTTCTGCATGGATTTTAGGGAATAAAAGAGACGACAGTGCACTATAATCAGCTGACAAGAAACCTCAACCATTGAATGTCTGTAGTAGACTGAAATTGATCGATAAACTTCATAACCTTTCACTTCATATAGCTCCTCCCCTAGACATTCAGAGCATATTGCGGCAGATTTATTTGGACATACTATCTTATTTGCTATCTAATTGTGAAGAGTTCAAAAGTATATTTACTTTTAAAACAATAATAGCGGTAATAGGCTACTCACGTTTGTGATGTGATGCACAGTAGTTTTATAACACTCCTCTCCAATCTTCAGTTGTAACAGCAGTGCTGTGACAACTGCAATATCCCAGTTCCAGTTATTATAAGTGCCAGTATGGTACTATCTTATTTGCTATCTTATTGTGAAGAGTTCAAAAGTATATTTACTTTTAAAACAATAATAGCGGTAATAGGCTAATCACGTTTGTGATGTGATTGTATGTGGGGGATGAAAAATGTCTGTCCGTCTGTCTGTCTGTCCATGTGTCTGTACGCGCCATAACTCAAATACGCTTTATCGGATTTTCATGAAACTTGATATACGTACTTATAATGTCCATGGGAAGAATCCTATTGTTATTGAACCAAATCGGTTCACCGGTACCGGCGTCAAACCCAATTTAGTGTTTTTATTTAAAAGCGCCATAACTCAAATACGGTTTATCGGATTTTCATGAAACTTGGTATACACATTTATAATATCCATGGGAAGACGTCTGTTGATATTGGACCAACTCGGTTGGCCGGTACCGGAATAATGCCCAATTTAGTGCATTTTTATGGTATTATATAACAAAAGGCCCCATAACTCAAATATGCTTTATCGGATTTTCATGAAACTTGGTATACGCATCTATAACGCCCATGGCAAGAAGCTTATTAATTTTGGACCTAATCGGTTGAACGGTACCAGAGTAACGACTAATTAAAGGTCACATGTTTTTTAATTTTTGTCTAGCGGTATAATTTGACAATTAACACTATTCCTTCACTTATGCTTATCAAACGACACCGCCAAACTGACTGAGTTGGCTAAATGGTAACGCCTTGGACTCGTATTCTGTAGGTCCCCGGAGCCGGCCGATTTGACATGGGTTTTTTTAATTTTATTTTTTATTTTTATGTGAGTGCGCGATTGTCAAGTATCACAAATCTGTAGTTCTGCTGACGCTGGTCGATTTTAATCTGATTAGAAAAACTTATTTTCTGCATATCATAATTGCAATTATAATTGATTCAACAAAAACATACTGGCACTTTTTTATATCAGTTTACCTGATTTTATTAAAACTGCAAGGACTATAAACAATCATGACCACTGTGGCGGAAACACGAAAAAGTTATCGGCGCAATGATAAATCCCATAATGGTTTAAGTTTAATGAATTAATGTTTTAATGATTTGAATCTCCATTTAAATAACCCGCGCACAAAACAATTCAAATGCGAGTTCATTCGAAATAGATCAACTTCAGTCCTAGATTAAAAGGTTCCCCAGAATCTGCATAATAAAGCTTCGATATACTATTACCATGCGTATTGTCTATTGTCATACTTTTAAGAGTGAATATCAAGATTAATTTAGCCATCTTGAAATATTTCACCCTTTCATCAGTTCCACAGATACAGTTCAGAGGTGACATTTATATTGCTGTTAATCATTTTCGGCCTCTTCTCTAGGATGCTTGTTTTTCTTATTGGAACTCTTCCCCCTTGAGGTTATTCTTCCGATTTTCGTAATGGATGACCGGTATTTAATATAACGAAGGTCAAGAAGGATAAAATGGTAAGTTCTCTATTAACTTTGTTAAACTTGTGCATTTCAATACACAACAAACAGTATTTGTCACTGTTTATTGTTATTTGCACATTTAATTGTACTTCTTTAACAATTACCGTCAGCTGATGGGTTACTAACCTTACCTGACAGATCTCCTCTAACCTATGAATGCATAATATACATGCTAATCGTTTTTCAGAATTGAACCAAATATTCGAGTTGGGTTCGTGTAAGAACTTCACAGAATGGTGCCTTCCCCCGTACCAGATCCTCTAAAGACAGTTAATTATGCAGACTCATTTTGGTGCACGTATTGTGTGTCAGTTATAGCTGCAAGTATAGCAGAAGTAGGTAAGTTGCCTGTTTGATTCTTATTTTTTCAAGTACCTCTGCTTTTATAGCAGTTTGTGGGTTTAGTTTTCTTCATTACGCACTCTGCACACTTTCCCGAACAACATTAGTGTTAATGGCAAGTTGGAACTTTACGTCTCATTCTCGTCCCCCTTCCACTCGGACGCTATACTGTCTTCTCCCCACTTCCCCGCCTGGCCACTACACTGTCTTCTACTAACCACCTGCCGGCCGCTGCCTGCAGCTCACTGTGTTATGCTGCGCTTTAGTTTTAGCCTATTGCATGCAATTGAGATGTCACCATTTTCCCTTGCACCAAACATAATAGGCCTATTTCACAACTGTAAAAAACACCGTATATATGTCAACAGAACATTTCACAATTATAAAAAACAAAATAATATTTCATAATGAAAAAAGACCCTTCCACCATACATAATAGGCCTATTTCACAATTATAGAAAACGCTGTATTATAACGAAATATGGCTTTTAATTGATGCAGGAAAATTCCCTTGCACCAACACTACTCTTTTCATAACTAACAAAATATCTCAAAATTATAAAAACCGATTCTTGCGTTAAAACTCAAGAAATCCCCCTATAACTCAAATATACAAAAGCTTCCTTCACTGCTCAACATTCACTCATGGCGTAAGAGTTAAGACTCCTATAATAATAATAATAATAATAATAATAATAATAATAATACTTTATTGTTCATAGACTTGTAACAAGTATTGAACATAGTCAAGTTTAAATAAGTACAATCAAGTCATAGTATCTTAAAACCAAAAGTAAGTTTACATTGTTTCTTAATTCTATACAGAATACTTCCACTGCCAGCTATAATACTAGAGGTCCCGAGTTCGAATCCTGGTCGATCCAAAATTTACTATTAGGAATAGCTCTCAAATAGGAAGGTAGGGTGAAGAGGAGGTGAGAGGAAGAGAGGAAGGAGATGGGAAAGGAAGAGAAGAAGAGAATAAAGGAGAAAAATTAAATTCTTTCAGTTTCACCAAAATACTGGCAGATGGCGCTACCGTCGCTGCTAGTAGTTCAAATGCTGCTACTAGGGGAGGGATTGAGAGTAGGAGTGGGGGACTCGGTGAGACGTAACGTTCCATTTTCCCATGTTAGTGGCATGTAAGGCTAGGTTTGTTGCAATTAGGTTAGGAATATTGATATTTAGTATTAGTGTTAGTGGCAGTTAGGTTAGGATCAGTGATGCTAGTGTTATTTCCATCAACCGAGTGACGACTGCATGTGCAATTTGTGCCAGAATAGATGTGAAAGATATCACTTTGACAAATGCAAAAAGCGCACAAAGTCCTTAAGTGAATATAGCAAAGAGGAATAACATTCTTTGAAACAAAATCTATGCACTTTCGTGCGCGTTCCTACTATTATTAGTGTTGATCGCCATCAAGTTTATAATCCCAGCCTTGGGACGTTTCTGGAAAACATTAACCATGTGCAATTCACTGCCAGTTGTAATTCTTGCCTTCCAACAGCCATTTTCTGTTCAGAGACTGTCATTCATAGGTTAGAAAAATGGGGGAAAAATGGTTTAGGTCATGCACCAGGCTCTTCTCACCAACTCTCTAATGGGACCCGCCTGGGAAGGAGGGGTTTAGGGGGGGGACAGGTTATTCCCTATTTGACATAAATGTCTTTGTCTCGCTATCTTTTTACTTTCTCGCATATACATAGCCTAGTATAGACAAAATATTGTGATTGCAACAGAAAATTGAAATTGAGAAAGGACTGGGGAAAAAAGTGTTTTTGGAATGTAGTTTCTGACGAAGACCATTTTGGATGGCCTGTTGAAGTTGCAACTTCCTCACTTGAAACTCGTATTGTTTGGACCACTGAAGGTGGCATTACATGGAAAGAAGTTCCAGGATAACGAGGATGTCAAGAAATTTGTGGGAAATTGGCTCCGACACAAAGACAAAGAGTTCTTTGCAGCTGGTGTAAAAAAGCTAGTAACCCATTGGGACAAGTGCATAAATGTTGATGGGGATTATGTTGAAAAGTAGGAAAAGTTTTGTTTTGTAAAAATAAATGGTTTTTTTCTCCAGGTCAGTTTGTCTCTTTGATTATTGAATGACCCTCGTAATAAGTGAGAACATTTCAATTTATATAAGTTTTAAGTTTATTTAGAAACTAACTGGTCAAGATGTATTTAACTTTTTCACCTGAAAAACTTTCAATGTCACCACTGCACAGTGGTCCAGAATTCAAATCTAGAGGGAAAAAATTATTTCTCGCACAAAAGTAACTTCTTACATTTGTTTCATTGTTTTTCTTCTGTAAAGTTGATATATAAATGATCTTAAGCCCTAAAACAAAATTGTAATATAAATTGCGAAATTAAAAATAATTTTTAAAATTTTAAATGCACAAAATAGCAGAATTTTCATTACATTTTACAACAAGAGGTAAATGCCTATAAATTTGTATCTTCGTCCTCTACGTCACCTGCATCATCACTTTCTTCTGCGACTGCTTCATGAGCATCATCATCATCACTATCACCTTCTTCTTCTTCTTCTTCTTCTTCTTCATCATCATCATCATCATCATCATCATCATCATCAGGGCCCGGATTCTGATGACCTAAAAATGTTTGAAAAATGACCTATAAAATGACCCTAAATTTTAAAGAAAATTACTTAATAATTATAAAAAATTACCTAAAACTGATATTTTATTTATAAAAATTATTATTGTACACACAAAGTTTTAGACTAATTTCTACATATTTGTAAAAACTGTAAATAACTGTAATGTTGTGAATGTTCTTTTCTCACGGAAATTTATACTAGCACTGAGGCATTAGAAAATCAAACTTCGGAATTTCCTTTTGCGGTCTAATGGATTATATTATTGTTTATTGAGGGTAAACAGTAGTTTGCACTCTCAAATCCAAGAAGGTGCCAAATGAATCTAATAACAATAGTAATATAAAACAACATTTTGGCGTTTCTTTGATTCTAATTTCCGACTGAGACATGACAACACCCAACACCGAGTTTTTCCTTCTTGCATTAATTAAACAACACTTCAAAGAGAGCACCGCTAGCGAAGAAAAAAGTTAGTACACTCAATGTAAATGCAAGAAAATGACAAAAAATGGAAGAAAATTACAAAATAATGACCTAAAATTGAAATCAATGCCCTAAAAATATAAAATTGCATAGAATGACAAAAAATGACCTAATAAAAATGTATTTCTATAATCTAGAGCCCATAATTAGGATTTATCTATATGTTGGCAATGTCTATGCTGCATCAATAAAAAGATGACATGTCATTAGAATCCGGGCCCTGATCATCATCATCATCTTCATCTTCATCTTCATCTTCATCTTCATCTTCATCTTCATCTTCATCTTCATCTTCATCTTCATCTTCATCTTCATCTTCATCTTCATCTTCATCTAGAGAATATTATAGGAGAAACAGAGCCAATAATCTGTGGTTCATGAAAGCTTACATATCCATCTTCATCTACTTTCTGCTGTTTTTTTTCTTGCTGCTCATCTTTCTCCCTACTCGACTTGCTTACTGGCACTTTCGGTTCTTGAAGTAGCTCACATATTTCTTTCTTCCACTATTGTTCTGTCTAAACGAGGAAGAATGAGAGATTATGGGATCAGAACAGACAAGAGACAGATTCAATATATCTTTCATATTTTCCTTTCGTGAAAATTTACCGGAATGTCCTTAGTGAAGTTTTCTTAAGAGCTTATGCCTTGCTTCTTGTGCTTCTTTAGAAAGCATACCAATTGGTAAAATGGTTGATTCAATAACCCGTGCACCATGAATTAGGACTTTATGAACACTGCAGTCATATAATACCACGGGTACAGACTCAGCTAGAGTTTCGTTGTGTCTGTAGCATATTTATCAAATTTGTCAATACTGACTTGAAAACCACTGGAAATTACACGCAAAATTACAAAGAATCGATGAATTAGTTCTTCCTCGACCCCGGTGAAGGTAGCAGACAATTGTGGACTTCTGAAAAAGTGTCGAGCCGCATTTCCATCGCTAGAATTTCCACTACCCCCAGCTTTGGCTTGACGACTATCAAACCCATTTTCTTGCGGAATTGGTCTACAATTACTTCCTTCCTTTCATTTACTTTTTTCTCCCTTTCCTTTAACTTGCCATTTCTTTACATCTAGTCGGTATGAATTGTCAAACAGACATTCAAAGAATTCTTTTTACTTTTTTCCAGCGCTTTTCAAAATTTGACCTAAAAGTTGCTATAGCCGCTCCTAATAATCTAGATAAATCATTGGGATGCTCCTTTAATCCTAGCTTATCGAATACATAACTGCACAATGAGTTTGTAGAACCTTTCGTCTGACACGGTAATTCATAAAGTTTCATACGTGTCACCAATGTCTATGTTTGCTGGTTACCCCCTGAAATACAAACGCGATTTGTAAAAAAACGGATCATTTGCGACAATTTATTCTTTTTGTACTTAAACCCAACCCTTTTCTTTACATCTTGACATATATTTAATAGTGCCATCTCAAACGTATTTTTTTAAAACCCCTCTACAATACTAGAAAATAAAAAAATTTCCCTAGACACATCCATATAAATATGACATCAGTAATTTCTTATGTAGTATTATTTCAATAATTATTATATAAATCGCAAGTCCATACCTATAGATGTGAATTCCATTTGACAGAACAACAAAATAACATTTCACAACTCACACACTGACTTCTCATTTCTGACGTCGCGCAACTTGTTATAAGACTGATGCCTCTACTCCTTATCAAACCACAACTTTCAAGAGCTGCAGTTGCATACCCTTTTACAGCAGAGTTGATAAAGGCTGAGTTTAGTGAAGAGGATGAAAATCCAGCAAAAATAAAAAGTTTTACAACAAGTAAGAATTTTTAGTTTTTTTCCTCTAGATTTCAATTCTGGACCACTGTGCACTGACTGTTTAAATTATGCTCTTTTCCAGTTTGCCATGATTAATCAATATAGCTTCCGACTTCTGAGGACTTAGTCCTATTTCTTGCAAGAAATTTATAGTCAAGGCAGCTAAGGCTGATTATCTTTCCAGTAATCATAAGATTGTCTGCAGAGCATGACACCTAGTCAAAGGATACGAGTCTGCTGTCAAAAAATCACATCATTTGGCAACACCTCTGTAGTCTTATATTTAATATTTAAATGAAACAAGATACGAAAGAATGGATCACCTTGTATTATACAGTTTTAGTTCTACTTCTGATTTTCATTCTACAATCGTCAGTTTATTTTGCTTAGCTTTACAGGATTGCAATACACCTTTTTGTATTTGTATTTCATGATAACTTTTACAGAATAAGTTAGATGCTGGAATATCAAGTCAGTAATTCTGTCTAAGACTTTCAATGTATAATTTATAATACTTTTCTACAGAATTTGTTGTCCTTTGGGAATCAAACATGATTATATCTGTCCTTTTTTTGTAGTTACATATCCATTGGATCTTACAAAAACTCGACTCCAGATACAAGGAGAAGTAGCAGCTAAACAAAGCAGTAAAAATGTGAGTAGCTTAATTGTATACCTATTAGGAGATCCTTCCTAAAATTGTTTTCGTGATACAGTGACATCATTGGTTTATTGACTGTATTAACACAATCAATCAACACAAGCATACTGGGTTTGCTTTGGCTAGGTAATTGAGATACAAATATTATTTGTTGCTTTATTTCATTCATTGTTCTTAATGTGCTTAGTATACTAAGGCTACTATTAGGTATGAAATGTATGTGAGCAGAGATTGTTTTCTACTGATTTACTAAAGCTTTGGGAAGTTTACCTTGATAATTTACCATGAAGCAGTAATTTCATCCTGTACTCTTCTCATGAAGATATGATGAAAGAAACATGTGATTTCCACATGTTTCTAATAAGTTACTCCATAGCCCCTTTTGTTGAAATAGAAGCCCAATTAAACTACTCAGTAAATGAACTGTGGTATTTCACTGGCCAGGCTGTTTATTATAGCGTCTTTTACGGCGGTAACCTGTGGCCAATCAGTAAAACATAAAATCCATGAAAAGCTGGTTTTTTATTATGGCTGAGAAAATTATTGTTATGAAAAAGATATCATTTTCTTGAACAGAGTCTATGTTCTCTACAACTGGGTCTATTTAGATTGATTCCAATGTTTTTGCTATTCCTCCTAATAGGCTAATGCTTTTGTTGGAAGAACGTTTACTTATTTACTATTATGAACAATTTATGGAGCCCTGAAAGAAACAGACTTAGTGTGAATCTTGTGAAAGCAGAACTTTGTGCGAGTCTATTTTGAAGTTATCATGCCAAAAACTTTTTCAATTCATTAAAACTAAAAAAAAAGTCTTGAAAGCAATAAGCAACATCAAAATGTACAATTTTCTTTAGGAATAATACTGTAACACATGTAGCTTTGTACTGTATATACAGTTAAAAATTATGACTCATTTCTTAACAGGGCATGGGAAATTTTGTGAATACTTACATAGATTTAAAATTTCTACCTCTGCAAATTGTAAATGTCTGTTAGGCATCTCTTATTTAATTGTCCATTATTTACGCATGAACAATATCAGTTAATATTATATTTAAATTTTTTAAATTTTGGCTTTACTACACCGATTTATCTTCTTTTCTTAAATAAGCAAAGTTATAAAGATTTTTCAAGTTTCATGAATAGTGTGTTTGCAAAATTGTAATATGTATATGTAGTCTATTGTATATTCTATTTACTGGTATATGTTTAATCTATAACCCTGGTAAAATAGGGTTCTGTACTTTTGAAAATTCAATAATAATAATAATACAAATTCTCGGTTACAGTAAATAAGATCATTTAGCAATTTTATTGGTAGGCCTACTGCTAGTTGCCACTTTCATTAATATGCTTATACGTAAATCGTTTTGCTAAACCTACATACTCATTGGTGAATACTACATTTTAGAATGTCCAATACTGCACTCATTGTTGGCCGGTATTTTGTCATTTGGAATTTGGCAACTCTACTAAGTACAATAATTATGTGCAAATGGAAGAGTAATTAACTAAGATATATGTTGTAATAAACTAGAGGACTATTTAATAAGTGCCAAAATGTTACTTTATGAGATTGTGTGGGGATAGGAAAATGTTTGTCTGTCCATCTGTCTGTTTGTCTATAAGCACAATAACTCAAATACGCTTTATATCAGATTTTCATGAAACTTGGTATGTGCATTTATAACGTCCATGGGAAGAAGCCTATTTATTTTGGATAAAATTGGTTGACTGGTACCGGAGCAACAACTAATTACAGGTCACAATTATTTTGAAATGGGAAATCATAACTATACTACAAAGCTGCATTGCTAATCACGGAGGGCCTTGACTCTAATGCAATCAGATATTTATAAATTTACTAGCTGAAAAGGCCCGGCGTCGCCCGGGCTTTGTATTTTGTAATTTGAAAGTAACTTATGAAGGACTTTCGATTTTGAAACTCTAGGTCCTTACATAATATGTATGAAAACTTGAAATGAAGAAAAAGATTTATCACACTCAAACTATTCCATCAGAAAACGCTAGATATAGCTTTTTATGGCTCATAGAGGATGTCGAATGCTGCATTCCGTTGCTTCTATACATCATGCCTGGGAGGGGTTGAAATAAGAAGAAACATAAATTACATAAGATTGTATTGACTTGACGGAAAATTTTACTTCTCATTCTCATGTTACCATACAACCATTTCGGGGCCGAAATAAAAGAGAAATGCAGTATCGCTTTCATACTTTCCTCCCCTAAAACCCGGGACATAATATACTGTGGGCATAGTACTGAAAATGCTTCATCCCATGCTAAGGGCCTATGATAAACAACCCTAATTCTCAACTAATACTATGGATAATGTATCAGCGGAAAGGATTATTTACCGACTTCTGATATAGCATACTCACACACTTAAGTTGTCCCTGCAATACGACCTCTTATTCTACATAAAAATGTGAAGTGAGAAAATATTTCTTATGTTGAGGGTAGAGAAAGTTATGTGACTGCATCACACTGTGCTTTATTTTCGTGGATTTCATTTTTCAGTAATTATTTTCGCCAATATATTACATCGATGGAATCATAATTCCAGTATTATATAGTTGCCAAAGCCCATGTGATCACAGTAAACAATACACTGTTGTATGTGAACTGAACAGCATTTCATTTTTTCAGTATAATATTCTCAGAAATTATACAGGGCGATCCATATAAAACTGAACAGTTTTAAAGACTTATAATTTCCCTCTGGAAAGTAATAAAAGATTGAAATTTGGTTTTATGATCTCAGTGGCTTTGGGAGAATCGATATTGGTAATAATGTTTGTACTCCTACCATCCATGCATTGTTGCCTTACGACTATTGTTGTTTATTAGTAATTAGTTTTCAGTCTCTAGTTTTGCAGTCAGAAACGAAAATGCAGTTCTCAATTCAGCAGCGTGTTTTTCTTGTGAAAACATATTGGTGTACGAAGTCATTGATTGAAACTCAACGGGCATTTAGAAGACAATTCAATGTGCGCAATATTCCAACAAGGGCAACAATTTTATCCATGGTGAGGAAGCTGGAGACAACTGGCTCTCTCCTCAGCGAAACTGGGAAAAAAAGATCTGTGATGAGTCAAGAGTGTGTTAATGATGTTCGAGAACGTTTTGTGAACTCACCAAAGAAATCATTGCGCCGGTTGAGCCAGGAGACAGGCTACTCATATGTAGTGTTGTTATTTTTCCGGAAAAATATTTTTTTGAAAAATTTCCGGGAAAATTTCTGGAAAAATTGGAAAAATAAGGAAAAATTGGAAAAACTGGAATAAATAAATAAATAAAACACCACCAATAATAGAAAAAGATATAAAAGTGTATTTTCACTGAATATAAATTTTCACTGATTAAATGCAATAATTATTATCGTGAATTACTACCAAGCTAACTTTAGATATGCAAATTCGATACTGAGGCATTCAGAGGATGGCTAGAAGATAACAGAATAAAAACATACGATATTTACCCAAAAGCCAAAACTGAGGATGGAATGTAAGTTAAAATATCATTTACACAATTCCAATAAGTTGACATCATGTAAATGCCTAGAACTGGAAAGAGTACATGAAATAAAGTATTTAGGTCTAACAGTTGGCAGTAAATTAAAATGGAAAAAACACATTAATATATTACTAAAGAAGTTAAGTTTGATATAATTAACTAGTTCACGTCTACAAGCTGAGCTTGTTTTCAACTTTAATGTTTTATTTATGTGTGTTTGTATCAGACCAGAGCCAGCACCAATTGAAGACCAGCCCTGCCAATTGGTAAGTGCTCTGGCACTTTCTTCTCCTTTATATATATATATATATATATATATATATATTCCTTTCTCAAATATGCAATTGGATTTCCCTGTCTCAAATAAGAAAGGGATTTCACTTTCTCAAATAAGCAATTTGGCTGCCTGGGGCTTGGACACATACACACACTTTAAAAAAGCACTAAATCATATTTTTCCTATTTTTCCATATTTTTCCGACGTTCTGAAAAATTTCCAATTTTTCCGGAAAAATTTCCAATTTTTCCGTTGAAAATTTTCCGACTCACATCACTACTCATATGGCACATGTCAGAGAGCTGCAAAGAAAGCAGGCCTACGAGCATACAGAGTGCATGTAGTGCATCAGTTAAAAGAACCAGACGCGGAAAAGCGAATGCGTTATTGCCAATGGTTTCAGGCTCTTCTTATTGCAACCCCAGACATTCTCTCCATAACCTGGTTTACAGATGAAGCATGGTTTCACCTCTCAGGCTACATCAACACTCAAAACAGCAGGTATTGGGCTGCTGAGAACCCGAATATTATCCACGAAGCTCCATTGCATCCGGAAAAGGTTGGGGTCTGGTGTGCGGTGTCAGCTACCAGAATTGTTGGTCCCATTTTCTACGACACCAAGGTAAACACTGCGGTTTATGGTCGCATCTTCAATACATTCGTGGAACAACTGGACGACATCGAATTAACAGAAGGTTATTTCCAGCAAGATGGCGCAACATGCCATACGTCTGGTGATTCCATGAAACTTATAGCCAGCTTCTTCGGTGATCATCTTGTCTCAAACAATCTGTGGCCTCCCAGATCGCCAGACCTGACATCTCCAGATTTCTTCTTGTGGGGCTACCTTAAGGACAGGGTGTACAATAATAGACCGCGGTCACTTGCTGAACTCCGTGAAGCAATAAGGAATGAAATCAGTAACATTAACGAGGATACGCTTCGGAAAACGTCTCAGAATATGGTGCGACGAGTACAGTTGTGTATGGATGCAGGTGGAGGACATTTTCAACATTTACTCTGAGGAATCTCCCAAAGGTACTCTGTAATTCAGCACAGTTGCATATGTATGCTATTATTAGTTTAAAAGTTATAAGCCTTTAAAAGTGTTCAGTTTTATATGGATCGCCCTGTATAATTTTCAAGGGAAGGACTGATTTGTTTCAATTTTAATGTTGACCGCATTACTTCCCGGGCTTAACTGGGTATGTGTGCAAAATTTCATACAAATTGGTCAAGAAATTTAGATTTGTACATGGAACATACATACATACATACCCACATATCCACAAACACACATTCGACTTTACATATTAGATTATATCATGACTTGCTTTAGATGTGAGGCATTTGTTGTAATTTTGTTCTGTTGTTATCTAACTTATTCCTTCACATATGCTTATCAAAATAAATAAATAAATATTAATAAACATAAATAAAAGATTTAAAAAATATCTGGCTGTTGAATAATTAAATGCACCTGCTGTTGACATAATATTGTGCATTCTATCGAAATGTATGACTACCAATATCGACATTATATTTTAATGCGAGTATTTTTCAGTTTAAATGCTGCTGTAAAAGCAAATAGACTAATTTAATTCCTGATTTCAGATTGAATTTAATTCATTCATAACCTATACTACTGCTTTAAACCTGAAACAAACATGTCAGTGAATTGTAGGCCTACACTTATATCATTAATATTATTGCCATTGCATTTTGTGAAATGTTTACATATTTTAAGAATTTCTTATATCAGTGTATATGAGTATGAATTAATGTTAAGAATCAAACTTTAGACCTTTGTTCTTCCGTAAACCCTGCTTAATGAATCAATCTGGGGCTTAACTCGGAAACCTATTGCAAAAGTAACTTCTTTTTGGCATAGGCCTTTCATAATTGCAATTGTCACTGATTAAACGAAAGCATTCTGGCACTTTGTTATATCAATTTACCTGATTTTATTTTATTTATTTAATATTCCTCCCACACAACTTTAGGCTACATTAAATAAAGGTTACCATGCAATTATTATCACAATGTATTATAAAAGATGACGTTAAAGAATAGTATTTTATGCCACAGGCCTATAATGGCATTTATTAAGATACGAGTATGTTTATGAAACGAGCAAAGCACATTTCATCATTTTCATATGAGTATCTTAGTTACAATATAGGCTACTACAAGCAAGTTGCATATGACTGTTTTTCTCTGATCGTAATTAAAATATGCTTAAGTTTAGATTCATAAAATAAAATTGACTGACCGTGGCAATCAGCTGTTAGCAAGTTCTTGTAGTTCTTTCCTTCTGCCATAGTTGGCATACTTGGCGTAAGGTCAGGTCAGAGGTTGTTCTTGGCCATTTTCTAGAAGTGAACGGAAAAACAAGACAAAATGAACTTAATGTAGTATTATATTAAAATTAACATGATCAGAATGGATTTTATTTTAAATACAAATTGTTTACTACGCAGTTTCATTTGCTTCTCTCAAAGTTTCAAGATCGTTCCATGTTCGATAATTCGATACCATACCTGTGTTATAATGAAAATCTGTATCATAATAGATATCATCATGATACCGTTATGTGACACGTAATAATGGTATGCCGTAGCGTAGTGGTTGAGGCACTGCGCTACAAACCGGAAGGTCGCGGGTTCGATCCCCAATGAGGTCATTGGAGTTTTTCAATTGGCCTAATCCTTCTGATGGCACTATGGCCCTGGGGTCGACTCAGCCTCTAACAGAAATGATTACCGGGAGCAATCCTGGGGGTAAAGGCGGCCGGTGCATAAGGCTGACAACCTTACCACCTTCATGTGCCGATTGTCTAAAAATCCGGGAGCCTCAACCTCCTGGAACCCTCTGGGCCTCCATGGCCTGTAATAGGGAACACTTTACTTTTTTTACTTTTTAGTATGGTCACACACACAAAAATTATAGAATGTTAGATTACAATAAACAATGATGGAGAATAAACGAATGATTCTTAAATATTGTTATAGAGCCCTTCAATGCTGAAAAAGCAATGTCTCCAGCACACTTTTTGGAAGATCAAACTTTCTGTTGAACTCAACCAAAAAACAAAGAATAATTCCGTGAGCTCCTTCCGTTAAATTAAATACTTTGTTGGATTCAGTTTAATGAAGAATTTATGTATGAAATATTTGCATAAGTCGATCTTGTTATTTTAATTTTATCATTGCAGGTCTGCTTAGTCATATTTAAACTGTCAGAAAAATTTGATACTGTATTTAATTACAGGGTGTTCCATATCGAGGAATGTTTCAAACTGCAGTGGGCATAGCTAAGGAGGAAGGATTGCTCAAATTATGGCAGGGTGTGACACCTGCTATCTATAGACATGTAATATACTCAGGTATCCGCATTGTCACGTATGAAACACTGCGAGATAAGATATGGAAGAAGGATGCAGATGGTTCATTTCCAGTGTGGTAAGTGACAGGGTTTATGAGAATACAGGTGTAAATAACACAGCCATAAAGCATGCTACCATAAACCTCAGCGTGTCATAATATTGTATGAACTGATAAACATACAGCTTTCTGAGAGCAAGTGGATTCTTTAAGCTTTTCAGTAACAATTGAATTATATATTATATTCAAGTATACTTTCAGAACTTAGAACAAATTGTAATAAACTGAATGATTGGTGTAATAAGTACTGTACCAAAAATCTGGTAAAACTGTGGGAAGCCATTGGACTTCATAAAATCCATTATAGCCCAGTCAAATTAAACAAATCGTGTGAAAAAATCCTGGAGTTTTGAAATTTGACATGGTGTCCGCTGCCATGGGTGTATAGGTAGCATACTTGCCTTCCACCCTGGCGGTCCGGGTTCGATTCCTGGCTGGGTAGTGGGTTTTTCAGTAACAAAAAATTCCCGGGTTCAGGACTGGACATCAAATTATAGGCTATATTAAAAAGCCTTAAATTAAAGTGGTGACTGCTAGAATAGGGTATAGGGTATTCACAATAGATCTATTAAGGTCGCAGTGTTGAGAAGCCGAAGGGCTTACACTACCCCTCATTAATCTAATCTAATCTAATCTTGGCATGGTTGTTCATTAGTACCTACGATGAATTCACTTAAATAAGATATAAGAGAAGAATGCGCACATATGTGCAATTGTCACTCGTTACTGATTTCCATCAGTGATTTTGTTCTGTTCTACGTCAAAACACGATCTACAAGAAACAGTCAACAAAATATGTGTATGGGCAAGGCAAAACAAACTGGAAATAAATATACAAAAAACCGTCCAAATGGTTTATCGCAAAGGAGGGCGAAAAAAAGCAGATGACAGTATTTCCCTAGGAGCAGAAACTCTAAATACGGTGAACACATACAAATATTTAGGTTTAACCTTCCAGACAAGAGTAAACTGTTTCACAAATCACATAAAGGATAGGACCACAGCAGCAATCAGAGCAATCTATGACATCCAGAACCTAACCAGACTATCAATCAATACTGCATTGCTACTATTCAAAGCCAAAGTCAGCCCCATACTAACGTATGGAATTCACCTAATCTGGGAACATCTAACAATCGCTAACCTAGAAGAAATAGAAAAAATAAAAGCACGTTTCTTAAAAGCCACACTAGGAGTGTCCAAATACACGACTGGTGTATGAGCTGACGAGGGAACCATTCTTCCTAGAAGAACTACGCCTAAGCCTACACCTGAAAAATACTAGACAGTATGAACAAGCCCTAAAGAAGACATACATCAAAAAACAAGAAATATGGGAAGATTTCTTCTGTACAGATGCCATGGTATATCGCCAATGGACACAAGCTAACCAAGATTACAGGAGTGCAATAACCCGGATGGCAATTCATGGATTTCACTACAAAATGTGTAAAAACAGGTCATACCATGAACCAAACAATTACTGTGTGTGTGCATTATGTGACAAGCCATGCGATACTACCACTTAGAAAAAAATTAGTACCTACAGTACGTCATAGTAAAAGTACTAGGGGGTGAGCAGAAGGTGGCCAGTTTTTATAAAGCTCTGACAGAAAGGACGCTGACAAATAACATACCGGTACATTAGAGTACAGTACTGAACCAATTACTTATTGATTCTTTATGTACATCTCCAAGGAACTATCAATACTGTAAAAGCTCCTGCTCCATATTTTCCACAACAATGCAGTAGTATGTCAGAAGTCATTAAATGAGTCTGGTTAGCTAAGAATAGACTTTTTATAACTAGGGCTTTTATTCAATTATCGAAAATACTACTAAAGTATCCATTTATCTATGTGAAAACTAAGTCCTGTTAACGAGCGTGAGCTCATTGGGACCTTTGTAAAATAAATAAATAAATAAGTCAATATATTGAGGTTTCGATCAAAGGATTTTTCCAATCTTAGAAAATTTTGGTACAGTTGTGTTTTACGAGGGTTGTGCAAAAAGTAAGTTTCCCTTGTTTTTAGAAAAAAAACTACAGGAAATATCGAAAAAATTCTTTTATTTTTCGATTCTTTGACTCAAGAACTATTTTTCTACATAGTCAGAGTTTTTCTCAATGCATTTTTGTAACCGTGGTACAAGCATTTTCATTCCAGCCTCATACTCCGCTTGCGCCTCCTCCTTCAGAAATTGGTTGACTTCCATCTTAAATTCGTCATCGTTGTGGAAGTGTTGTCCACCCAGGTGAACTTTCAACTTCAGAAACAGGTAGTAGTCACTTGGGGCAAGGTCTGTGGAGTAGGTGGATGTGGCAGAATGTCCCAATTTAAATTTTCAAGCAGCTCAACTGTCTTTCTCGCTGGGGACCCAATGTGCACACACTTTTGCCATTCCCAAATTCTTTTTTAAGATGTTAGCCACTGACCTGCGACTGATTTCAATGTGGGGAGGTAAGGCAGCAACAATACCATCGAGGATGAGGCGCCTATCATGTTCAACAGTCTCTGAACCGCACTGCACACCGTCCCCCTCAGTGGCGGTCGAAGGACGATCGGAGCGCGGTTCATCACAAACATTCTGACAGCCCTCTGCGAAAGCAGAACACCATTTTTGCACCATTTTGATGCTCATCGCACCCGCACCATACACAGAAACAATTTCTCGGTGGATTTCAGTTGGATTTTTGCCTTTAGCATGGAGAAAACGGATCACAGAACACAATTCGATGGCGGAGTGATAGAGTAAGGGTGTCTCCATGCTTAAGAAGCTACTGATGCCAAACTAATTGTTGTAAAGAAATGGTAACAGGTTCAGTGTTGCCACTACATATGTAATAAAAATCCCTCAAAATATGAGAGTCCCACAAAAATTTTCCCCTGTTTAACAAAACAGGGAAACTTACTTTTTGCACGACCCTCGTAATAAACATTCTGGCTAATAAGTTTAATTAAAATTTTAGTGTTAAGTCAAATGTGCTTATCATTTCGAAATCTCTTTTTTGATGTACCAAAGCCCCATAAAGAACAGTTCAATTTGTAACAACTTAAAAGAATGACAGACGTAAGTGATCTTGGTCAATGTAACATCTCCATGGTCATGATTTGTGCGTTTATTGAAACCCACATTGTTACATTATTCTCATCTACTTTAAACTTTTATGTATTTTTCATATTAAACCCTTCTTACTGATTAATGTGCAAGTATTAATCACTGGTGGATTGTTTTTAGTTTGAAGGTGATTTCACTCTAGTACATTTCTATCTTCTATGGCTTCTCTAAAGCTATAATCTACATTTCAATGAATCATATATATTAATTGCCAGTGCATTCTGTGAAATCTGCTTACATTTATAACCACAGCTTTAGTTAACTTCCACCTAGTCATAGTTTTTCGGCTGTCTGGTTGTCACTGCATTGTGTGTAGTGGCATAACAGAGCAAGGTTGAACCTTCTGCAGAGTTTAATTTGGGCCCCCCTAACAAAACTGTTCATATTCTGCAGGGTCGTTCATTGAATTGCAGGGCCTTGGTGCAAAAGTAAGTTTCGAGGCAACATAATCCTTTTGTTGACTATTTGACACCCAAGTTTAGAGTTTAATAATAATTCTTATCTGCTCAATGCAAATTTTACAATAAATTATCTCTGTTGGATATATAACACAGAGTAGTTGCCTATAATGTAAATATTGTTGGCATTAGGAGTGCACTTCCTGACAACATTTTTTTAAACCATCATAATAATGTATTACAAAATGATACTTCATCATCTCTATGTATTTTAAAAACCAAGAATGAACTAGAAATAGCAAAACTATTCTTTTTTCTGAAAGGCTCAAGTTGTTTTTTCTATGGCGCTCATGTTATAGGTTATTTCAAATTGAATTTGTCAATACTCTGTTTTGCTGAAAGCTAACATGTACCAGTGATCACTGCAAGTTGCAAATTCCTTTTCTTTTGCTGTTTTGCATGTCCCCCTCCATTATGACATCCTATGTATATTCCTTTTTTTAAATTTTGGACCCCCTAGGTTCCAGACAAGCTTCTGTCATCTTCAGGGCTGAAATACCCTGGAATTCTTAAGTATAGTAAAAAATGTAAGAGAAAATTTTGATTACTTTGCAGGAAATCTGCAATGAGTGGAGTTACATCTGGAGCTTTGGCACAATTTTTTGCCAGCCCTACAGATCTCATTAAAGTACAAATACAAATGGAAGGCAGGAGAAGGTTACTAGGGAAGTCACCACGGTATGTAAAAAAAAGTCATATATTTTGAGTGCTTTTTTAGTGCTACAGTGAAATCTCAATATAAAGTATGTCAGAAAAATTACGGTATATATGTCTGTAAGATTAAGTACGGAAATATGCACACTAGAGTAAACACAGAACAACTCTGCACCTGAGGCGGAGCAGGCAGAATCACGTGATGAGTGATAAGCGAATGAGGTTGTTGCGGTGTTGTACAGTTAACAGAACACGCTGCCTCGCTAAAGATATGTACTTCACTTATTCCTTTGCGCGCTCAAAATCTATTACATATAGGTCTTTTCTGAAATCACCACTGGAAAGCTGTATTTATTTGGAAGCCAACTGTACAAATCTCATATCTGTACGACACTCCGTTGAGGAGAAAACGGCTTATTTAAAAATAATTAAATACATTAAAACAAAACTTGCTTGTAGTTAGTAGGCATGCATCTCCCTTCTCTATCTGTTAGACAGAGACAGTTGCACCTGCTGAGCCGTCAACGCCGCATGTTGCGTAACATTCTATAGGATTATCATATTTTCAGAGTTGATTTGTGTTTAGTATAACTTCTCTGTTAGGCATATTTACCCCGATTGATTGTTCCAATGGGTAGCCTATCCTCATCATCATCTATATCGACAGATGGTCTTTTTAAGAATATATTAAGACAGATGGTCTTTTTAAGAATATATTATATATTGGATGGTGTATAGTCAGCTCATGGCAGTAGGTAGTAAGTATTTTAGTTTTAAAGATGTTAAAATTGGATATGATGTGCTAGATATATGGATCTCTATTTAAACCAAGAATTAATTTAATTCAGGTTTGGTATGCCTATGTATTTGTAGTCTATTTTACTGTTTCTTATTAATTTTATTTTTGCAGGATTTTATGTACCATCTTCAACATCTGTATTCTTGTTTTCCTGATTGTGGTTACCCATGACTAGTCCATCCTTATAATATTCTCCTTGATACCTGATGCTCACATTAAACTGAAGAAATAAATTTTTGTGGTAAGAAAATAGCATCAATTCATTATATGCTAAACACATTATATTATTAGCTCTTACGTGGCATAATAACTGCTGCAATGCTGCAGTTTGTTAACAGAAAATTCTTATATCTGAAACACAATACATCTTTTGTAGGTAAACTCCAAAAATCACGGCACATGGATAAAACATTTACCTCTGTAAAATGGGAATTAGTGCCATAATGCTTTGGCAGGTATATATTTCACTTAGTTTGTGGAGTTGTAAATAAGCTTCGTTATTTTATCATGTCACGTTTAGTGGATTCTTGTGCAGTATTTTATATTTTAGCTTATGTTCATTCTGGATAACCCAGTTCAGAAGAAATTGTGAGGGTTTTATTGCAGCAACATGCAGTATATAAAAGTTTGAATAAATTAGATTAGGATATAATTTTAATTTGTTCTTGCCAAGCCTTGTATTCAGTATTCGACTGATTTTGTTGGCCATTTTAATGAATTAAACATTTCCTCATAAGATTTACAGTATGTGTTACTCCTGCATTTGAAAACATTCTCTAAAATCATAGAATATGATCTTAATAAATCAGTATTTTCTCCGAAGCAGCAGAATTCTGTTACTGACTCAAGGTGGCAAATAGATTACCTAATTACAACTCTTATTTCGAGCATTTTCTCATTTTAGTTAGCTGCTTAAGTTTGACTGGAGATGTAATTGTAACTTTGGGGATTAGTCCCAGTATTGCTTTGGTAGATGTTTGTTTCACTTGCTTGTGTAGTTGTAAATGAGATCCATTGTTTTATCATGACATCTGACCCCTGTATGCAAAATAGAAGTCATGTGAAGGGAGGCATTAAACTCTCCCCCTTCAATTTCCTTTTGACCTTCTTTGCTTACATACAAATCTCCTTAAATATGTTGCTTGAATTAAACAAGTTTGTGTTACAAATTAAATAGGTAGAATTCTAGCTTGCTCGCACAAGATACAAGATTATAATCTCTGGCTTTATCCCTGTGAAGTCTATTCCTCATCAACGGAATATTGGCCCCTCTTTCAAAGTTGGTGCAGAAGATAATTTGGCACATTGAAAATGTTCTATATAAAATCTAGTAACCCTTCCACATGGAAATGCACCCAGGTCTCTACCCTTGAATTTGATGGAGCACTATTGGCATCTTCTTATGGGTTAATGTAACAGCTCTATTGGTGTCCTCTGATGGGTTAATTTAACCCATGGTTTGGAGATTGACACACAGCCTGGATACCATACTTGCTAAAACATCTGTCTGTCTAGCTACTGCTGGTTTAAGAGATATGGTTATCATGCCTAGCACTCTGAAGGATGGGAAGTCTGTCACTCACTAATCTTTCCATACAAGATTACAAGATTGTTTGCTACTTGCAAACATGCAAAGAAGCAAAAACAATTAACCACAAATCCAGATCATTTAAGAATGCCAGTTTTGTTTTCAAATTTACTTATTTCCAAGGATAAGAGGTCATAACTACTGAAAAATGACTAGGAAGATTGGTTTAATTTGAACTAAAACTTACTTCATGAAGAAACATTTCTACCACCTAATCACTGCATCATCTACCTCTAACTTCTGACTCCACTGCTAGATGATAGGACTGAAAAGGATCTTGTTGGTATGTTAACTGCTATGCTGAAATATTTGTACAAGTAATACTCATGACGCTGAATGCACTGCATTTCAGATTCCCTTCCTTTTAGAAAAATCCTACAAGCAACAAGTTTAAATATAGGCTGACCTTATTAACTTGAGTCTAAAACAGACATTGGGATGGTAAAAACAAGGCAACAATAAATGGATATTACAATGTTGGCATACCATTTCGTTCCATCACTACAATTGCTTGTCCACTATAATAAAATGGAATTCTTTCTGTATATTGTCATTAAAGCTGCACTTTCAACATTCTGCAAGCATATAATTGAAGCTATAAAAACAAAACATAAAATTGAAATGTGAAATTTGAACCATTGGGCACCAGCTTGTATATAAACTAAACAAGCCTGCTAACATGCATTTCTTTATTTTCTCTTAACAATAACAATAATAATAATAATAATAATAATAATAATAATAATAATAATAATAATAATAATAACAATTTAAAAGTGCACAGAATATACTATGTCATCAGAAGAGAACTTTGCTATCAAAGTAAGCTGTTCACTACACCATAAGATGTGATATTTTCTCTGAATAAAATTGATATTGATACTTAGTATTGAACAATACAGTTCCATGGTTATTCAATTTACTGATACTGATGTACGATTATAAGTTTCAAACATTAAATTACACATGACCAATATTAAAGTAAAGTACAGTGTTTATTAAAAACAGTACAAAAGCAACATTTTCATTAAAACGATGGGATGGCCAAAGAATACAAAAATAATGGTACTGTCCCATTCTAAAGATACGTTTGATCAACCTCAGTTTAAATCTGTTCCTCCAAACCTACAGTCAGCATCACTAACCACTGAGTCGTCGAAAGGTTTTATTGTTTGCAAAACCTCTTTGCCTTTACTTACTGTGTGTGAATAACATTAACTTGTTACTTTACAGAGTGCGCAGTCCATGGGATGCTTTCACACAGATTTTAGAGAGAGGTGGAGTGAGAGGGTTGTGGAAAGGCTCCATACCCAATGTACAAAGAGCAGCATTAGTAAATCTTGGAGATTTAACAACTTACGATAGTGCTAAGAGATTCATTCTTACGCATACCTCACTCACCGACAATCATTTCACACATATGCTTTCAAGGTGGGTCTGACTGTTAAAAGTCTTGCTAGTGTTGTATATAGATATATGTATACAGTGAACTCTCGATAAACCGGACTAAAGTGGGCGGGGGTCTGTCCGAGTTATGAAATGTCCGGCTTGTGGAGAGTAAATTAGGAAATGGTATTTAAGTAATGAAATTTCGTGTTTAAGCTGCAATAACAAAACGTATGAGGCAGAACATAATATTAACACTTACAATTGGAACAAAAAAAGAATAACACTTCAGTTCTATATTGAAATTTCTAGTCAGTCAGAAATACACAGTTACATTATTAGTACAATACAGTATTATGATTGATGTGGCACTGTGAGCATATTTTTCTGAGAAGATTTAGGCCGAAAGAAACTGTAAATGTTCTTCTGTGTACATATTGTTTTGGTTACTTTTGAATAATTAATTCTCTTGCAGTATTGAAGTGCCCATAGAATGGCTGTAGCTCTGGGTCTGGATCGCCAAGAATCTGTCCGAGTTATCCAAAGTCCGGCATACTGATGTCCAAATTATCGAGAGTTCACTGTATGTCTTTTTTTAAATTTACTCATATTAACGTTGCTTTAACTAAGAAGTCATATCATGACCAAAATACATTGGATTTACAAAAATCAACTAGATATCATTACAAAGTTTAGTGTATTTCATGAACTTTAAGACATTGATTTGGTAAATTGGTTGGCCCAGAGCCATGGAAAGGTTGACAGGATCTGCGATCTTCCAGTTTGTAGTGCCTCCACTACTATGCCATGACATACCCTCATGCACCAATAGTACATTCATCCAATAATATTTGAAGATTTATAGAATACTGATACACCGTCAAATCTAAGATGAATGTAAAGAAAATGCCACTGTTAAATTAGCAGAACTTAACCAGCGTTTCAGAAATTAACAAGAGGATAAAACCAGTCCTAACAAGAAGTCTACCCAGTCAAAAAAAACCATCAATAATCCCAAAGTCTGTGCTGAGATTCATTGACCTAATCTGAGGTGTATGTGACCACATTACAGTAGTCTCGATTATCTGACCTTCGGTAATCCGACATCCCATACTGTCCATCACTGTTCATGGTAAACAAAAACTCTTCTTTACTGTGCTTTTGGTAGGACTTGCTGTATGCTATAATATCCCATGATCTCAAGCTGTTAAACTGTATAAACAAGATCAGCAGTTTGAACTGTCCTATATTGACATTGTAAATCTAGCGAATAGTCATGAAAATGAAGAAGAACCAGATCCAGTTTAGGTCAGATAATCGAGAATCTATAGTTCATTCAGTAATTTTTTTTTCTTCCTGGCACTGAATAAACGTGTGTCAAGGGAAGGACATTTAGAAATGGGAGTTGAATTCAAAGAGACAAGGCATCTTCCCTTCCTGCCATTCATGACAGCCGCATACCTTAGTTAGCTTAATGTGTCTGCCCTGAAGACTGGTGTACAAATGAAACATCTCCCCTTCAAATGACAATTTGCTACTGCGCATTTCTCTGAGCAGAGTCAGGTAGAACAAATTTACTGTAAATCTTGCCATCTACCAATGAAGTTAAAATGAGCCGCTGGATAGTAAGCTCTCTCTCCTTAGGGATGTAGTACCAAGAATTTAGTTTATCCAGTTTACCCAAGGACAGGATGTTGAATCTATTTAAAGATATACACACATATTCTGCAATGCTTATAGCACAGCATACTCTTCCTTTTTTCAAGCTTTCATTCATTTTCCTGGATTACAGTAGTATGTTGCACACTTATTGGGAGGTTAAATGTAGAAAATAATTGCTCACTTACTTTCTTTGCAGTATATGTGCAGGACTTGTAGCAGCTACAATGGGCACACCAGCAGATGTAGTCAAGACAAGAATCATGAACCAACCTACAGATAGTCATGGAAAGTAAGAAATAATGACAATTAGTAAATTAAAAATAAATACATCATTGTATGATTTGTTTTAAATATCTATTGATCTTAACTTTTTGAACAGTGGTTGGATTATAATATAATTATAATGTATAGAAAAGGCAGAAAAATAACCTCTTATTTTTGAAAGATATAAATAGTTTTTATGAATAATTTTGAATTGTTTGTACTGTATAGCACCATAGACCATTCCTAAATTTTATATCAGAGACACTTCCTCACAATGCTTATCTAAGAACCTTCTTTCCAGTTCACAAAAAATGTCTGACTGGAATTTAATTTTTCCAAATCACACATAAATGTACACTATAAACTGAAAAAGACTTAAATTAAAAGATCCAAATTTTAGAGACCTATAGATCTCATAACCATTTTGGGAACCACACTTTATTTTCACATGAATCTGTGATTATCAGAAACAAATTCGGATTAACCAATGGTTCTAGAACTTAGGTATGGTAATGAAGTAACCATGATGAAATAATTACCTAAATATCTTACTTCCAGGCTGTTCTTTAATCTTCATTTCTGCTTTCTTGTCATATGAAACAAGTCCCTAAGTAGTTTAGATTTGTGACAAAATTTGTATTAAAAATTAATGTAACAATAACCATAATCTTCCCAATAATAAAAATACATTAAATTTGATATTTAGAAAAAATTAAAATTACAGTAATATTTTATAGCGAATTGATTTTTCGATATCCTGGTTGGGATGGGTGTTTTGGTTCTTGAAATTTTTCAATATGAAGTGAATTTTACTACTACATTTTTCATATCGACATTTAGTAAACAACTGATATTGTTTCCCTTTGAAATAAACTACCCCCAAAGAGTTACTGTATATACTCGAATACTACCCGCATATTTTTTTCAAAAATCGCGAACGAAAAACTGGGGTGCGGGTATTATTTGAATACTGGACTCCTCTTATCTGAATTTTGACAATTGTGTACCATATCGGCTCATTATACCACGATGCTTTGTAGTAGCATCACAGTAGGCTTATAGTATAACAGTAACGAAGCTGTAATGAAAGGAAAATGAAACAAAGAAGATACTTTCTAATGCACATGGTCCGCATAGAGACGCCAAACAAGCAGTGCAGTCATGGCGCACGTGTAGTACAATAATTCGGGGAAAAGTTCGGTAGAGTTCGGGGATTTCCAGACTACTTTGACCTTGGGTCGGACCGAGTCGGATGCACATCATCGCGGGTGATTCCCACAGAATGAAGAGTGTTGTTGACGTTGAGGTATTACGCTGCGCGTATAAGACGGCGAGATTTCGGCGGGCTGTTACCATGCACATTATTTTTATAAGTGCCTTTTAGCCTACCATATTTAATTATTTTATGATATAAAATGTTAATTATAACTGTTTAATTAAGAATAAAACTGGCAAAATAACTTTATATATGGGCCTGTAGATTTTTTTTTCAAACTTCTTTTTGAAAAATTTGGGTGCGGGTATTATTTGGGGGCGGGTAGTATTCGGGTATATACGGTATTCAATTCTTCTGCCTTCTGTGATTTTGTTTTTGCTGTTTAATCTTTACATTTCCTTTTTGTATTTGATTTATATTAGGGTGTCCATATAATGAGTATTTATAAAGGAACATTTAAAAAAAGGATTGGGAAAATCTGGGACAAAAATTTTGTTCATACGATTTAGTGAACTTTTAAAATTTACCCTTACATTGTGCACTCAAATTATCCCAAATTACTTAAATTACTTCTTAAATTTATTCAGATAATTTATTCCACAGAAGTAGATGCCTTGTTGTCACTGTACTTTTAACTTTTATGTATTTTATCAAGAAGTGCATTTTCTTCTGATATTCTGTCATAAAAGTCAGCACATGTTACCCCATACCAGGATATGTTTTGACAATGAGCAAGGCCTTCGTTGTTGCAACCTTCATTAATGTAGCATAAAATACACTGGCCAATCAAAATCACAAAAAAGCAGAGCATTTGAGCATCCCCAATAAAACTTTTGGGACAGCGAGACATTTTGCCAAAGAAAGGGACTGACCTGAGAAGATCGGGATGAGTGGACACCCTAATTTATATCTCTTCTTATCTTAAATCTAATAAATCAATTACTTTATTTTGACAGTGGCCTCATTTACAAATCATCTATTGACTGCCTTATGAAGACTGTAGAGAATGAAGGACTTTTTGCCCTTTACAAAGGGTTCTTACCTGTTTGGATTCGGATGGCCCCATGGTCATTAACATTCTGGTTGTCGTTTGAACAAATTCGCTACATGCTTGGAGCTACAGGATTTTAAGCTGTCCACAGAGAAGGGAAGTTGTCAGCATCTCTTATCCTACTGAAAAGAGAAGAATAAGAAGACAAGGGCATCAGTTCATACGTCCATATGTAGATTGTACTGAATCTTCTCATTGTTTTAGTTGAAAATACCACACAAAAGAGCAAGTCAGAAAGTCTGTGTAGCATTATTTTATCGCTAAAACTGTATATTGCAATGTATAAAAACAGCAGAAATCTAACTTTTATTCTCAACACCAGGAAGCATCAAATTGGTTGACAGAATTTCACATCATCAACCTACATAAATCTCTCTCTTCAACACATTTCTATTGTAAAATTTTGTTGTTCGAAACATGAAGCATAATCCACACACATGATTTTTTTATTTAATTTTTATAATAAATTTTCTAATGTGCAATAAAATATTCTACATATGAATATGTAGGTTTCCTCTAACTAAATTCTAGAATGGTAGACCATTTAATCGAACTAGGCAGCCACCTAAGGCAGCAAATTTTTAGAAATATTGAGGGGTGGCAACATTTCGGGGGTGGGAGAAAAAGAAAACTTATCTATGATGTAGTTTCTTGTTTGTTTAATGTAAACATAAGAAGTTATAACTTGTTAAAATTTATTTTTTATTTAATCCCCATACTATCGATATCTCATTATATAACACCTTCATAAGAACAACCCTTTCTCAAATTACGCCAATTCGAATCAATTTTATTTAACCACTTACCCATGCCAGGCTAGAGAATGTGAAATTCCATGTTTAATCAAATGGTAAAAAATGGAATGATTAAGGTGGCAATTTATATATATATATATATATATATATATATATATATATATATATATATGTATTTTATTTCCAAACTAACTTGTACACCAGTATGAGGAATTGCTATTTCACCCCATTGAAACTTACAATATTAGTGGCATTGTTATTGTGCATACATTTAGATAGGATCCTGGTTTGAATTTCAGCCTGCGATATATTCTCTATTTGAGGTTTTCTTCTGAGTTTTCCCCTCATCCATTAAGACAAACTTTATATAAGGTAGTAGATCTGAGAATGGTAGACCTCATGTCCAAAAAAGCAGCAGTCTTTAAAGGTTTAACCAATGTAGTCATTCACTGTGAAGACAACATTGTTTCCAGGGGAACTGTGTGGGTAGAATCATTGAAAGAAGTTGATCATTAGATGATTCGGAACCAATACCATTAAACCTGCTTCTATCTTGAAAAGAATTGAAAAAATAAAAATCCTTATACATATGTAGTTTTTAATTACACCAAGGAACATTGCCTAATTAGAAGAAAAGGGAACAACACGTTTGGTCATGATTGCATTACAAACAAATTTACTGATAAACAGACGAACAGTCGAGATAAAACAAAAGCTCACTTCACTCTGTAAATTAATGCTCAAGGTGGAGATTTTATGTACACAACTTAAGTGATGATGTGTATATAAAATCCACTTCAGTTAAGTGAAAGTTGTATACAGGGTGTTAATAAATAACACCGAAATATTTTACCTGTATATAGAGGAGTCTTAGACAAGCAACTTTTATTAGGAGATTTTTGCTCTGTGACGTAAAATATGTATGCTACAGGGCATTAAAGTCCTTAAAATTTGGTGCTCATAACTCAATAATTGAGCGAAATAGGGTTAAATTTTCATTAAATTGACTTCATGCCTTCCTAATGATCCATATAAACTTCATTCTTAATCATTCATCCACAGCTATTACATAATTTAGAGTTTTCATAATCTGCAAAATTTACTGATTAATCACATGATTGCCCGCCACTGCATTATGTTTTTATTCCTAATTCCAAACCTAACAAAAATGCTTCGTTTGTCTTTTTTTCCCTCATAGTTGTAAGATATCGATCGTCATTTTTTACAATTTTCCCGACCACTACACAATATTCACTGTTCCTTTGTTTCTCATCATTTCAAGTATTAGAAGACAGTGGCGTGCATATCCTTGGGATATTTTATGTTATAACAGGAAGAATTGAATCCATAGAGCAAAAATCTCCTAATAAAAGTTGCTTGTCTATGTCCCCTCTATACACAGGTAAAATATTTCGGTGTTCTTCATTAACACCCTGTATAAAATCTCCATCTCAAGCATTAATTTACATTTAATAACTCCACTACATAAACTTTCTATAAAAGTGTTAATATTAATCAAAACGTTTTCTTTTCCTCGCATTTAGTACTCAGATTCATCTCTGTGTCGTGTATAATTTTCATGTTTTATGGAAGGCAATGAGAAACAATCACAAATATGCTTTTCTGGTGCTATCATATGGCGACATATTTGCAAGTTTAGTTCTTCACCTACTCCTGTTATTGATATGGAAGAGGATGGTTTGTGTACATCTAGAAATTCACGAATCCTATCTGATATGGAATATACCGAAATAATACTTCATTGCCTTTAGGACATGCTCTTTTACATGTTTATGGCTGACAGAATTTATCTATACAGAAGTGGTTGTAGACAGCAAAATATGATTGATAATATTTGCCACATTAGACTGTACAAAAATGCTTCATTAGTTCTGGACAATGTTAGAAAACTAATGTAGTAGTGTCTACAAGGTGTTCAGAGACACCTTTTGCTCGTTCCCATGTGTGATACAGCAGTTGCATAAAAAAAGTTCATAGTAAATGCCAAATTGAAACTCTTGCAGTATAGAATGAACCTTTTGCTAAGCTATGAAGTTTGTATGAGATGATTTTTAATAATTTGATCTTATCCACAGGTATAACAAAGTATGTTTAATATGACAAAGGCCTGGAAGTTAGGAAAAATCATATTTTTAATAATTCACTCTATTACATGCTAATGGTAAAATATGTACATGACATGAAACAAATAACAGAAAATTTATGGTTTCATTTTGTATAATGTTGCATATTTTGTTAGTTTCCAATAATTCTTCATACTGTCTTGCTATTAAAATATTTTTGCATATTTTATTAATTTGTCACAGTTTTAATGACATATTTCTGACAGATTTTAAATTCTGTGCATTATATTTAATTAATTCAAACATTTATATTTGGCTAAATGAATGTTTTTGAGAACTGCCTGTACAATAATTGACAATACATTTCCTAATGTTTTCAGAACGGATTGTGTAATATTCATTCCATTAATTTTCAGTTTACTAAAATGTTTTGCATTGACGTGTTTTTAAAAAGTTTTGTAATGTAATTTATACAACTTCTACTGTTTTGTTGTAATTTATAATGTAATTCAGCTAACAAAAGAACTATAAATATTAAAAAAATTTAAAGGATAGAGTATACTGCATTGGTTCCGGAGCATATTTTACAAATTTAACAGCATATTTGCATGCATATTTTGTCTTCTGATAAAGCATTAACTTCCGGGCCCTGAATATAATGATAGGATAATAATGGTATAACAAGGGAATTTTTTTTAATAATGGAAATGAAGTTAGCAAATTTAATGGTCAGTGGGAATTTACAAAGTTTCCAGTTCAGTTGTTCATCCTCAAAATTTTAATTTATACTCAAAAGCATTTATTTTGTCTTGAGCCAGAATGATACCTCTGTCACATCCTTGCATGCAAGTAACTATCGAAAGTATGAAGTAAAGTGAATCACAAAACACAATTTCAGAAAAAAAAATCCCAGAAATATAGATAAGCTTGGCTGAACTAGAGTCCTGCATTCCTATTGACATGCTGGAGATTAGTTAGCAGGGTTATAGTCCAGGCTCATGGCATAAGCAGAGCTAGCTATCAGAAACTTGAATCCAGTTATTCTCAGAAGTTCAAAACACATATTCTCTTTTATCTTTTTTAAAAGCAATAAAGATAACAAAATCAATCTTGCAAAGCATTAAGGAATTAGAAGAACAATCTGAGAATTCACCAAATTCTATTATACTGTTATATAGTTTTATTAGGGATTGTCTAGCTATTTCTGACATATCTTTATAGCTACACCAATATGCAAGATATTTTCACAAAGAAAATTTAATATTGATCAATTAGAGAACTTCTTCCGAAGTTAGTGTTGATCATTTTGGGGAATTTTCTCATTTATAGCTTGGCAAATGGGCTCAACTTATTTGCAAGGGATTAAAGAAATATAATTTTTAAGAAATGCAGAGAATAATTTTTGTGACCAAGTTGTTAATCATATTTTTATTTAATATTTTAAATTATTGTTGATTTTGATTTATGGCTCTTTTGATAGAGGATTTAGCAGAACTGTGTATTTTGTTCTGCCATAAATCTCAGTTAGAGTGAGTAATGTGATACTACCTTAAAAAAATGTAACAGCTATAAGTAATGCACTTAGAAAATTCAGCAAGGAGTAAGGTAGAATGCTCAGATATATAAGAATTAGATAGCTATACTTGAGTCACAGGATAATTAAGTGTACCCTTTTAACACTTTAATTGCAGAGTAATTAATTGTAAGTTTTTAAGTTTGAATACCATAGTTAAATTTGACAGATACTTTTCATTTAAATTTCTAGATGAGTGTTTTTGCAAAAAAAGAGTATTACTGTCCCACAGTGCTATTTTCACGAAGGAAGGACATCTCCTTAAGAAAGTAGGCTTAATGTTACAGATAAATGATTGGTGGGATTTTTTCCATAATGTGATTTATGTCATTTATATTTTACTTTTTTGTGGAATGTAAGCAGAATAGTTTTACTATAATTCATATTAAATTATGCTGTATTAATAAAAACAGACTCGTAGAGGAAACAAAACTGAGATTGAGAACAATACAAGCCAAATTGTAAGTGATGAGTGGACCTGTTTTCAATGCACAATCTCCCCAAAGATTTTTGTTGTAGTTTTAATTAACATCAAATATATTTTATTATAGGCTATATTAAAAATGTCAAAGTTCTACTGTGCCATGAAGTGTTTTACTTGATTTAAAGCATAATAGATTACATCATTGTTGAAAGGAATCATCTTGTATGTATTTTTGTTTTAATTTCTCATTGTTATTACTATAATGTCAAATCACATGAACTGTTTTATCCTGTGTGCATAAATTCTACTTATCGGACCGATAACTAGTCTGAGTAAATACATAATAATATATATCTAAAGACAGTCTTCTCTGATGAATACTTGAGTGAAACATAACTTGTGACTCTTTTGCATGACCACAAATTGATTTAGAATTTTAAAAACAAATTTGTAATACAGTAGAACCTCGCTATTCTGAACTATTTGGGACTGGGGCCTGTTCGGATTGGCAAGAATTTGGATTAATGTGGTTAATTTATAATTACATAATTAGGAATACATATGAGGCGCCTAGAAGCCAAGGGAGGTAAGTGCACTTTTTACACTTTTGAGAAAACAAAGCAGTTATCTCCCTTGGCCAACAAATAAACATGCTAAGTCTTGATGTGGTACTTATTTCCACCAGTAGATATCAGCACCTAGTAGTTGTGTAGCAAATCTCCCTTGTCCTCCAATCAGATGTCATTCTCAGCCATACAGATTTGTATTTAACTCCATTTAACAAAAAGTGCACTTATCTCCCTTGGCTTCTAGGCGCCTCATATGAAGTCTACAAGTTAATAATCAGCAGTTGTAACATGCAGTGATATTTTTTGTGACCTAAATGCCGTTGTTATTGAATTCAGTGTCAGAAAAGCAATGATAAGTGATTGGAAGAAAAATCGGAACTCCTTCAGAATAGCGTAGCCAGCCATGCACTGCCATTAGCGACCGTGCCCCTCCGAGCCGCAGGGAACAAAAGAGAAACGATCGGCGCAAGGGTAAAATTTCACGTCATATTCAATGTGAGACATAATAAGCCCAGGTCTATTCAGTATATTGCTCCTAAACTAATACAAATGTTCCTAACCTAACATAACCTGTCACTGACCTAGAATTTGGCTGTCACTACTTCTAGAAGTCTTATTACTTTTCCACGTCTTTCGTAAAACATTGTTACACGGCACGAACCCCGCGCTATGCAGAATACTGCTGCTAAACTAACATGACTGTTCCTAACCTAACATAACTTGTCACGGACCTAGAATTCTTAATGCAGAAGCTTTTTTACCTCCACCTCTTACATAAAACATAGCTACAACAGTCGTTTATCTACCGAATTCAATCGGCATGTAATCATGTTCGTAATATTGGGAACATTGTAGACTTGGTCCCACTCGATACGGCCCGGTTATGATGGCGATCACCCTATTCTCAAGTTTAATGGAAAAATCATTTCAAGATAGAACAATTTTGCAGAACTGTACCAAAAAGACTGTACCAAAAAGGTAGATCTAGGAGCATCATACATAAACAAATTTAAGACTTACAAAGTTGATAAAGCCATTTTTATATAGTTTTCACAAGAAAGACAGATAGGTGTTCCATTGAGAGGTTTTATAGTCTAAGAAAAAGCACTGCAGCTCAGTAAGATGGTGAACAGTGATTCTAAATTTTGGTTTGGATTATCTGGGTTTTCAGACTAGCGGGGTGCTGCTGTATTATAAACAATAGTAGAGAGCAAAATAATATCAGATAAAGGCAGTTATATCATAAATATAATGCCTTCATATGTCAGTACTATTATAGCATACCAAATGTTAGAATTTCTAATGGGTGGATTGGATTATGTTTTCAACATTCAAGAGTTTAGGTTATATTTTACTTTAACATGTGAAGACACTTTTTATTTTGCATCATTATAATTCCCATGTAAAATCTGATCTACCAAAGATTTCCTTTTCAAATTATGCATAGGCTAGATAATAGTGTTCTTTTAGCTAAAAATTATTTTATTATCTTAACTTCCTGTTACTTTGTTTTTTCTGTTCGAGATAATATATGCTGTACAAAAATCAGTAATCAGTTGTAAAAAATATTTTAAACACTATATAGAACAAGTTGACAGAAGGACTCCTTTTGTGAGTTTAGAAACTTAATGAATCATGACTGTTGGTCTGATATAAAAGTTTTATGCAAACAGACAATCTCTTAAACTACTTTGTAAGTAGGTTTAAAAGATTTTTACTCTATATTTGTTTAATGAAAAAAATTACCTATTGTTAATTCAATTGATATATTAGCAGTTGTTGTTGAGATATATTACAGTTTCGTAAGCTATAAATGAGTGGTATTAAAAGTAAAATACTTGTTCTCCTAATGTAGCATACACTATTATCAGATATGTATCCCTTAAGAAGTTTCTGTAAATATAGAAGTTTACTTGCTATATTTTATATCATAATCATGACTTCATATTCAACAATTATTTTTTATTTCAGTTCTTTGACTATAAAAGCTTCCTGTACATAGAAGAATTTTGCATTAATGATTTTACAACAGAAGAGTTATGGGTCAATCCAGGGGACATGCGAGCTAATAAGATAATGCAAGGGAAATTGTTCTATTATCATTAACCTCAAAAACAAAATCAGAGGAATTCAAAGCAAGGTGATTTCTTTTAAGAAGTCAGGGAAAATTTGGGTTTGGGGAACAAAACTAAGAAACTATAATGGAGAAGAAGAGGAAATTCCACATTACCCTTGGGAGTCATAAAGTGCAATAATTAGAAAACTATCAGCGCTATGATTTCCAACCGTTTTTTCAAGAAAATAAGGGAGATTCAGTAAGCTACAAAATTTTGTACAAAAAATCTACAAAAACAAGTTATACTAGTTTTATTAAAGAAAAACCTTATTCTAAGCTTTGACAACTTACTTTGATGCAGATATGGCTTACTGTGACACAGTTTTGGCTTCATGAAGAATTTTATCATTTTTCACATATTGTAGATTTAATTTATATTACTTTCCATTAGGGTATGTTACTTTTTCATTTCATATTAATATGAAAAGCAGCAAGATTAAAATTTTAAAACAAAACTCTTTGCATGGCTTAAGTATAAGGGCAAAAATTCTTCTAATAGCAAGCAAAAACTGGAGCCGGGAGACTTAAAAAGGGGATAAAGTTTGGGAGAATACGGGAGAGTTGGCAACCCTAATCAGTACCAGAAACAATTAATTTCGTTTACACATGATTTTCAAAGATTAGTTTGAGGTACAGACAGTGACAGATGCAAAATTTTTTTCAGGGGGGGGGGGATTTGAATAGGTAGAAAGAACACTAAAAAAATTTAACTTAATATATAATTAGTTTATAAAACTGGCCACTTACATTGCAAATATAGCCTTTTTTCAAATTTTTTTTTGGGGGGGGGATATATCCCCCCAATCACCCCCCCCCCCCCCGCCACTAGTTACAGATGCAGTTAAGCATTAATTAAAGAACTGAGGTATAAACAAACTAACCTACCACAACCGGAACAGAAAAATGTTTACGTTACAAAAATATCATTGCTTAATTCTTTAAATAATCTGGTATTGATTTTTGTAGCTCTGGTTATTGTCTATTGTATAATCCAGTTTTAAAGTTATATATATCGCTGGGCATGTCTTAACGAAGTTCCAAACTGATCGTAACTATGTCCCCCCCCCCCCCACAACTGCAACAGGAATAAATAAAATAAAATTATACTGCCAATAAATATGGCACTGGAATTTTGTTTTGTTTTGTTTTGTTATAAAACTTACATAGACACATGTCCTGATATTTGTAGTAAGATGTTTTCTGTATTCTGATTATAACTATATGTCCATTGCCCTAAAATGTGTACATATGACACAACTGCAGCACTGGATATACCCTTATCCTTCCCAAAGCATCTGGCTAGCCCATGAGTATATTGTTTCAGATAATTATCTTTTTTATTTCTGGTCCAGAAAAATATTTGGCTTTTGATTTTTTTTGGAAAAAAAATATCAGTGAATTTGTTGCCCAAGAATTTAACAAGGTTTTGTGTTTTAATCAACGTATACTCCTTTTGTGTATAACTTACTTGGCTAGTCTGGCTTGTGTAGTGCTCTCGTTTTCTTTGTCCTCACTCGGCGAGTCAAACGTTAGCATTTCCTTTTGAGGTCTGCTGGATTATATTATTGTTCACTGATGGTAAACAGTAGTTTGCACTCTCAAATCCAAACATGTGGCAGACTCTGTTGCCAAGTCAATCTAATAACAATAGTAATATAATACAAAATTTTGGCGTTTCTTTGATTCTCATTTCCAGCTGAGACATGACAACACTTCAACTTGCGGTTATTAACGAGTGTGCCCTTCTTGCATTAAACAAACAACACTTCAAAGACTGCACTGCTAGGGATAATGATAGCAAGATGACCAGTGGCGTAGCTTAATGTTGAGTTCTGGGCAAACTGGTTTTTAAAATAATATATTATTATTATTATTACTGCTACTACTACTACTAGTAATAGTAATACCACAACCATTATTAATTATTATCGAAATTTAGTGGACTTAGATTTTAAACTAAACTATAGACCTATAGATTAAAATAGAAAGTATAACATTCAATTAAAAAAAACGCCTATATTACGTTTTTTATTCATACGATAGAGTCGAGAACGGTGTTAACCATGGAAATGTCCATACTGATTAGATAAAAACATGCGACACGGAAACAGCTGGGTCAGCAATGAAATGTTTATGTTACCGTACCCTTCCCTTTATTCATTCTATTGTCCGGCTTCCTGCTCGGGCGCTCTTCAAGCGAGCAGTACCTGAAGAGACTAGCATTGTCAAAAATCTCTCCAGTCTCTTTGATGGTGACTATATGCTGCTCTTGCGAAACAAATTGGGCTGTCTTTGCAACGAGTAGGTTAACGTTTAGTGGGAGAAGTCATAGAACTCGCACTCGATGAGACTCGACTGGCTGGATGATCGTTCAGTCTCAGCTCGTCTTTACTGCTGCATCGTGAGATTTCAAGACTGCCTAAGCACACTGCACCACAAGTTGATGCATGATAGCAGGAGGGGTTGGGATATGCAGCGGCGAAAAATATTCTGATGACAGGGCTAATGATTCTGTAATGATTACTAGCTAGGTTGAAGCCTGCCTTTATTTATTTGTTTATGAATCCACTCATTTTCTTATATTTATTTAGATAGATTCAGTCTCATAGTCTACCCTTATGCTACGCCACTGGAGACGACTATACATTGATAGTTTGAATCTCTGTTGCACTATTGTTTATGACAAACTTAAACCTTCAGCCAAAAAAATACAGCACATTTTATTGTGATAAAGAAAGATTATTAGTGAAATCTATGTAGGAGGACATAAGGTTAAATATACAAAATGAATCAAACAAATAAAAAATCAGATACCATAAACTGAGGTGAGTTCAGTCACCGAAGTTGATTTTGATCGGTGGTACGTACCTTCTAATGAAATATTGCACAATTATTTTGTTAATTATTGCATTTACATTTGAAGTGTGCATCTGCTGCTAACACATTTTCCTACAGCAATGCATCAATGCAAATTGTATAACGGTATTGAATGAAACTACTGTTTTTAAAGTATTTCATTAAAAGTTATTTTGACGTGTTTTAAGAAAGTGTAGAAACTTCTGCTGGAGAGAGAAAGAAGAATAATAAAATACAAGAAGGGTTGTCAATTACCATTACCCAAATAATAGTTTACAATAATTTCATAGAAATATTTAGTACAAAGATTTGGATATTATATTATTCAATTTGTATTTGTGGTTATTCTAATATAATCCATTCATTGGTGTTCAGACTTTCAGGTTTGGTGAATGCTTGTCACAAATAAGCTAGCTCAGACCTGTTCTCAGGTGCCGGTTATGTCAAACTTGGGGATGGAATATTAATATTAATACTTTTACATCAATATTTCAGTTCCGATAATCTTGTGATATTGATATTGCTCTTTGATAATATTGATTTATTCACTTCAATGGAGAGGGATAAAAATACACTATTATAACACATTTATTTATAAAAATGGATCAAGTCAACATTATAGCCAATATCAAGTTGAAAATTAATAAAATTAAAACATAAGTATAACATATTTGAATTGATGGCTATCAGCATTTAATTACACTTATTTTCAGCATTTCTAGTCGTCAGGTTGAGATTTGCTGCCACAAGGCATATTAGTTACAGTTACACGTACTCATCAGAAGTATCAACTACAAGCTATGATGCTAAACCATTCACTAAATCACTATAGGGTACAAATTTGCATTAAATGACAGTAGGTTTGTTCCTAGAGCACTCCAAAACCATGAACATACAGTTCATGCATGTGCAGAGTGGTTGTTTCCATTCGTTGCCCAGCTAAACTGCCAATGTGTGAACTGAGTGTAAACAGTTTCTGAGTTCTCTAGGAACAAACCTGTTACCTTAGTAAAACTTTCAATACTATCGAATATCAATATTTTCTTACCAACATTATACTGTTATCAGTAGGGCCCGGATGTTTATGACATGTCATATTTTTTTCCTTTGTGATGTTACCATAGCAAATATAATTTAAACACAATATCATCTAATGTGATTAGAATTATGCAATTTTCATTGGTCATATAATGTCATATTTTAGCTTTTTCAGTATTTTTTGTCATTTTTCCGTCATTTTTCATATTATGGTCATATTTTCAATCATTTTTCATTTTTCCCATGCTTTTATTTATTTTTTATTCCATTTTCATTTATTTGCTTACAGCCGTCTCAGAGATGGGATTTGAACACCTCTGAATTGTTGCGTGTAACTTCTCAGTATTTTCTTTCTAAAAATACTTTCACAAAATATACGTTGGCCTACGTATATTTCTGAGAATTAGGAGAAAGAGAGAGATGCGTAAAAAGGGACAGATGCAAAGAAAGCGAATGGAGATATTAGGATGGCTATTGTCAGTTTTCATAGCAAGGTCAACTAACTGCTTCTGTAAATAACTTGAGCAGGTAGAAGTTCTTCTTAGGGGTGCCAAGGGGAAGGGGTGATAGGAAGGAACAACCATCCCTCAGTTATTGAAAAGATTTCGCTGCATGGTGTGCTTCATCGCAATCTCTATACTCTTGGTTTATCATGCCTAAAACTAAGGGTCCGATAAGTGAAAAATTAATATTATTACTTATTAATGTGTTCTCATAAAATTTTAATTGAAAAAACCGACAAGATTTTGAAAAAAAAAAAAGTCTCTAGGTCATATTATTAGTCATATTTCGCCATTTTTTAGGTCATAAAGGCTTGCATATTTCTAACATTTTTAGGTCATAAACATCCGGGCCCTAGTTATCAGTATTAATAAACGATGTTCATATCGATATCAGTATTGATATTTTCCTTCCGATATCTCATCCCTCGCCAAACTCTGTTTTTGTAGTCTGGCACGCAACAGTCTGAATAGAGGAAGTTGCTCTGATACCTAATAAACAGTTTTTCAGAACAAGTTTACATGTGTTGACAAGGTTTCACAAAACCAGAAGGCCCAATTACCAATGTATGGGCTATAACCTATAATTAATAAAGCTGAATATGTTTTCAGTACCAGTATTTAAAATTATGATCAACCAATTTTAAAATGACCTACATTTTTACTCCTTTGCCCTCAAGTTTTGAGACAGTTTTTAAAAATATCCTGGATTTTCTTGAAGAAAGTGGGAACCCTAATTTAATTTAGTGCCAATTTAATAGGAGACATTATGATAAAATTAAAATGTTGACTGGAATCGCCTTACTTTACAGTAATAACAAAATAGAGTGCCCTACCCCCAACATCCTTTTTCATACAAGAGAGCAAGAATCACTTTGTACTCTTGTTTCTGATTCTTTGGGATTGAACCACCAAGCTGTTATATGAGTCAAGCACAGAAAACAAAGTGCCATAAAAGAAAAACATTTTTTTTCTTAGTCACCAATACTTGTAAAATTTTTCTTTTGCTTGTTTGCTTGTTTCTTTTGCTTGTTTGCTTGTTTGCTTGTTGAATTATTAGTGTTTGTAAAATTAAAAGTGTAAAGAAATGTAATGTTAAGTTCTTAGTCACAAATGTTTTGCTACATGGAATTTAGCAGAGGCAGCCTGGAAAGCTAACAAACTCTTTTTTTTTACATATAATTTAATTTAATCGTACATTTGTCACTATAAAAAAAATTCAATACTCTTATTTTCTGAATTTAAGACATTCTTCTACTTCTTAATCAGAAAGCTCCTATTTTGAATCATGAGGCTGAGTGCACCCCTTTCCAGACTCCCTACCTCATAAAAATCTGAGGAGATACTAGGATTGAACCCAGGCCTGTGGATCCGTAGCCAGATGCTAACCATGAGACCATGCAGGTGGCATTATATACATATGCTGTATATTTTCTGTTTCAACTATGACCAACTTCCCCCCCCCCCCCCCCCGTAAACTATGACTGTGCACCTGGAACTGGAAGGGCAGTATGCATAATTCACAACATAATATTATAATGTATACATGAAGCCTTCCCATCTGCTTTCAGTTTTGTATCAGCACTATGAATTTAAGAGGGCCTTTTGAGACCAAATGAATGTAAAGGTAATCTTAGACTGGATCCTGTAGTTCCTGATAAAGTTAAAAGTAAATTACCAGCAATTATATTTATGACTAAGTATTTAAACAAAAAAGAACTGGGATGCTATCCTACTCTACCCCAAGCCCTGTATGTGTGTACATAAATATGATATTAATATCAAAGCAATTGAGTATATGTATTTATATATGAATTTTGCTCATTCTTCAAGTTGCCAAGGTAAAAGAAGTTTTGAATTTTGCTCTGTCTTAAGACTTCTTGAATGGTTAGCTAAAAGGAGAATACAATAGTTACAAACATTTGCCATCTTTTTTGAAAATGAAATATCTTATTATTACTAAATCTAATAGTTATTATAAATAAATCACTTTGTTGAACCCCAAGCATCTATCACAATTTCTATGACCAGAAGCTGAAGAGTGATTATGTTATTTTGTAGTTCTGTTTTAAATAAAAATAAAAATGCAGCTTTCATTGTGAATAAACGTTCCATTTATATTATGTTAGACATTTTATTATGGATAGTAAAAAAACATAATTTGATTTACATATTTTTCCCCTTTTACAGGTAGTAGTTTCGCTATCCACTAGCTTGCTTAGCTTCATTCTGTCCAAAAGTTTAGTAGTGGCGAAACGAAACTGAAATCAGGTTTGAACATGAGTCTATATTATAATGGAATATAAATATCGCATAATGTTTCTAATCAATCTGTACAATAAAGTATTATACAAAGAGTTATTCTTTTTAAAGTTTTTTCAACAAAAATTAATTTTCTTAATGTACTGTATTTAAAAAACCTTTCCATATTTGGATATAATCTTGTACAGTATGTGTTATAATGCTCAAATCAACTTCATATGATTTAGAGCAGAATTCACATAGGTTTTAATCTGTTACTGGAAAGTTGCTGATATACTCTGAAATTTATTTGTCCCTAATCAGAAAAAAAAAATTGTTTACTGTGGATAAATTTGAGTATTTTTGCTGTAATATGTTTTCTATTTCTTTTTCTTCTCATTTGTATTATTTACTATGTACTGGTAGTGTTTCCAATTTGTTGCACCAGGTTCCCCTACATTTTATATATATATATAAAATAACACATATAGTCCACCAATCTATAGAAAAGGAAAAATAACATGTGGAATGTTAAATCGCGTAAATAGGGCAAATTTTTAAATGTAATGAGTATTTTTTTTATAACTTTGCAATAGGCAGTAGCCAGTCAGCCAATAAAAAGGAAATAATTAAGTTCAAACTTCTAATAAGATTCCTATGACGCATAGTTAGGACAGTGAATAGAAAGTAAAAATATAAACAAAATTAGTGAACAGAGATTCTTGCATTAATTTACTCACATACATAAAACATCGGAACAGCTTATGTGTACATGTATTATGCCCCCATTTTGTTTACTCTTCCTTGCTCCCTTTTTTTCCATAAAAAACTATATTCTCCTATACTTTGTAAAACAATTTTGAATAATTCAATTTTTTGCACTAAAATATTGGAAAACAAAGTTTTACCTATTATCATAGTTAAATATTTGACTTTGAGATTGTTGGTTGTACTTCCTGTACAACCAACAATTGGGTCTATACCAAAGTAGACCTAATTGATTGGTTTAGGCCTAATTGGTTGGTTTGTAACTTTTATGAATTGTTTCCACTTTTTTTGTTTTGTTTAGGTGACAACAAAGGTCAAATGCACACACAGATAATTTTCTCTTTTTGAACACAAAGAGACAATGCAGATTACTGTAATTTTAATTATTCTTGATTTTTTTCAATTTTGCAAAAACACAAAAACATTGAAAATTAATTAAAACTATTGAGAAATATAAACAAAATTTAACTGAAAATATGGATGCGTGTTCATGTTAAATTATTGTTCATACTTGTAAGTAGGCCTACATGTAGCATCAACATAGCCTCACAGTCACAGTCGCCTCAAAAACTTTGCTAACTTACAACAAATTGCCTCTAGAAATTAGAAATATCAGGAATTTTAGAATTTTCAAGCATAGAGTTAAGAATTTACTTTTGCAAAAAAACTTTTAAACTGTTAGAGAATATCTAGCAGCTGATTTTATGTAATTACTTCCTTTTTAACATGCTTACTATTCCTATTGCATATATATGCTTAATGGTGTAAAACAAATAAATAAATAAAAATTTTAAAAATATTGTTAAACCACATAGTAGAATTATGTCGATAGTAAAATCTACCTTATTTTCATTTTCAAAAGTTGGCAAGCCTACTACTGAGTAATTATACTTTATTCTATATTGTTTTATTATCCCTGATGAGGTCATTCAGATTTTTCAATTGCCCTAACCCTTCTGGTGGCACAATGGCCTTGGGGTCGACTCAGCCTCAAACAGAAATGAGTATCAGGAGTAATCCTGAAGGTAAAGGCAGCTGGTGCATACAACCTTACCACTTTCATGTGCTGAATGTCTAAAAATTTAGGAGCCTTAACCTCCTGGCACCCTAAGGACCTTCATGGCATGTATAGGGACCAGTTTACTGTTTTGTTTTGTGTTGTATTAAATTGCTAAGTTGCATGCCATTGCAAAATTTATTTTCAAGCTAAAACATTCTAATTTGATTTTCAGAAGGTTGCAATATTTACAAAGTACGTGAACATTTTAAATTCAGCCAATTGTTTGAAAAAATAACAAACTAATGCTTTAAAATTAATTGATTTTTAAAGAATATTGTCTTAATAAATAAAGCTACATGTTTTATTTCACATTTATCACTAATAGTCATTGTTTGTTTCATAAATATTCATAAATGTACTGTAAAATTATGAAGTAGGACAGAATAGAAAGACATTATCATTGCTGTTCGGCATTTATGTATCGTTAGCTTGCGTGTGTGTGTCACAAACTATGATTGTAACTGCTATAAAATCATTTTAGTGAGCATTCACACCGAAGTAGCGTAGCATGCGAATCGCACTACGTGGATGCAGGCTGCACATCGAGTTGCATCGTTCACAATTTTGCATTCATACCGAAGTAGCGAATGCGATCTGCAGTTTAACGTACATTATATATTTTCACTTGAACAGTTGAGAAACCCATTTAAAGTAATGTAATTTACCTAAAGAGGATATAGTTTCAGCAATTTTAATCCAGGATTTTTTTCCTACTAGTTTCGATTGCCATATCGTATAGTCTATGCATGTACAGATTGTATGTTTAAATAGCTCTCTTTCTAGCAGTATTCATGACATCTTTGCTATAATCTACCGCTACACAAGCGAATATGTGTTGAATTTTCTTAACAATTAGAAAACAGCTGAAAAGGGAACTGTACGCATGTGTCATCCCGAGTAGCGTCGCATGAAATAAGTCCAGATCTATCTGAAGAAATGAATGTCGCACTCTGCGAGCTGCACTATTGCCACGCTACTTTGGTGTGAAGACTTGAACTTGTTTATTTGGGATTTAAAATGAGTAACGTGCAGCGTGCATCCAGGTAGCAAGTCGCAAGTGGCATGCTACTTCGGTGTGAATGCTCCCTTACAATAATAATAATAATAATAATAATAGTTTATTGATCCTCTGAACATTTACATGTTATGGGATATGCTAACTATACAAGATCAGACAGAGTTGTGTTACAATTTGCATATAGAACAGAGAGAGAAAACATTAAATCTTATATACATTTATTTACAGTGAAAATAATTCAGCATTGTGGCATTTTTCTTCAAATTCCTCTATACTGTATATGGCATTCTTTGTTAAGAATTTTTTCATGTAGGTCATGAAGTGTTTTGTTTTGAGGTTTCTAATTTTGTGTGGGAGGTTATTATATAGTTTGGGACCTATGTGCTTATAGCTATTGTGTGTTTTTGTTAGTCTTAAATATGGGGTGTCTAGGTCTGTTTTTTGCCTTGTGTTGTGGGTATGGATCTGACTGCGTTCACTAAAAAGATGTTGGTTCTCCTTTGTGTAGGACAGAGCATGAGATATATAGAGAGATGGTTGTGTCATGATGTTGCTGTTCCTAAAAGCAGTTCTACACGTTTTTTGGTTATCTATGTTATATATACATCTAATGGCCTTTTTCTGCCATTTGAATACGGTTTTTGCTCCAGCAGAATTGCCCCAAAGAAGGATCCCATATTGTAGATGTGAGTGAAAAAGAGCATGGTAGACGGTCAGTAAATGTTTCTCGCTGAGCACAGATTTAAGTTTACGAAGGAGATAAAGAACTCTAGAGAGTTTTTTACAGAGTTGTTCTGTATGTGCATTCCAGGTCAGCTTTTCATCTATGTATATGCCTAATAGTTTCACAGATGTCTTCGGATTTATGTCAGTCAATGAGTTGTTGAGATGAAAGGTGATTATTTCAGTTTTGTCTTGGTTCAACAATAGTCTGTTATGTGCAAGCCATTATACCAATGCTGGTATACCAAAAAATAGTTCCATAAAATTTAAAAAAAACTTATTTTCCGTTTTAGAGCTTACGTTCAAGATCAAGTTAGTTTGACCACCTAACATTAACATTTATTATACTACTTTCAATGTTAAAAATTATTGATTTTTTGTATCTTTCTTTTATTTTTTATTGATCTTTTTTCATTCTTTCTTCTAACCATGTTGAATTTTCATTATTATAGTTTAATATAGTTTTAATTATAGTTTAATCAGTGTAGTTTTCATTAACATAATTTAGATTTTTATAATATAATCATATGTTTCCCTTATTTATTCGTAGATTATTTTGTAGTTTGTATGTATCCACTTCTGGTTAGTAGAAGAGAAGTCCTTAACTACACCAGAGGGACATATAAATAAATAAATATGTTTATTTTGCTCCACAAATAAACATTAAAAATTAATTAAGGGCATTCTAAGAAAACATCATGTCTCACATGTGATAGGCAATTTGAAATTATTTAAACCAGAAAATACTGTTCTTAAAGTTTTAGAAGATGAAATGTTACATATTTTATTCATATCTCAGTATGTTAGTTAATTTGGCCCTAATGTTAAAAGTTAAAAATTCAAAATTACTATTATTTTAGTACCGATCTTGATAGCACTTTTGGCAGAAGTAGACATTATTTCAATATTTCTTTGTGTATTCATTACAGTTTTGAATTCATTATGCTAAAGTCGGAGCCACAAATCAACAAGCAGGAACTAATGTTCATTCATTATGAAAATACAGTTTAATTATATAAGGTGTACTGAAATGAGCTATTTTGATTTTCAGGGGGTACTAAAGGAAGGCTAACCTCCCCCCCAGACTCCCAGATTTGAATGATTTTTCTTTAGATTAATGTATCATTTTGACTTAAGAGCAAGTAAATAAATAAATTTTTTATTCACCGTTGGTATTTAAAAAATACATGGTTTCGTCATCATTTCCTAAGATTAAGTCTAAAACTAGTTATAATACAGAGCATAAAATACTACAGGACAAAATATAAATTAGTTATATATGTTGCAACTGTGAAAGAAACTAAAATTAAGTTAGCCTAGAAGATTTTCTGTACATACACTAAATAAAAGAAATATGCGAGAAACAAGGTAATTGAGGTAGAAATGAGATTGAATAGTCACATGGCAGTTTAGGACTATGAATCACAATCACAAGGCATACATAGAGACTAACAAGAGAAATTGGAGTAGAGAGAGAGAAAGAGTGATATCCTGTAACGGAGGAGAAATTAGTCAAATTATAAATCTTTAAAGGAGGACTGAAAAAATTCGTTTACATTAAAGAATGAGAAATCCTTTAATAGGGAACTTACTTTGTGTTTAAATTTCTTAGGATCTAACTTTTTGAATGAGTTGGGCACTTTGTTATACAGTTTAATGCCTTGATGTGCAATGCTTTTTAGGAATTTAGTGGTTCTATGGTTATTGAGATGTATATCATTAGAGATTCTTGTGTTGCAAGATGGTAATAAGCACCACAACCTGCTCCCCCTTCCATCGGCACGGCCGCTTTCCCCACCTGGCCACTGCCCTTCATGCCTTCCCCTCCACCCGCCAGCTGCTGCTCAACACCAGTAATGCAGCTTAATATTTCACATTTAAAAGAAAAATTACCCTTGCACCAACGCCAACATAATATTTCACTATTATAAAAAACATAATATTTCACAATAAAAATGACCCTTGCACCATACATAATATTTCACTGCTGCTAGTTGTTTCCACTGTTTTAATTTTCTCCCCAACCAAAACTCCTACTTTCCAGGCGGGTTTCATTAGAAAGTTGGAGTGGGGGACTCGGTTGTGGCATATACTACCATTTTCCCGACTTAAGTTCAATTAGTGACAAGAATGAATGACTGTTTGAAACATTTCACATACAATGTTTTCACCGTACTTAACTGAAATCTGATAAAAATTTCAAATGCATTAGTTTTGAGCATCGCTTTATATTCACCAAATTGAGTCCAATCCTGCTGCTCAAAGTTTTCTGCAAGATTCATAATGGTAGAATATAATAAAAATCTTCTGTTAACAGCAATAATTTGAAGTCATCTAGGAGGTCAATAACAATTTAGTATGTTTAGTTCTTCATATTACTGCAGTAACAACAACCAATGTTAAATTCTCCATCATTCAGTCAGCTGACTATGAATACAGTTTTTTAACGTCCATTTCCTACAGCTCTTAACACGATCATAAGTTTTGGCACCCCCAGATTAAAATCTTGCTTGCGCCACTGTTTGTGTTGTTTCAGCTATTTGAATCATGTTATCATGTAGTTAGTCAAATAGCATTTAATCATATTGACTCCTCCTTTTCCATGTCTGTTGAGTTAAATATGTTTCAGCAATTTCAAAATTAGCTACTATGGGGTAAATACTGGTACTCAAAAATATTTATTCCTTAAAGTGGGATTTTCTTTAAGTTAAATAGGGAATCAAATATGGTGTTCTGATGGTTACCATGCAGGGACTTCAAATTTTATTCCTTATTCCTTAAATTCCTTAAAAGTGGGGACATTTAAACAGGATTTTACTGTAAACTCTTCACTGGAATTCACAATGAAGGTCATTAATGAAATTCTAAAAAAATGTATCTTTGTCCCATACTTGACACAACCTAAGTTAAGGCTAGTCAAATCGATATCGGCAACTTGAATGAAAGCTTTTGTATTTCTTTATGTAATCAATCTCTGTAAATAGCATGAAAAACAAAAATCATAAAATGTAATTAATTAATTACAAAAAAAATGTGAGCATTTGTGTACATGTCCCATACAAGTAAATGGAATGCCCCTTTTAACACAACAGCTGTCACAAAACTTCAAATGTTATTTCATTCAATTAGAAGAACAGGAGTTATACTGTATATATGTTTTATTGTTTTTCTCTATGGTGTCCAAAGTAATGTGGCTTCTGACAACAAGGTTAGTTAATTATAAGTTTAATGTGGAATTGTCTGTTTTAAAACAGTATTTTATTGTATATAGCCTACTGTACATCTTTGTGATTCTTATTTTTGGTATTCAATGAGCTAGCTTTTATAGACAATAATTAACAGATCATGTATATATTTTCGTAGATTGGAGTGTTGTGTGCTTATACTAGTGAAAGAATTCGTTAAGTGGCCAAAAAAAAATGCTATTTGTAAGATCTGTATGTAGTAGAATTTAGTATAAAATACTATGCTAAGACATGGACCATCTTTCAACTGATGTACATATATGTTACTTTAGTTTTTGATGTTTATGTTAATGTAATTGCTAAATTGTATTAGGCTATACCATACCGGTATGTAAAATAGTCATCATTGCAGAAATTAGAAATTGCATATAACTTGAGAAGTTCAAGTAGTTATGATATAGGAAACATATTATTGTTGCTCACATTTTGTATGTTTCTACAATAAGTTACAGTGATTGTTACCTGCAGCTGTACATATAATCTAATCCCTAAATTGTATAATTAGTAATAATTCACGAAGACCAGAAGTAGTCTAGCCTACATGTAATTTGTAAGGTACGGTACTCATTTGATTTGAAAAATAGCATATGCTGGTTTAAATAGATTGTTTTCCTCCTAAGCAATGCATAATATATTCAAATGTTTGAAACTCTTTTATGAACGAATGACTGAAAGTCATTCATAATATATATTGTCTTACAAGGCAATAAAATGAAATGTTACTATACTCATAAATGCAAAATATGGAAATATTTTGATCAAAGAGAAAATAAGTAGTTAGTAGCTGTGTAATAGTGAACATCAATGATGTATTTATTTTGTATATGGATCAGTGATTACACCAAATATGAGAAAAAGGATGTTCTTTTTCCACCTTATATTTTTTCTGTTGTGCCCTGGAAATGATGAAGAGAAAGTATTTCAATTCAACTATTTTAATGATTAAGAGTTTTAACATCTGAAGGAAACAAATATTTTTTTACGTTTATCAATTTTCTGCTTTTTATCTTATCTTCAGAAAGGTGCTGCATACTCAGTTTTTTTTACTGCAGATGACCTCTTTCAATTTCTGGGTCACAATGGATTTCCCCTATAGGACCAGTAAAACCTCTGCCCAACCCTAGCCTGGAACCTACTTTGAATTAAAACATTCCACGCCAATATTTGCCCTTTTTGCAAAAACTAGAGACGCAGATACTGATTTTCTTTTTCATTTGACAGTTGTAGCATTATGCACATAGTAATGATTTTGTGCAGGATTACCAAGTAAATCATTTTGTAATGAGTTGCGAGGGGAAGGGTGATCACTGATCAGGGTGACCTAGGTGCTGTGCTGCGCTCTAACGGTCGCCGAGTGTACTATAGTTATCACAATGGCTTCCGTGAAAGACACAGCAACTTTCTTCACTAAAGGAACAGCAAATCAATTTGAACACGTTTTGAAGTTATATCCCGAAGCCCTCAAATTGAAAGCGGACAGAAAAACTAAAAAGCCAGAAGAACTGATCAAATTGGATAACTGGTGAGTAAAGTCTCAGCAAGAAATAATTAAGATTTGGGAAACAATGTCATTGAACCTTGCTTTGTATTACGCTGCACGTAGCAGACTACTCTCGATCAAGGAATGCTCCCTGGGACGGCTCGATCTTTAGCGCGGTCATTAAATGCCAACCGTGTCACGTGGGAATCAATGTCAACTAACGTGCTTCACTAATTTTTAAGAATAGCCTATAATTCAATCCAATCTGCTGGGGTCTGCGGTCGGGGATGGGGTGTTGGTAGCGTCATGTCGACTATGGAGCTGACGTTTGCCTTGAAATTGATGATCGTTTTTGCAACGGTTAATTCATGTTCTCCTTAGAATTATGTGCAATTAATCCCCTGTAAACACATTTCCGTATTGTTCTGAGTGAAATTAAAGGTTTAGCACTTCGGTTTCATTCTTTAATAAGCCTCCAAAAGCATAAACCACTTGATGCAACAGACTGAGATAAACCAAAATGGAGACTAGACAAAGCATTTCTGTTAGAGAACCATATAACGAAATGTCAGTTAATTTACAGCATTCGTAAGAAACAAATCTATCTACTACATTTTCAGAACAGGGAAATAATTATTTTGTAATGTAGCTTGGCGTAAGATCACTACAACTATTCCTACAAGCTGGACGTTTATTTCAAAACCAAGTTGTTCAACCATGACTAGCTTGCCTCTGTCGATTATTTTACCTAGAACTGTAACATTAGGTTCTAGTTCAAGAAAATGAAATTCTATTTTGTGATATTTAAACATTAGCGTTAAACGTTTAGCTGGCCAGTTATTTTTTCGGCCTTCAGTTAGGTGTTTTAATTGAGGAAACTTGATGGCATCATGGCAACATTAGTACCTACAATTTCCCAAGAGATTATTCTCTATTTGTATGTTTTTTAATCGGCTTATTTATTATTGTAAACTAATTTTATAATGTGGATTTTGAGTAAGACTTACAAGTTTCTTTGTTCTAAAATTCTGAGAAATGACTTGTAATTAACTTAATTGCCTTGTGATGTAGATCCAGTGTTGCATTATTTGATGCACATATTAAAATGAAAACTCAAACTTGTAAAACTGCAGTGAGAACTACTTAGTTATTATTCGAATAATTTTTCAGGAGTTAATTGTGTTGTGTTTTTTTTTTTTTTTGGGGGGGGGGGGGCTACACAAAGCTGTACACAGAGTTATGGCCAAAGTGTAGATTTCCCTGAGGATGTTTTTTTTTTCATTCCTGATATCTACAAGTGCATTAAACTTTTACTAACAAAGGACATCATGGATGATTTGTTAATATTTGGCATTGTGTTTATTTGTTCTTGGTTCCAGTTTCTGAAGATAGGATCCCATACACAAAACAGCAGAGTCAAAAAAGAAAGTGTTTTAGAGATACTATTAGCCTATAATAATAAGAAATAAGAACCTGCTGTAACATTTGTGTAGCCTAATCCATTTCATTGTTTTCTGCAATTTTCATTCAAGGTTTATATGCTTAATTAATTTACCGTAAGTTAGGCCCTACTATCAGATTTAATTAATCGCATTCAGATTGTACAAATAAGAACCTACTAAGTTACCGTACCTACCAAACTAATTATACTTTTAGCCTACTTATCTGTAGAAGCCTACTTAACTGTAGAATCTGATTTTTTATTTTTATTTAGCAATTCTGTAGACCAGCAGTAGGCCTACTGGCATAGGATAACAATAACAATAATAATAACAAAAATTATACAATAAATAAAGAACTAAAAAACAAAACATAGTGTGAGTCTTAGAGAGACAAGATAATTTTTATCAGTATAAGTTACTTATAATTGATATAGTTCTCTTATATCGTCTAGATGCAGTTGAATATAGGATCCATTAAGTTGTATAAAATCCAATAATAGATTATCGAATCTAAAAAATAAAAACAGCAATTCTTAATCAAAAAATGTTTGTTAACATCATCTAGAAGTTAATCTTAAGACAGAAAGTATTGGGAAATATGAATTTAACAGAGAGAAGGTACCGGTAGCATAGCTGTAACAGAAGAAGTAAATCTACTCTCTGAGAATTGCAAAATGAAAATTTACAGAATGTGAGTTTGGCTTACATAATAATCAAAAGAGTTTGGCTTACATAGCCTATAAGTTAATGAGAAAAGTTACTTTTAACAGAATGGAGTTTTTACAGCAATAACTAGTAGCGTCAGTTACAAATGAACTGGCTTTGTGATAAAATGTAATCTGAAATTACTGTACATGATGTCATTTGAATTATTTTAAATGCCTTTACTATTAGAGGGAAAAACCTGAGTCAGTAAGAACCATTAATCCTCCCTTTTATTTATTTATTTCAAAGGAAATACCGATAGTGTACCGACCCCGAAACTAAATTTTTTACATTTACAATTCCTAAGAAAATGTGTGTAAGTTTTTTATTTTAATTTGACAAAATGTTGATATTCAAGCCATGAAATTTTCCTTTGTGTCACATTAAGAAAATAATGCAGAATACAGTATAGATTAACTAGCAATTGCGCACACCAACTATTACCATTACCATAATTGTTAGATTAGGGAAGTAATCATCTAGCTTTATTTATAGCCTACCCATTGTGGAAGTTTCTGCTTAATAGCCTAAGATGTTTTAGTTGGCCTACAAGAGTGAATGGTAATGAAGTAACCCTAGCACAGCCATTTCATAGAATATGGGAATTTTTCCCTCAAAGATAGATGTTATAAAACTATTGTAATTGGGTGGTCAAACATAAGTTTAAACCCTCAAATTCACTGGATATTAAGGAATTAAGTGTGTTTGAAGTTGTTTCATGTGTAACATCTGTTGATTTACTTATTTATTGCATTGAGTTACTTTTTTTTGCCATTTTTAGCATGATTTTAACACTCTTTAATACCAGGTAGTCAAGAGTAATCAGCTAGGCTATGTCCATTTTGATTTGAGAAAATATACATCTTAAGGTACAATTTGGTATAAGATTAACTTAAAAAAGTAGCCTATGTGTGGTTAAATACTATATCAAACAACAAACAGTGACTTTTTGTCCCACCCGTAATGTTGATAGTTTTACTAAATTATTATTGATGAATTAAATAAATGTTCTGACAATCTGGAAACAGTTTATAATTTATATTTAATCCCTCATATCTTCATTAATAACAACATCAAGACCCTACCAGTAATAGCAGAACAGCAAATGAACTGTTTTTGTGCATCATTAAAATCATAGTCCTAATTATGTCCCATCCGTAATATACTTTGATTTTTTTTTTTTAAATATCTAAAATAACATTTAAATAAAATCAGGTAAACTGATGTAACAAAATGCCAGTATGTTTTTGTTTAATCGGTTATGACTGCAATTATGATATGCAGAATGTTTTTTTTTTTTAATTGATTTCCAAGTTAAGCTCCAGCTTTATTCATTAAGCTGGGCTTACGGAAGAATAAAGGTCTAGTTTCTTTAAATCAGATTAAAATCTTCCAGCATCAGCTGAACTGTACAGATTAGTGATATCTTGACAATTGCACACTCACATAAATATACCAAAAAAAAGTCAAATTGGCCAGTTTCGGGTTTTGAACCATGGACTCCAGAATGTGAGGCCAAGACGTTACCATCTCGGCCACCTGGGTCAGTTTAACGGTCTAGTTGGATAAGCGCATGTAAAGCAATAGTGTTTTTTGTCATAGCTAACTCTATTTTAATTTCCAAAGCCTTATAAGACCACAGTAAAACAATAGGCTATGTTGTCAAGATAACCGATTTTCATTTTTTTTTTTATAAATTCTTTCGAATACGTACATTACCATAAAATAGGCACTAAATTGGGCATTACTCCGAAACGGGTCAACCGATTTTATCCAATATGAATAGACGTCTTTCCATGGACATTATAAATGTGTGTACCAAGTTTCATAAAAATCCGGTAAAGCGTATTTGCGTTACCGCGTCTTTCAAATAGACACTAAATTGGGTTTTACTCCGGTACCGGTCTACCAACTTGGTCCAATATCAGTAGACGTCTTCCCATGTACATTATAAATGGATATATACAAAGTTTCAGGAAAATCCAATAAAGCACATATTTGAGTTATCGCGACTTCTTATATATTAACATAAAAGGCACTAAATTGGGCATTATTCCGGTACTGGGCAACCGATTTGGTCCAATATCAATAGAAGTCTTTCCACGGACATTATAAATGTGTATATGGTACATAGTTTCATAAATATCCGATAAAGCGTATTTGAGTTATTGCGCCTTTAAAGTAGACACTAAATTGGGTTTTACTCCGGCACCGGTCAACAGATTAGGTTCAAATTCAATAGGGCACTTCTCATGGACGTCATAAATTCATATACCAAGTTTCATGGAAATCCGATACAGCGTATTCGAGTGATGGCGCCTTTCTATTAGAAAGGCTCCATAATCTATTAAAATAGGCACTAAATTTGGCATTACTCCGGTACTGGTGAACCGATTGGGTTCAATATCAATAGGGTTCTTCCCATGGACATTATGAATGTGTTTTCCAAGTTTCATGAAAATCCGAAAAAGCGTATTTGACTTATGGCACGTACAGACACACGGACGGACAGATGGACAGACATTTTTTGTCCCACACACAGTCTCATAAAGTACCATACTGTCACTTAATAATGCTTTGCATGTAGTGTGGAGGGGAAGGTATGGTAAATTTTACAGAATGGAAAGAACCAATTATAGTTTATTATTTATGATATGAAATAAACAAAAATGGTTTTCATAATATATGCTAGAATGTCCCACCCATAATTATGAAATGGCTGAGCAATAAAGTGAGCAAATCTAAGAATTATCTAATACAGGCGTAACATTTGAGCTGGTGCTTCCGTGTAGATCGTATTCAATTGTGAAATTAATTGACGGCCTTGCTTGGTTGCCATAGCATATTGAATTATTTAAAGATATAGAGAAGAGTATTATTTTACATATTGTCATATAACGTAGTCCTAGGCCTAGGCTATATCATGAAATATTTTGAGACCGATTGAATGAATGATTTTCTGAAAGCCTGTGGTTGCTTTTCAGATTAAACAATTACCTAGGGCAAACGAACATAAATTATCAGTTCCCTCTGTTTTTTTTCTCTCCATATATTGGCATTTAATCTATATGCCCGGAATTCCACGTGCCCACCAAGCTAGTGTAACATAATTAACCAAAATGTTTATCTTCGTTTATTTGCATTGAAACAGGATGCGGTACTATGAACATAGTAATGTTAGAGTGGTGATGATAATAATAATCAGAATGTCTATGGATTGAACAGAAAATAAGCATTAAAAAAATTGAAAGAAAAGAGAGCACAATCATAAAAAAATGTGTGTCTACCTTTCTGACTTAGCCATTTCACATGTAGAAGCAAATCGGAACTGAAACAATTCACAAACATTTATAATAATTTTAGACAACATAGATTAAACTCTTTTGGACACATCAAGAGAATGAATTCTGACAGAATCACAAAACAATTAGTCAAATTGTATGAAAATAGTCTGAGTAGAGCAAAGACAGTTACCACAAAAGGATCAGTGTTCAAATTACAAATTACATCCCACTGGCAAGAACCCAAGATGACAGAGAGGCCTCTAGATAAACAATTCGCAAATGGCAAGGCGACCAAGAGGAGTAACCGAAGAAAAACAACAATGGAAGAACTTGATCTGAAAAGGATAAAAGCTCCCAGCAGCAAAAGGATGAAAGACATACGGGCAAAGAAAGGCAAACACAAGTCCTGTGTGGACTTATTCTAGACAGTGAGGGAAGTAAGTATGAAATACCGGCACTGGTTTCAAAGATCCAATAGCATACCGTACTGTCATTGATTTTAATGTTCAAGTAGCATACCATCAATGAAAAATTCCTTTATAGCAAAGAGTAGGCCCTATTGTCTGCCTGAGTCATAATCTTGATCATTCATCCACTTGTTTGCTTTCACCGGTAGTCATTACCAGTATAGAAGCCTGTGATGGCCTATGTTGGCATCTTAATGACAATACCGCTAGATCCAATGCTTAAAAAAAATTCTCCGTAAAATATTGTAACTTTTATATCTATATTATATTAAAAGCACCCTAAAATGTGTGTTTGTAATCGAACTCTGCCAAGACCCTTTGACTTAGAGGTCTGAAATTTTCACCACACATTCTCCATGGCCCGGGGAATATCTATGTGAAAAGTTTATCCTGATAGTACAGTCGGTTCGGTCAAAATTTAATTTTTATTTTTTGTGCTTTTGGTATGGTCAGTACTTAGTGTTTTGTCATTTTTTGTGGTGCAGTCATGTATTCATAGTATGGATACTGTTTTGTCAATATTTTTACAGTTTTCTTTCTATAGTCTTTACACAGCCTCCTGTCACCTGCAAGGTCATCCGGGGGCCATGTTTGACTAGCTCACCCCTGATTCAACCAATCAGAAGGCACCATAACAAAGTTATGTTGGATGTTTGAAGCAAACAGCCAATCATAACCCTTCTTATGTAGACAATCTCAGTCTTTGCCAAGCATGTGTTCTAAGCAGGTCGTGTATATGCAAGCCATACTGTTCAATTTACATGTTATAGTCAGTCAATTCGGTCAAAATTTAGTTTTTAATTTTGTTGTACATGTTCAACACTGTTGAGCTCGATCAATGAAATAAAATAAATAAGGTACTAGTTGGTCAACAAATACGGGTGCAGCAAAACATCCTCCCTATTTTAAATTTCAAATAAACAGATGGATCAAAAATAAAGAAACTGTATTAATATTAATGATATCTACACAGTGGGAATTTAGGGTTTTCAGTATAATACATTAGTTCACCTCACTGCTAAGTGTAAATAGACCTTAAACCTGTCTCCATGCTCTTATAGCAAAGTTCACCATATCATTTGGCACTATATCCACACCGCAACATTCGCACAAGATGGGAGAAACAGTCAACTTGTGTTGCCATAACGACAGAAAAAAAGTGATAAACAGTAAACAAAAATTGAATAGGATATTGGAATCGCGGAATTGACATTCAGTACAGCATCCAACCATGGCATGGACGGGAGAAGAACGTGCTTACACTGTGGAATCATTTCTGGTAAAAGGGTATTCCACTGTCACTGCCCAGCGGGCTTTCCGGATTTGCTTCCAAATTCCCCCTTGTGCAGTTCCAGATCAGAAAAGCATTAGCTGATGGGTGTCAAACTTTAGAGCAAGTGGTAACATGATTAAAAAGGGAGGGGGATGGCCACACAGCGTTCAAACCCCAGAAAACATTCAACTTCCCATTGTGTTGAATCATTCCTGTTAATTCAGCTTCTTTATTTTCATCCATCTGTTTTTTATTTGAACTTTAAAATAGGGAGGATGTTTTGCCGCACCCTGTATATATATATATATATGTATTGTGATCAGTCGCCTAGGCCTTTCTGTGTCTCTACACCATTTTCAGGGCATCTGAAATTACAATGTTTTGATCTTATAGTAGCCTATTTATCAGCATGTTTTCCTGTATAGTATGCATATGTCTTCTTTATATTATGTTCAGTCATTGGTGTTCCACAAATGCTATGTATCGTCATAAAATATTTTAACATTTTATACAATTAAAATCAAGCATAACTAATAGAACATAATGGAGTTAATTGAGTGATAACATGTTGCTATGTTATATATATACATAGTGTGTGTAGTAATTTTTTTAAAACAATGAATTTACTTAAATAAAATATATAGGTCAGTTAGTTCACTTATACTGTTCATGAAAGTTCATAAAAGTTAAGACGTATACATAGGCCTACTATACAGGTAAACATGCTCATTAATACTACAGTGAGTCCCATGCAAGAGTTGGCCAATGACGCGGGTTTCTGCATCGCGGCTGGCACAGCTCCAACTCCCGAGCAATTGGGTGAAATATCTACGCTAATAATGCCGCGGTCGGTGTAATGATTAAGGTTCCCACATTTACAGTTAAAATTACAATGAAAATAACCACGTGCCTCACAACAAGAGATGTTGGAAATGTTCTCCTCTTGCATCCACACAATACTGGCACCTTTTAGGAAATTTTCTTTCACGCACATAAGTTCAGCTTCCGAGACAGAGTTACTTTCTCTTGTGATAGGCCTATGTGATATTGTCTTTAAGTTCTTCTAACAGTATGTGAATATTATTTATGGGGAAACTTGAAAAATAAAGTGTATAGGTCAATTTCCCATACATAAGAAGAACTTAAAGACACTATCACAAAAGAAATTAACTCTATCTCGGAAGCTGAACTTATGCGCGTGAAAGAAAATTTCCTAAAAAGGAGCCAGTATTGCGTGGATGCAAGAGGAGAACTTTTCCTACATCTCTTGTGATGAGGTACATGGTTATTTTCATTGTAATTTTAACTGTAAATGTGAGAACCTGAATCAATACACCGACCACAGCATTGTTTGTGTAGATATTTCACCCGATCGCTCGGGAGTTGGAGCTGTGCCAGCCGCGACGCAGAAACCCGCGTCATTGGCCAACTCTTGCATGGGACTCACTGTATAAGATCAAAACATTGTAATTTCAGATGCTGTGAAGATGGTGTAGAGACACCAAAAGGCCTAGGCGACTGATCGTAAAAAATATACATATTTGTTGAGCAATTGGTATCTTATTTATTTTATTACTTTGTTTAAGGTTATTTTTTATGCTTTTTGCAGTGCTGCACAATCATGGCATAGGTTGCATACAGCATACTCTAGCAGCGGTGTTGCTAAATTGTAGCGTTGTGAGCACATTGAACATTCCTGTTTAAGAACCTCAGTATTATATCGGTAAAATTCTGTTAATGGTAAAATTATTTTCCCAGCCCCTGTAATGGGCTTAATAATTTAGTTGTTTAAATAGGTATTTAATACTTTTAAAATATTTCTGTTGAAATAAATAAAGGTCTGTCAATCAACAGTACAGGTGACTTTTGTGCTCCTGCTTGGCAATCATCTACAAAGCAGAGTTTGTTACTCGTGGAGAAAGTTAGTTAAAAACACAGCTGAGTGTATAGAACAGTTTCCTACATATCATTTAATAATTGTGTTGTAATGGAGGGAGCTTCTTTAAAATTGAGGTATGATATTGAAAAATCTTGGGATAGCATACCACCTCTGGTTTTTCCCCACTTGCTTCACTGTGTATGTGTGTGTATGTATATACCGAGGCCTACATATGTACATATTTATATAATGGTAGTGGGCATCAGGACAAAAGTCATAGGGGAAATACCATTAAAAACAGGATTCTAGTCACCCTAAATTTTGCTTCTCATTTAAACAAGACATTTTTAAGTGGGTCATTATTACAGAAAGGTGTAATGATAATTAATTTGGTATACCGGAATGACAAAATTTGCCTTTTGGCATACCAAAATTGAGTTCAGTATGCATTTTATATTTGCACCTGTCTGATTTATTGAGGGAGATCTATTTATTTATTTATTTACTTCCCTCTGGGGTAGGTATGGCCTATTAAACAGAAGTGGATACATAAAAACATATTTTCATTTTTCACCGTAAATCTCTATACAGAAAATTGGTGCTAAGTCAATACCTAATGACTAACAATACTTACTTACGACTATTATATCTAATACAGGAGTAGTTGTAAGATTTAAATGATTCCAATGTAAGGGTTATATCATGCAGTTTAGTAACTATGATAGTAATAATATTGATAATTATGCTGCAAGTCATGATTGAGAGTTCAGTTGAGTATATTTAAGTTTTTATTCAAGTACTCAAGGCATTCATTAATCATTACCGGTAATCTATGATCTGGGTGGATTAGATAGGCCTACAACTTAATTATGACATAGTATATAATAATTGTACATGCTCCTAGTTGACAGAGATGGCCGTGGTGGCTATTCAGGGGAAATAGGTGAAGTGGCACTTCACCAATATTTTTAGCTTAGCATACCTAATTTTAAAGTATATTTTATTTATCACATATGTTCGTTTTTACTTGAAATGTATTTCCCTGTTTTTGTATTGCGCTATGGTAGCTGGCGGCTTGGTGAAGACAGAGTAGTTTCCCTCCATGCTCTCCTACTTCCACACTGCGTTGGTGTGTGTTGTAGCAAGCAAGCGCATGATCAAGCCAGCCAACTTGGTGAAGAATATTATTCTCTCCACGCTCTTCCCCTTCCAGGGTAGCCTTAACTGGATGGTTGGATGTGATGCCCCCGGATAGCCTATACAGTGCTATGGGAGGTTACTATGACGTCACCCTCTTTACTTTGTCTGCAGAGAGAGCAGGCCGAGAGGTATATAAAATTCTTTACTCTCACTTCCAGCATGGGAGGCAGGTAGAGCTTGCTTCCTTCTTTATTGCGTTCAGTGCTGTGACGTTTTAAATATGAATCCTGCTCATGATATAGTGTGTGTTTTATTAGAAACACCATTTTCACGGAAAGACGAAGATAAAAATGAAGTTTTTATTGTTGTAAGCATGTGTACATATATAGGCTATTTTTCTTTCCTACTAGCTCTTTACCTAACTTCCCAGCCACAAGCCACCACTGAGAGATGGGATCCAGGAAAATTGTCCTGCACAACCCTTTATGAAGTGGCTTATATTAGTTTTGTAAATTTGTTTCTTATTTTAACAGGTACCAGAATGAACTCCCAAAGAAAATAAAGTCTCGAGGGAAAGATGCCCATCTCATACATGAGGAACTAGTACAAACTATGAAATGGAAACAAACTGTAAGTTTATACTGACATAATTGTAAGAGATACTGTATCGTACATGATCTGTTTGTATTAGCTTCATGACACAAGTATTGTCTATCGCATGAATAAAGGATCTCTATTAACTCCGCTTTGCATTGTTAATACCTATTGTTACTTTGTTGCAACTAATTTTTCAACAATATTGCTGTTTTTTGAGGGCTTATTTCCATTGGTCATCACTAGGACCCAGATGCTTATGATGTGTCATATGTTCCTGTAGACTTTTATTTTAGTCATATCATTGATTTATGTAAGGGTTGAATGTTCCTGATTATTTTTAGATAGGCCTATTTTTTATTTATTATTATTTTTTTATAATATATATTATAGTCATATATTGCCATATTTAAGTCTTTTTTGCAGTCGTATTTCCATGACATTTGTGGATATGATCTTATATTTGGGAAAATTATATGTATGATAATTTTATATTTTTGTCTATGTCCTGAAAATTACTAATTCCTAAAAAAGTTACTGATATTTTGGTCTTACTGTCAACGGAATGCAGCCACCAGCTAAAACAGCACAATCTTCCAAATTGTCTGACTTCTCAAAACGCCTCTGTTATGTTTTCTGAGATGATGTAATCTGCTAACATTACTCTCAATAAAGTTAATAATATGTGTTAATGGTTATGCCAGGCCCTAGTTACCACTCATCAGGAGAAGGTTTTGATGACTGGCAATGTTTATTCACAGGAAAATGGACTATTTTTATGTTATGTTCTTCAAAATCTGTAGAAACCATAATAGTAACAAGTCTGTTTGTAAAATGTATGAAAAAGAAGTAAAATATATATATATGTAACAGCTCTTATAACCTAAAACATAGCATATACCTATACCATCACTCATGAGGGAATGACAAATCATAATGCTGCTAAAACAGAAGAATGGTAATGGTAAGGATCTGTTGGAGGGAGTGGTATGTAAAATCACTTCTACAGATAACTATCAGTACAGTAGAACCCCGATAATTCGAGCTAATTGGGGCCGAGGCTACCTCGAATTACAAAAAACTCGGATTATATGGAAATATCACTAAATCAATGGGTAAATCATAAATAAATGTTTAATGAGCACAATAATGGTTTAAAAAAAATAAAAAAATAAAAAATGTAATAGGGCTACATACCTGTGTTACGCCTGTATGTATATTGGCTAACATTTTCAATTTTCTACATCGGCATCGTTTAAGGATTAAGTCATTGTCTGACCCTTAATGGAGTGGAACGGGAAAGCGGCGCTACTAGCAAAACACTTTTAATTACCATTGTAGCTGAGTAGGGATTACTGAAACAATAAAGTTTTTTTTTTCTGAAAGGATGGTATGCACTGTACAATTGATTTACACGAGGTCCCGACAAAGAAAGATCAAACCTCGGTTTCTGTCAATCGGTAATAGAAATGCATTAGCAGTCTGAAGCCAAGGTTATTTCTGTGTATTATGAACGAAAACCCTAAGTGGGACTGTTTTACCTGCATTTTTGTACATGGAAAAATTGAAAGAAAGCTCAAAATGTAAAACATTCGAAAGTGCGTAAAACTTGCAAGCGGACACCGTATAAAAACGGGATTTTACTCTAGTTTTATGGAAAATTTTAATATTCTTAAGACCAGCTCGAATTACACGGAACCTCGAAATACCGGGGCTCGAATTACCGAGGCTCTACTGTAATTGAATTATAATATTTAACCTAAATTGACCCTGTAGTGGTAGTTGGCAGCATCAATATCAGTATTGACACTGATCTGCAAAGCGAGTCCCTATAATATAAAAACACATTAAATGTTTGCCCACTTCTAGATGAGCTAGAAACTTGAAATTTGGCACACTTATGGCTTTTAGCCTTTAAGTTACAGGAAAATTCCAAAAAGTTCAATTTTTTAATTTTTACCCCTAAAAAAACCTTCAAAAGGGCAGGCGTACTTTAAAGTCTCTGCTTAGTTCCCATGACAACAGTATGCTTTGCAGTATTCACATAGGGCTTTGGAAGTTGAAATACATCCCATAGCCGGCCAATTTGATATGGGATTATTTTTCATGGTTTCCCCAGTTGTGAAGGCAAATGCTAAATTGGATATTTACATACCATGTATCGTCCTCATTATTTCATCCTATATCATATCCATTTAAATTAATATCAGTTGAAATTTACTCCATAAAATACACCAGTCTAATCTTTACCTACTTCCAGGCGAGCTAGAAACCTGAGATTTGGCAGATTTATACTGCTTAGCTTGTAACAGACCGCAAAATTAAAAAAAGTTCTAATTTTTATTTTTTACCCAAAAAATCCTAAAGTCTTCTCACACTTTTTTGTGTTTATGGCTAAACGGTAATAGGTTATAAGGCAGTCTAAAAACATGGACTCTATCTCTGATACATTATCAGTTCAGAAAAAAAAGCTTTCCTGAGAACCTCACTTGGGGGGTTTGGGGGCAGAGTCCCCAATGAGCAAAACGATTGTTTGTATATGACCATTGTACAATCTACTACTATGAGAAAAAAATAGTTGAAGCTTCAACTTCTTGCACTTGTTTTTGAAAACAGCATCCACAGACAAAACTGATATGCTGATGTCCCACAATCCAATTAGTCCAAATTTCTACAGACTATAAAATTGGATCTTGTGACGACGATGACTGACTTTGCACACAATTTCATCTTATATTTTCCTCCAATTGTATTGGATGCAGTGGAATAGAAACATTTCTAATTTTCTATCCAAAAATATGAAAACAACCAATGATTCTCATTCTCTTCCGCATGACATAAGAAACATGGCTGCTTCTTCCATACAGACATTCTCTGCATTACCATTATCATTCTCATGCTCAATTTTACAACAATGCTTACTATAGCCATTAATAGAACTGGCATAAATGTTGAGGAGCTCTAGAAATTATGAAAAAGATTGGGAAGAAAATGTCTTTATATGCAGCCTGTTCATATCGACCACCATGTTGATTGTAGGAGTTAGCGATTTTTGTTTCTGGTGAAAAGCTGGCAGTGTATTGAACCAAAAGGCTATCTCATGTGCACAGACAGAAATAACTTAATTGTATAGAAATGCTACTTGACACAACTTTCTGAACCAAAAAATTGGATCATTGACATTGGCTTAAAACTCTCATTTAACAATAAATGACATTTTTAGTCTTACACCACTATTGCACTACTGAATCATTCCTCAGCATTTCCTCAAGTGCATCTGCATTGCATGTGTGCAGTTGGCTGGTAAGGAACTAGCAGGTACCTGCGGCTTCGCCCACGATAATTAATTGAAAAATTAAAAGTATAGTAATTATGATTCTCATTCTCATTATTAAAGCATTCTATTTTGTAACACTTGCACGCGAATCATTCATAAACTAAACCATTAATAATTAATGAAACAGCTAAAATTCCAGCTTTAGAGTACATTCCATGATTAGAAAGCACCGCCTGGGAAAACGATCTCAGATTTGATTATGCAGTTCCAAAGCTACTTATTTGTTGACAGATGAATATGATGTGAATTTTATTTGATAAATTCAGTGTAATTTAAAAAATTATATAATTTATTAAGGGAAAGAGTGGTTTGTTTGGATTTTTATTGTCCGCGATACTTCCACTATCAATATATTATAGCTGGTGCCCGTGGCTTCACCCTCCATTATTAATTGACTCCAGGATTTTTAAGAAATTTACACTGGCAGTTTATTAAAAAGGTTTGTGGTTCAGAGCTATGAAAATTGTAAGTAAAAATAAAATTAGAATATTTGTTCATTGTGTTCACTTCACTTAGGCCTTATATAATAAAGAAACAGTTTTCCTAATTTTGTACTCTTCGTTAAAGTTTAGACTGCGAGAGACGAACATTGCAGAGTATACCCGTTGTCTCACGAAGTGAGGGAGCAAGCACGCTATTTAAGGCTGTTGAATTGTATAAAAGTAGATAGTTCATGCACGATTTCTCCTCTTTTACATTCCTGCTCTAGATGGTACAGTATTATCAAGCTTTCTCTATTGTTAGGATTTTGATATGTTATTGCCATGCTTTTACTTACCACCTTGCTTCTGGACCCAGAGAGTTTGTTCCTGATCTCTATTTCCTGCCAGAATCTTAGCACCTGTAAAAGAAAAAATGCACATGATTTAAACACAGCACACATCATGTTACAACTTAGATTTTTATAATATTGATGTAAGATTATAAAAATATATGTAAAATAGAGGGTGGATAATGAGAGTTGCTTATATGTGCATTGAACGGTTATTTGGTTGATCCCTGTGCAAGTTCTACATTGTGTTACTAATAATCCCTGTATAACTACCAAGGGTTATAGGGGTTTGAATGTGCTATGTCAAACATGTCATACTAGGGATGATGTTTCTCACCCGCGGCAGTGAAGGAAGCATGTGACTGCAGTCTGCCATTAAACAAACAGCAGTATGTCATCTGCTATGAGAAAATCTTGTTCCATTATGTCATTAAGTTGATTTCAGAAAGCTGTAATCATGGTTAAAATGATGAAAATAAGACCTGCAAACAAGGAACAATGTTAATATTTCCGTAAGAACCGTTGATAATGTTTCCTAACAAATTACCTTAAGAGTGGATGTATAATCTCAGAATTCAATCTCAGACATAAACGAAACAACCAGCTGTTACATATATCAGCATCTTTATTATTTACGTCAAGCCTACATGTTAGGCTGTGCAAAGTGTTGCACACATTCAGTCTTTTACGCAGAATTATTAGTAAATTTTGCTTCTCGGATGTGTATTCCTGGTACGAATGTTATCCTTGGATTATTAGTAACATTGTTATGTTTTTATGTTGTTTTAACGTGACAACTCTATCAAAAATTAGTAGAGTGACAATTGTATCTTATACTACCCTTATGGTCTGTACGACGACCACCTGATATCATATTTATCTGCCAGATAGAGAACTTATCTGGAAGTTGGCCAAGAATTGTGTACTATGAACTCCTGACAAAATCTGTCTGGAAAGACAACTCCCAGATAAGCTAGCAGGAGAATGGAGTGGCTGATAAACTACGAACTGACAGTTAGGGAAGCTTGGTGGAATCAAGATGGCAGTACTCTGAAGCTTCATAGCCACCTGAGTTTCAGAACTGATGCTGGAAGATTTAATTTACACAATAACGCCATCTTAGGCTCACGTTTGAATGAAATAGAATTGCACAAATCGATTCATGCATTTAAAACGATATGTTCTTGTGTAATTTAATTGTACAAATACAAATTCGGGTTGTCGCACCTAGCAGAGGCCGATCGAAATACAACAAGCACACCTCATCGCTCAACAAGCTAAGGATCTTTTTACAAAAGGGTACTGGATATTCTTCCCGATAGCAGTTCAGTTGTGGTATTACAACACATCTTCCAGTTAAGCCATCTGGAAGACTCGTATCGGGAGGAATTGTCAGGAGGTGGTACAGGCCATTAGTACCTTTGATATAGCTGAGATCAGTTCTAGTGATCTTCACACCATAAGAGTGAGTTTTGTCTTCTACCGTTTTCCTAGAATTAGAACTAATGTCACACCAACCCCAGCAGATCACGTAGAACTGAGAACTGTCTTGTGAATGGGCAGTGGTTAGCCCAGCAGGTGACTAAGGGTAACTAACCCAAATAATTTTGCAGTTCATCTTGTCTGTTTTTTAATGCACATGAAATATGACTCGGCTGTGAGTAGGCTGCATGGACAGTGTATGGGAAGAAGAAATGGACATAGGCTATCATGTTACCTGCTTTATCCTGGTTTTCAGACCGAAAATCTGAAATATTCATTTTGCATTTCACCTTTTACAGTAACTTCATATCCAATATTATACAAGTTAATGCTTTTACTGATGAAAGACCGGCCATTGACCGTATAGTGCAAAACATATAGTGAGTTCAGTTGCTACTTCAACATATAGTTATGACACACTATTGGGCAAATAGTTTTAGTTTTACCTTAGCTAAGTAGTGAATTTGCTGTCTTTTTCTTTGCTCTTCCCATTTTGTACATGTTTGAAAATTCTGCCATATGTGTGGCGCAAACCTTGGCATGATTCATGATGTTAAACCAGACTGACTAATAATGGTTCAGCATGCAGATGAAAAATTGTTAAAGTTACTGCTCAGCAGAAAATCAGGAAGTGTAGAAACAAAGTTAGCTGTCTTTTGAGATTTGGATTTGTGATTCATTGCTTTTCACGTCTTTTGTATGTCTTTTATTTTAATTATCCTATAGATCATGCAGTCTTTCAGATTTGTGGTAAATCACAGCCCCCCATTATAACAATAACTCCCACATATAAATTTAATCTGCTAGGGCCTACAAATGCCGCAATACAGAGGTCATATCTTTTAATTTTCAACACATATTATTCCTGGTAGCTTGAATCCGATGCATTTATTTCATTATATCTGAAGTATTCTTTTTCATAATTGGCACGCACATCAATAAACCAAGTGGTAGAAAGCCTACATATTAAAACATTGGCATTTTAAAAGAGTTCGAAATCAGTGAAGTTTATGGGACTTACAAATCGTTAAATGACTGGTTGGCTTTAAAAAGGTAAAGCTAGTTTTATAAAATGACATAAACTTATATAGAAAAAGTTATCATATGTAATAGGCTAAAAAAAAAATTCAAAGATTAATACAGTCTATAATAAAGATATTTTGTGTTGAAAAGATAGGAATGTATGGGAAGAGATGATAGTTTGGACATTGACCCATTCCGTGGGAATAGTGTGATGCACTAACGATGGTGATATGAACTGTAATGCATTGTGTTATCTCCAGAACCAGAATAACAACACTCCTGGTGTACATTGCTATAACTAATGAACTGTTCTTTATTTCAAACCATTTGAATATGCATAAAGAGTCACTTTTCGTGACTTAATGATATTTTCTGATGCGGATTATCTAATTGGTATGATTCTTTAGTATTTAAGATAAATAATCAGTTTATGGAACGTACAAGGAATCCATATTTTTGGACCGTACAGTTTATCAAATGAACAATTGACTGCTTCATTTCTTTGGATATTGTTAGTAGGGTATTGTGTGCAGAATTCAGTTATAGCATTGAACTGATTTTATCATAAGATGGAAAATAAATTAAACAACTTGTTAAAGTTCTGTGTTTTTGGTTTTGTCTCTTCATAAATATCCATCCAACAGACTAGGTAGTGTATAGGTAGTGTACATTGTGCCATTTAGTCTTCCGCTTTATTTATGAACCGCTGCCAAGTATCTGGCAAGTGATCTATAAAGGGCTGCCATGTCCCAAGCCTCACCAACAACTGCCATTTGAAGCAGACTGGTTCCTGCTGTCCCCTTGAACATGTGGTGATTCCTACGATCATTGCCAAAGGCATTCTTAGCAGGAGGAGATTAGTAGAAGATATTCCATGCGGCCATCATAGCATATTATTGCCAACTTCCACTTTGAATAATAAAATGTTCTTAAGCTTGTTACTATTGAATTAAGATAGTCACTTATAACAGTAACAGTAGAAGATTTGGAAAGAAAACATTTAGTACCGTATTCCTCATATATGTAAAAAAAAAATAAAAATAAAAAAAAAGAATAAATAAATAAGAAAAAAAAATTACAACTGATGAAAATTAAATTGCCTTTTTCCCTATCGTATTGGTCATTATGATGTAGCCAATTTAGCCTGATGTCATGAATCTACACAGTTGCCATATCGCTGTAAAATCCCTCTGCTAGCTGGCAGGACTTTATAGATTCTACCCTACAACGGACCGCTAGGGGTCTGCCAGTTACACTGCTGCACACTGTACACTGGGGACACTGCCTTCAATAATTTAGTATTTCCATTGCCACATTGTACATTCAGGAACATCATGATATTAATTGCTACATACTTCAGAACTTCAATTAATATAATGAAGAATAGTATGAATAATTAGCAGCATATAATAGAATCTCTGTAAGATTTGAGGCTTTCCTGGCGAATCTTATGTAGAAAATCTTCTCGGGTTTGCAGCCAGGTGAGAAGTTTGTTGTGGTCCAACGTTTCCGAGGCTGACGCTGCCTCCATCCTCAGGGAATCTGACCTGGCTGCAAACCCGAGAAGATTTTCTACAATAGAATCTCTGTTATCAGACTATCAATCATCCAATGTTCATTATTTCCATCACTGTTAGGGGTAAACAAAAAAATTTTCTTTACTGTACTTTGGATGGGACTGTATAACAGTACGCTGTAGTGTCCCACGATATCAAGCTGTGAAAGTGTTCTGCTATCCCTTTTGTGTTAATGTGGTCAAATGGAGATGTACATCTGAAGAATGTTTTTGTTCTATGATACCCTCATGCTACAGTTATTATTGACCGAGACTTTGTATAACGTCATTGTGATTGTCATTGTGTTCTTCATGAGTATGGTGAGTAAAAGGAAGAAAGTGGTTGTTTCAGTGGAATATAAATTAAATGCATTGAAGAGGCTGGGGAAAGATGAAACACTGAAAGCAATAAGTAAACAAGATGACACGGTGCACAGGATTAAGTGCATTTTAGATAGCGCTAACTTACATGGAACAACAGTTGTAGGCAAGAGATACGGACGTATTAATATTTTATCAATGGCTGGATCTCACAGAGAGAAAACTTAAGCAATCAGAGAGAAACTGATGGCACGATTATTGTCTTAATGATGTACTGAGTTCAAATTAAGGATTTTTCAACAGGTTTTCTGTGAGGTGTTATTCAGGAATTAATTTTCCATCCTTGGAAAATTTTAGTACTAATAAGATACTAATAAGATAACCAAACTAAAAGCAAATATCTACAGGAAAAATAAACATGTAGAATGTTATAGCTGAATCATATTTTGTTCTTTTCATAAATGATAATTGCTGAGCTGCGTGTGTAAGTAATTTATTCGCTTCATTGTATAGTCCTCATTCTATTTCCCCTTTAGAATATCACATCCTGAATAACAGGATGAGTAAGGGGTTCTAAGGACACCTGGCATAAACAAAGATTGTTGTATGAGCATCTTAAGGTTTCAAGCCTCATATATTTATCAAAGCTTCATACTCTGTCTCTTTCTAAAATTACTAACCATTCTTCACAGAATTATAGCATGGTAGTCCGGTTGAGAAAAGGTTGTAATTTGTGTTTTTAATGATCCTTTCTTCTTTTCAAAATAGAATACATCTGGCTTGTTAAAATATTTCTATCACAGTAGTGCTATTAGAGATTAACAAGATGCTAGTAGGGTTACTTTAAGGGGAATAATATTTTTAATGTTTCCTAAATATCAGATTCATTAACTAATTCAGCCTGAAATCAAAATAAATAAATGTGTGCCGACAAATTTGAAATAGAAAAAAATATTAATGAATATTAGTTATAAATGTACGATTGTTATTAAAAGCCCAAACAACAATCTATACATTTCTGGCCCCTCTAAAAATAAATCTTAATAGTACTGTAATGGTATATTGTTGATAATTCAAGTATTTCTATGGCTAGACTTAATTTTTTCTGAGTTAATTTTACAAAATTTGTTCCACACATACAATTCATAATTGAGGAGCTTGTTTCCAAAAGGTACCAAATCCAAAAAATTCGAAAAATGAGTTAAATGTGGCAGCACATTCTTAACTAGCCTAACAATCGTAATCAGTGGTTAAAATCGCCAAAAAGTACCAAATCCCATTGCTAGAGGGCTTGGAAGATTGAGTTTTGTAGCAAAAAGTACCACATCCCTCCACAGTTTCGTGACAAAAAGTACCAAATCCTTTCTCACGTTCCATTGGTGAAATATTATGGTCGAACAATTATGTAATAGAGCGTTCTTGCTTCTCATTGGCTAAGTGACGTCACATGCCTGTAATTTCTTGTAGAAAAACTTGTCCACAAACATAGAGCTAAAGCTTTCTTTCAGAATATGAACCAGTAGCTACCAGATGCCTGCTGACAGGTCCTTTGGCATTGTGGAGAAAAAGTTAAGGAAAATAAAAACCATCTTATTACCTGAGCAATATGATGACATTTTTGCAACTGTAGGATCAGTTCATGTTCTAGGTCCTGATTTTAAATGGGTGAACTGGCATTCAGTGCCAACAACTTGTGTGTGGAAGAAAATGGCAGTGAAAATGTTTCTGTTTTTTATGATGAGTAGGAACTTTATTGTTTATATGAAGCTAAGACAAGCTCCAGAAACTTGATTCTGTTAGTTGTGTATTGTTGTTTTTAAAATCAAGTAGGATCAAGTAATTTTTTATTGTTTTGCTCTTGTTTTTTATAGGTGTATCACATTAAGTTATAATATAGTATAATTAGCTGCAATTAAGGCTATTAGGTAGGCCTAATCAGTTTAATCTGTTTTAATGAGTTGTAACTATTTCTAAAATTGACATTTTCATGCCAAAAAGTACCAAATCCAAGTTTGTTTTGTTGATAAACAGCTTAATAATGAATGAATATCTTAGTTTCTTATGTAAATATGATTCTTAGGTCTATCTGCATATGTAAGGAATGAATTATCGATATCAGTATAATTTATCAACTGTATAACGTTTTTTTCATTTCCTGTAAAATTTGTTCAGATGGATTTGGTACGGTACCTTTTGGAAACAAGCTCCACAATTATGTTTCAAGGACTATATTTCCCATCATCAGCTACATTGTAAACTATTGAAACCAGTGTAGAAACATTCTGATGTCTAATTAGTAAAGTTTCTATGAACTTTTTAAACATATCTGCCTTTTTTTTAAATTTAACATTCAGTAAATATCCCAAGTACCAAATCTTTCTTTTAATGATTTTAATACTTTTTCTCCTTAACAAATTTCATAAAATGCATTGAGTGTGTCTATTAATTTTACTGTTATTTGCTTATTTCTTTCCATAATTAGTGAAAGCCAAGGGTAGTAGTTATGTTTTTACTTTCTCCCATATACGTAGTATAGAGAAAGTATTGTGATCGTGACAAAAAATCGAAGTCGAGATAACACCGGGAGAGCATGTTTCATGAAGCCTAGAAACCGAAAAAAGTATTTTTGGAATGACGTCTGTCCGTCTGTCTGTCCGTCTGTCCGTCTGTGGACAAGCACAGCGGGTAAACGGCTCGTTGTATTTACTTCATTTTTTGAAATAAGGACTTTTCCGAAATTTTGTCGAACCGCCCAGAAATTTAGCTTTACAACTGAAATATTAAGGAGACTTTTCATGAAAACTTTTTTAAAATTTTTTATTTTTGAAAAAATGGCTCTAACGATTTTAATAAAAAATTAAAATTGGAAACTCTTATCTATGACCAATAAAATGGCTATATCCGTATTTCTGCAAAAATGACTTAAGGGGTACTTTACTCGTATCCATTTTCAATTTTTGTAGATTATATCCATTAGTGTAGGCGATACATGAAAACCTACCACAGTAAAGTTGTAGAGAAATTTAAAATGAACATTTTTTGTTTAACACATTTCTTTATACATTTAATAGATATCAAGATAAAAACGAAATAAGGACGGCTTAAATGCGAATTTCAGAACATACATGTCAATTGAAATATGAATGACATTTTGTTGCCCCTAGCAACAAGAAAACTATAGGCCTAATGTACTTATTGTTGCAAATGCAGTCAGTTTTGCTCAGTCGTAATGAACACACTAAAACCAATTACAGCGAGGTGGTATAGTGTAACAGACAAGAGGTCCTGAGTTCAAATCAAACCTCGTGGCTGCCCAAATTGACTTGGGTTTTTCATGGTTTCCTCGTTCGCAAAGGCAAACGCCGGGTTTGTAGGACCTGTTTATTTTCCATAACTCATCGCCGCTATGTCAGTGGATATTATAATCGTTTAAACTGAATATTACATAAGAAGACATCACTAAACAATAGATGCAGATGAGCTGTTACTATAGACTAATGGTTCACGCAAACATACTAAACACGTTATATGACCTACATGCAGTTAAAGCGTGCAATATAACCTAAGTAGTAGCAGTAGTGGTGAAATTCAAATATAAGTCGCTCCATAAGCTCCGCCCATTCGATATTCACATATGCATGGACTGTGTGATGTATTTTGTTTCTGAGCGAAGCAGAGTGACCAACTGTCCTTGTATATTGTCGCAAGTGCCTTGTATCCCCCTCTACATATAACTAAATAATGCATAACACTAACCACATAGTTAAAGTGCGCGAAGCGGAGGCGGAAGCCGTTGCGAAGCGCCCTTGCATTTTCGAAAAAGGACAATACACTGTTTGTAGGTTTCGAAAATGTGGCATATTATATCTCCCGCGAGGTTTGTCAGCCTGTCACCTCTCGTCTAGCGGTATGACGTCACACCTCCAACGTCCGATCACGAGTTTCTTCATAATACGAGGACAGAAGAATTTGCTAGATCGTGGTATAAAAGAAACTGCATCGGTGATGGTGGGTTGGGTGGGACCGATTCATCCCATGGTGCAATTTATATTTGAATTTTCCCGTATATTAGTAGGCCTACTAATAATATGAAGTTTTACTGCCATTGATATTATTATTATGATTATTATTATTATTATTTATTATTATTATTATTATTATTATTATTATTATTATTTCACAGTAAAAGCATTGAACATAAAGATCGACCCTGATGCTTTCCGTTCTAGATATTTGTTAGTTTTTATGAAAATGTAATAAGTAAAATTTAATTATCTCTTTAATTTACTTTTCTCTGTGCTAGCCTTTAACACGTATATGGGAGAAAGTTTGTGCAATATATTTTTGCACCATTTATTTGGTGTATTTATGAAAATAATAATATAGAAATAATACCGGTACTTACTATTTACTGTATTGAACTGTCTTTGGTATATAATTTGTATGTTCAAGTATAATGGCTTTGCTATATAAACCATAAACTAAACTCCATGGTGCTACATCCCTTTGAGGGACTAGGCCTGCCTTCTGAATGCTGCATCATCTACTGTAAGCAGAAGGCAGGATGGTCAGCATGCCGACTCCTGACCATTAATGTTGGCCATACTGAACAGGAGCAGCTGCTACTTTATCAAGTAGCTCCTCAGTTGGTGTCTTGAGGCAGAGTGCACCTCATTCCAGAACTTCCTATTTCAGAAAAGTCCGAGGAGGTACCAGGTATCAAACCCAGAAATGCAATGCTAACCACTAGACCACAGGTGGTGTATAAAAATTATACTAATAACGCATAATCTTTTTGTTATTACAGCGGGGAAAATTCTATCCGCAACTGTCGTACCTGGTGAAGGTAAACACACCCCGTGCTGTGATGATGGAAACAAAGAAAGCGTTTCGGAAATTGCCAAACCTTGAACAAGCCATCACTGCTCTCAGTAACCTGAAAGGTGTGGGAACAACAATGGCATCAGGTAAGACTTTCGATAGAAAATCCAGAGTAGGAATAGTTCTCTGTTTTTGGATTGCCAATCATTTAAGGATGGGATATAAAAAGAAGGAAACAAATATAAAACACAATTTTCAAATAGAGAAGAGAACATTAAAAAAGTACTTAGATCTACAGAAAATGGATCAACGATCTGTACTAGGTTTTATTTATTCCCCCCCCCCCTTTTTGGTAATTTGAATTTCAGTATTTCCATGAGGTCCACTTTCAGTCTAATCCAGTGGACTAAATTAATTGTGAGTTTAGTAATTAGCCCCAGGTAAAGCCTCTTCTACCAGTCTTGTCACTGAATCCATTTTTTTGGGTGGAGATTTCTCCATTTTTTGGGTTAAATATGAAAGAAGATCGCATGCTGTAAAAGTGTACTTCCTCAGCTGTACTCATTAGTAAAACAATTTCAGAATTTTTGTTAATTTGTTGTTTTTTTTTTTAATTTTTATTATTCATTTATTTTATTTAAAGATTTAGGAAAATAAAATATATGTATGTAACCTACAGCAACTATTTTCATATTCCTACTGAGTTGAGTATATATTAGTTAAAATAAGATTTCCACCTATTTTATTTATTGAGCAGAGGCGGAAATCCTATTTTAACAATATACAGTTATCTAATACCTGTACATTTTATTCATAAATAACAGCTCTTCTGGCAGCAGCTGCCCCCGATCAAGCCCCATTCATGGCAGATGAGTGCCTTATGGCTATTCCAGAGATTGAAGGCATCGACTATACCACCAAGGAATACCTCAAATTTGTTCAACACATTCAAAATACTGTAGAGAGGCTCAACAAAGAAAGTAAGTATTTAAACTCAGCTGTTGAAGTGTTTTTGTTTACCAGACCATTTTCTTTCAAACTTAGGTATTAATCAGTCAGTGTTATATTCAACTAACCTATATAGGTTCAAATTAGCAGAGGACTTCCTCTGCTACTGTGAAGACTGCGAAGAGGACACTATGTACCACGCGTTGTATACATGATACGGAGAAGCATTCCAGAATATTATACAAACAGTAACACAAGCCGGAGAAAGATGGCCAGCCAGAACTCACTTTCTGGACAACAAAACAAGCAGATGAAGATTACACCACACAAGCGATAGGAATTCGGAAACAACAAGAAATAGACAATGTTTGGAGACACCATTCTTGAGACCTACTGAAAATGAGACGTACTCTGGGAGATTGCTCAGGTTCCCAGGGAAAACCGAGCACTACATTCTCGGCAATTGCCTGAAGTGCCCGGGTTGCTGCGAGAACATCCCGCAGCAGCTGATCTGAGTGAGGTTTTCTGGGGTTTTCCTCGCTCTAACAGGTGAATACCGGATCGAAGACACTACCCCCATTAGACAGCCGACACAATACAGACAGAGTTACACAGTTCTATTAATGCTGAATCAAGCAGCCAGCTATGCTCACATACCCACACGATAGGAAACGCAAGAGCTAAAGTAGAGAGCAGTAGAACGCATGCGCCGAAAAGTTGTTGGGACCGGAGTATGGCCTTTGGTCGAGGGCTCCGGGGGCGGTGGAGGGCCAAAAAAATAAAAAGTCAGTATTATATTTCTAGTATTGAAAAATTGCTCCAAGCTGAATAAGAAGTAGTGATAAACTCAACACTATTTCTTCATACCATGAGCTCATTTATGTTTCATCCTATACCTGTTTTGTTATATCATAGCTGCAGTTGTTTCATTTGGTCTATAGAGTAATGTAGTGTCAAGCTTTGGTGTACATAATTTTTGTGTCTTTCAAAACTAGAAAGGCCATTTCATGCCTATGTGTCCAATGGGCTGATCCCTCATTGTGGACATTAAGGATTAAAGGACATGTAAAATAATAGTGGTAAAAGAGATTATGTTAGAGGCCTGTGGACCATTGTCTTACGATGAAGAGCCTTCCATCTCTCAGCAGCCTGAGTCAGTCCTGGGGTGATCAGTGTTAGAATTCTGTGCTGGACAAAACAGATGATTGTGAGTCATTTTCCTTTAAATTATTCCATTTATCTTGTTATCATTTTATCATGCTCCATTCTGATCATCTGCATCAGTGGTTACAATTTTTTAGGTGTCAGGGCTCCTTTGAAATGTTTTTGTTTTGGGAACCCCTATTTGCATAATATTTGATTACTGAATATTTTCTCTCAAGATAAAATTATTTGGTTATGTTTTTTACTTATAACATACCCCTGGAAACAATACATTTCACTTTTTTACAGTACTGAAAGTGATAGTTGGCCTGTCTTGAAAACAGTTTTGCAGGAGCCTCTGAAATATGGCATTTAACTGTATGCTTATATATACTTTAAAAGTGATAACCAGGGCCCGGATTCTAATGACATGTCATCTTTTTATTGACGCTGCATAGACATTGCCAACTTGTAGATAAATCCTAATCATGGCCTCTAGATTATAGAAATGCATTTTTATTGGGTCTTCTTTGTCATTTTATGCCATTTTATAATTTTAGGGCATTTATTTCAATTTTAGGTCATTATTTTGTCATTTTCGTGTTATTTGCTTTGTTATTTAGTCATTTTCATGTATTTACATTGAGTGTATTAACTTTTTTCGTCACTAGCGGTGCTGTCTTTGAAGTGTTGTTTGTTTAATGCAAGAAGGAAAAATTTTGGCGTTAAAGTGTTGGAAATGAGAATCAAAGAAACGCCAAAATTTTGTATTATATTACTATTGTTATTAGATTGACTTGGCACCAGAGTCTGCCACCTGCTTGGATTTGAGAGTGCAAACTACTGTTTACCCTCAATTAAACAACAATATAATCCAGCAGACCACAAAAGGATGTGCCGAATTTTGACTCACCAGTGCCTCATTGCCAGTATAAATTTCTGTGAGAAAAGAACATTCACAAAATTACAGTTATTTACAGTTTTTACAGTTATGTACAAATTAGTCTATAACTTTGTGTGTACAATAATATTTTTTTATAAATAAAACATCAGTTTTTAGGTCATTTTTTATAATTATTAAGTCATTTTCTTTAAAATTTAAAGTCATTTTATAGGTCATTTTTCAAACAATTTTAGGTCATCAGAATCCGGGCCCTGGTGATAACATTCTTTACGAAACATGGATTCTGCTTTCTTTATTCAGTAAATGCTCCTTGTACTCTTACTCTAATTGTTACTTTCATACCAGATTTACATCCAGTTAAAATAGTTGAATAGACTGTTGATGTCAGTAAATATTTTACATTGTATTCACTGAGAATATTTTATTATTCTAGCTAATAATGGCACATGGAATCCCCATCAAGTAGAGCTGGCCCTCTGGACTCATTATGTTGCCTCAGAAATGAAGCCTGAACTGTTGGATACCATCCCCAGCCCAACAGAAAATGGCACATCACATCATGAACAGAAGAATGGTGATTCCATCCTCAAACCACAAGTAATTATTTTTTCACAATTTTACAATTTTGACATAAGAAATATAGGCTCTATATATAGTTTTTCATTAAATTCTGCCTTGGTTTATCATTTATTTACCCAGAACAGGACTTGTTGGATTCTGGGTAGTAAATAATTTCCCAAATATTTAGTGTTTACTTTTCACAGCTACTCCTTCATATTTAATAACATAATTGCAAAGTTTATTGATTATGTTTGGTGATTCTACCTACCATATAATCATTTAGCAGTGTAAACAGTATCTTTTGTTTCATAAAGGACAAAACATGTAATTTAGAATACATAAAATCAAAACATAAAGGACAAAACATGTAATTTAGAATACATAAAATCAAATTTAAACATTTCTTTATAATTACTCTAGTACTTTGATAAAAGTTGGAATATATTTTTTGGTGGGTCAGGTTTTACATTGTTATGGTTCTTTTTAAAAACATTCTAAATTACTGCCTAATTATAAAATTGTGGAACTAGCTTTATGCAGCTAAGGTTCATTGGGGTAGAAATAATATTTATTGTTCTTATGGCCATTTACCGCTGCAAATTAAATTTATCATAACCAGAATTGTACTTCAAATGATCACAATATTGCCCTCAAACATGATACTAAGAAAATGAGGTATTAAAAAATGTCTTGTTTATTTTTATTGCATATTTTATAGCATTGTATTCCATTTTACTTTCTTGCATATACGTAGTATAAAGGAAGTATTGTGAACGTGACAAAAGATCGAAATCGAGATAACACTGGGAAAAGATGTTTCACGATTCCTAGAAACTGAAAAAAGTGTTTTTGGAATGACATGTGTCTGTCTGTCCGTCCGTGGACAAGCACAGCGGGTAAACGGTTCATTATATTTACTTCATTTTTTGAATTAAGGACTTTTTCGGAAATTTATTGAACCGCCCACAATTTGACTTTTATAACTGGAATATTAAGGGAACTTTTCATGAAAATATTTTAAAAAAATTTTATTTTTGAAAAATTGGCTCTAACGATTTTAAAAAAAATTTAAAATTTGTAACTCTTGTCTATGGCTAATAAAATGACTATATCTGTTTTTCTGCAAAAATTACTTAGGGGATACTTTACTCGTATCCATTTTCAATTTTTGTAGATTATCTCCATTAGAGTATGTGACACATAAAAACCTACCATAAAGTTGTAGAAAAAATTAAAGTGAACATTTTTTGTTTAACCCTGCTGTTCTGTTCGGGTCTATATGACCCGAAACGGATAAACATTTCGTTTAAAATTTTTTAAATACCAATATATGTTTATGAAACTTGGTGACTTTGTCTGAAAATGCAAGAGTAGCATGTGTTTAAAAAAGTTTTAAAATATTTTAATTCATTTGGTCATTAACTGCAATTGTTACTCGTGTAACGTTCGGGTCATTATGACCCAGCTCAAGTTTGATTACTGTAATGTCGGATTTTTTTACCTTTCATGGAAATATTTAACTTTTTCATACTTTATACGAGTAGTTATGTTTATCATTCCAATTTACAACAATCAAATAAGCCGATGGGTGTTTACAACAATGGAATATTTTCTAGCTTTTTCCAGGAAAATGTAATTAGCAGTTCTTAGCTATTTGAATGCTTTACCGTTTCTGGTCAGTTGGAATTGTGACACCATGGCGTTTAGACCATTGACTGAAGCTGAATTGGATGAATTGGTAAATGCCTCAACAGATGAATCACTTTCTGAGTTCGAGGATCATGTCAGTATTGCATCTGAAAGTGAGTGTTCTGATGACAGTAACAACAATCTACAGCCTACACAAAACCGTGTGCAGAGTGTTCATTCTAAAAATGGGAATATAGAATGGCAGTTACATCCACCAGCACAACATGGCCGCCTATCTGCTACGAATGTCATCAAGAATACCCCAGAAGTTACCAGGTATGCAATCAGCAGAATAACGGATGTAAAAACTTAATTTGAAGCAATATTTTTACAGCACTTCAAAATGAAATAATAGAGATGACAAATATTGAGGGGCAGAGAGTTTATGGTCAAGAATGGACAAATATTGGTGAACCTGTTTTTCACGCATACTTAGGACTCTTATTTCTTGCTGGTGTATATCGTTCTCACGGGGAGACTACAAAAAGTTTATGGGATAAGGATACTGGGCGAAACATATTTCGAGCAACCATGTCCCTTGAAACATTCTGTAAGATATCACGTGTCTTGAGATTTGACAAGAAATCTACAAGAGAGGAAAGATGACGTACTGATAAACTTTCCGCAATTCGTAATATTTGGGAGAAGTGGGTAGAAGTCCTTCCTAAACTGTATAATCCAGGACAAAATGTGACTGTCGACGAGCAGTTAGTAGCATTTAGAGGCCGCTGTCCATTCAAGCAGTATATCCCAAGTAAACCAGCAAAATACGGGATCAAAATATGGACCCTGTGTGACAGCAAAACTTCATATGTATTGAAAGCCCAAATTTATACAGGAAAGGAGAGCGGAGCAGCACCAGAGAAAAATCAGGGAATGAGGGTAGTAGCTGATCTCACTTATGAGTTACGAGGTCAGAATGTTACATGCGATAATTCTTTACATCTTACAATTTGGGACAGCTGCTTCTGAAAAGGAAATTGACAATGTTGGGAACTATTCGGAAGAATAAGCCGGAGCTTCCACAAAATATGGGAAACAAGGAGGTACACAGCTCTACATTTTTCTTCACAAATGACACTACTGTAGTCAATTATATTCCTAAGAGAAATAAAAATGTTGTCCTTATGAGCACTCTACACCATGACGAGGAAATCAGTGACAGGGTTGATAAGAAGCCAAAAATGATTCTGGACTATAATTCAACTAAAGGGGCTGTAGACACGCTTGATCAGCTAACAGGTACATATACATGCAAACGAAAAACCAATAGGTGGCCAGTGATAGTTTTCTGCAATATTCTTGATGTTTCTGCTTATAATGCATATGTCTTGTGGACTTCGATTGATCCTAACTGGAATGGAAACAAATTGACAAGAAGAAGAATATTCTTGGAGGAACTTGGAAAGTCACTTGTAAGAGAACACATTGCATCAAGAAAGCATTTTCCAATAACAGAGGATTCTGTGAGAATGGTCAGGAGCATCCAAAACCCTAAAGACGTGGCTAGCATGTCAGAATCACCAACAGCAAGAAAACCTTTGAAACGTGCGCGCTGTAAGTTCTGCCCATCAATCAATGACAACAAAACGAGCATGTCGTGTGTAAAATGTAACAAACGTATCTGCAAAACACATGCCACCTATTTGTGTCCAAACTGCAACCAATAAGAAGAACAGGAGAAATGACTATAACGCTTTCAAAAATAAATGTCTGCTTAATTTTTTTTTTAATTTCAAATTTATGTTAATACTTTATGTCCAATCTTTCATTATTTCTAACAAAAATAAGACAAGAACCGTAGTGCTTTCTGAGACTATATCTGTATGAAAAACTATTTGTTGTTTCTAATTTATGTGAATTTAAGTAAGATATGTCATTTAATAAAATTTTATTTATGATTATTATTACTATCCTCATCATCATTATTCTTACATACAATGTACTGGAAGGAAACAACGATGTCGATAGCTAACAACTGTACAAAAGTTTCATGTGCGTAGAAGTTTTCTACAGCATTTTTGTATGTCGGGTCATATTGACCCGAACAGTACATTCGTAAAGTGAAAGTGAACAGAGCAGCAGGGTTAAAACATTTTTTTATACATCTAACAGATATCAAGATAAACACGAAATACGTACAGCATAAATGCAAATTTCAGAACATACATATCAATTAAAATAAGAATATTTTGTTGCCCATAGTAACATGAAAAGTATAATCTACTTATTGTTGTTAAATGCAGTCAGTTTAGCTCAGTCCTAATGAACACACCAAAACCAATTACAGCGAAGTGGTATAGGCTAATAGGGAAGAGGTCCTGGGTTCAAATCAAATTTTGTAGTCACCCAAATAACGCATTCATGCAGCATTTGCTTCTATTGTTCATCTACATCTCAATGTATCCTGCATTTTTGCCTTCGAGATTGACGAAAGCATGCAAATCCCAAGTTATTATTATTATTATCATTGTTATTATTATTGTTGTTGTTATTAATATTATTATTATTATTATTATTATTTCACGGTAAAAGCATTGAACATAAAGATCAAAGATAAAATGTAATTGTCTCTATAACTTATTTTATTTTAACACGTAAATGCGAGAAAGTTTGTGCAACATGTTTTTGTATCGTTTATTTCTGGTTATAACAGTTAACTTGTTTAGAAGATAAAAGAAAATGTTTACATTCACTGAGGCTTTGGAAAAGCTTCCTTTGTTACTTGCTAGGATTACTGGAATGTCTGATTTGTAATGCCACTTAAAAACAGTTTGTAAATTAACTAACATTTTCCTTACATTGATGAAAAGATGGGAATTCAAGCTGTAGAGTGGTATATAAACTGACAATAATCCTGTTCCCGTTGTATTTATTTTTCCGTAGTACAGTTTTAAGGGGGAATTAAAAAATATCCTAAATACAGTACACAATTTTTCTTTAACTCTTCTACAGTTTCGTTGCCAATCTTTGTGTCACACCCTCAGAAGGTCTCTAATCCAATAATCTAAGTAAATGAGAAATCAATATAGACCAGCCTGTACCAGTGTAATAGTGTAATGTTCTAATGTGAACTGAGGTTTCTGTTATAGCGAGCACTATCTTCAGTGTGTTGTCCCTATTAATTATAGCGTAATGAAAGAAAATTTACATTAGCTGACAAAAGCAGTTTGTTAGTTATCACGGAAAAGTCTTATGCAAAGAATGCTGTTCTCTTGACTGGATATGAAAGGTACGCTACGTTTTAAAGACACTGAATGCGCAGTGCAATTTTTAAAAATACTATTCTACAATCACTGTGCAGTGGATAAATTATAATTTGTGCATGAATGCATATGTAGTAGGTATGGCATGGTGCAGTTGTTGTATAATAAACTTTCACGTCAGTGGTTCATTTCTTGATGATGTCATTAGGATTTTTCAATTAAATATAATTAAACTTTCTGGAGTAACTGTGCCCTGAAATTGACCCAGTCACTAACAGAAATGAATATCAAGCAATCCTTGGGGATAGGGGTGGCTGATGCATAATGCTGACAACATTTTCATCTTTAAGGATCGATTATCTGAAAATCTGGAAGTCTCGACCTTCAAGACCTTTAAGAACCTCTGTGGCTTGTAATAGCCTTTAAATACATACGGTATAATACCCAGTCGAAACTGTTTATAACGACATCGCTTGTAACAGCTTATTGCATATAATGACAAAATCTAACAGTCCCATCTAAATTCCATATTTTTTAAAAATTTCAGTATGACCTTGCTTATTCCCATATTGCACAAAATGATGCATTTCTATAGCATTTTCAGAAAAATGTTTCAGCTATAACATCCACTGTTGATTATTTTTTTTTAATTTTTAGGAATTACCAACAACAATATAATGCTTATTTTCGAACTCTTGAAGAAATCTTACTTGTTATTGTAGAAAACCAGAAAATGAAATTCCAGTGTACCAACTTTTCTCAAGTATGGGTGTGAAATAATAGTGTTTTCGTTTTGACTTTTTTGTGGTTATGTGATGTGTTGGATTTTTCTAATGTGTAAGATAGGCTACAGTACATCACATTTGCACAACATTGCAGATAGAAAAACAGGAGAAAGTACAGGCCTTTGTAATTTACAGTAGTGCATTTACTGTAGGAGAGTACAGGTACATACAGTAATTTATGTAAAGGGTATGTAGGCCTACTGTAATAAGATTTTGTGATACATTAACTGAAATGAGAATATTTCATTCATGACTTTTACAGCACATACAACAACTTGACAACATAGAACTTGTGGATTTGAAATGTTTAGGGGAAAATCCAATTTATGCAACTATCGGCTATCACGACCGTAAATTGGCAGTCCATTCAGAATCGTTATAACCGGTTTTGACTGTATATGTCATTAAGTCAATTAAAATCTTGTGCTCGCTTGTTGAAAGCTTGTTCTGAATACTTCATAATACAGTAATTCAGTGAGCTAGCCCTCAAAATTTGTAAAATATTAAATAGTTTGTGGTTAACTGCCTATTAAGGGCAATATCTTTAGAAGCTGCCTAGTAGATTTTCAAGGCTTATGTGTTTTTAAATGAGAAATAAATAGTTGCTATGATTTATTCTTTCCAAAAAGGCACTGGTTTTAAGTTACTTTCTAAATTTACTTCAAACAGAAGTCACCAGCATCTTGCTCTTACCTGTTATCATCTTTGTTTGTTTGTTTGTTTGTTTGTTTATTTTTTGTTTGGTGGCTCACCCAGTTTCCTTATACCATCTGCATAAATCATCTCCTTGGTATTTGTGAGGTCTGATGCTCCCTTGGGTTGTTTCTGTATTTCTATGTTATTGCTTTTTCCATTCTTCGAAATTAAATTCAATGATTTTAATTATTATAATATATTTCCTCTTTTACTGCAGGCCATCTGAAGTTTACTATGTGTAATACTTAACCTAAGTTCATTCACTGGATCTAGGATAATGTAATGCTGTACTACACTGTCTCTTTTGTTAAGTACTTAATGTTCCATTAGTGATAACTGTCTGTTTTTTTTAGGAACCTGACCAGAGCTCGGATGAAAGCACTCAAGACTCCACAAATGGAAAACATCCAGCTGCTGTACCTGCAGATGCTATGGACGACACAACCACATCCTTCACAGAGGATTCGATGGACAAACCCTCAACACCAACTGTGGTTCCCCCTGGTGATGAAAACACCAATGATTCCATTGCCACGTCTGACTCTGCAACTAATGATTCAACAGCAATTGCTTCAGCGATTGTAGCGTGTAACAACAAGAGAGATGACGATGCATCCAACAAGGAAGAAACAGAAGAAGAAACAACAAGCAGCCTTGAAGAACCACCAGCAAAGAAAACAAAAGTGGACGATCAAAAGTGACCGATGTACCATATTTTTTATTAAAATATTTTGAACTCAAGAAGACAGTGATTTCAACCATGCAGGCAAGTTAGGTATTTTTACAAATACTGTACAGTACATAAAAAGATAGACGAGTCAGTTCCCCCCCCCCCCCCCTCCATTCATTATTTTTGACATCATAGGCTGTTTGCAGGATGGAGAAATGGCAGTCTTCAAGTTGTGAATCAGGGATAGAAGGTGGTACTTTCCTGTATTATTATTTTGTACATGACATTTAGTCATATGTTGTGTCCATTGCATCTCAAATGACAAAAACAAACAACTTTCTGTTTCCTGAAGTGTGAATGACGACAATTCTTCATTCTACCTGCAGTCAGCATCCAAGCGTAATGTCTAATGTATTTCCATTCATTTTGCAATAGAAAAGAATGTACTGTACTGATCTGTGGTAAAGAAACATGAAATCTTTATGTGCTGGTATTTAATTTTTTTGCAAAGTGGTACATCATTACAAACTTTTGTGTCATCTTTTTCATCAAAATGGATCATTTAAAAACAAGTGATGTTGCAAGAAGTGGATGGCAAACTGTTCTCGGTTAGTGGCACTGTTGTGTAAAGTCAGTATAAGCCAGAACAAATTGCTGAACGAGGGGTTTCTCTTGGATGATCCAGATAGGTGATGAAAAAAGTATACTGTTAAGTACCACTCTCCAAATGCAATGCAAACAGTTTTTAACTGAAGAACATTGTGAACATCTCACAACTTTTTTTTTTTCTTTCCTTCCGTTTGTGAATACGTGCAGAATTAATTTAAGCCGTCAATTTTCTATTACATCCAATGTTGGAATAAACATCCATACATTTTCTCATTCGGTTAATTTTCTACTTCTTACTTTACATTCCATTTATAGAGAAATATGTTTGTTTGAATTAATTTCTAAGCATAATGAATGAACTGTTCAGTCCAGAAACTGAGTCCAAAACTGTACTGTTGCATGTTTTCGTTTCTTCAGTGATCATGCTACCTAATTCATAATCATGTAACTGTACTAACATTGAAGTCGCACATTCCAAAGAAATATTCACTTTCTCTAAAGGAACCCATAACCATCCAAATGCAGTAAAACCTTCATTAATATGTAATTAGCTGCCGCAGAAAAAAATGTGTATTTGTAGAACCAAATTATCTGTTTAGATAGTGGTTTACATAACATATATACTTCACTTTCTGTAGAACCAAATTATCTGTTTAGATAGTGGTTTACATAACATATATACTTCACTTTCTGTATAAATAGCTGTATTTATACAGAAAGTGAAGTATTACATGCTAGACCCAACTCACCATATATCTTATGTTATAAAACTTCACTTCCGATATAATGTTGAATTAAATGCCCTCTAATTTTGCCATTTTCCAATGTTGATGGATAGAGAGAGGTAGATGATGTAGCACTCAGGTGGTAGACCTCGTCATGCCATGGGGTTAGTGAGAGAATTTTAGAAGCTTCCTATCAGCGTGGAATGACTTAATTGGATTACATACTGATTTACATTGGATACTTTTGGCGCTAATTGGCAATTATACCTTAAAAAACTATTGGACATATGATTGGGAACAGCTATTAAATAGTATGAATTGTTTTATGTATAAAACTGTATTAACTTATACTTTATAATCCTTAAATATCTTAATGTAAAAAGGGGCAGTTGGGTTGGATCCAAGCTTTCCCCGGTTTACCATGGTTTTGTAAGGAATTCCCGGTTTTGCTGCAAGTAATTTTTTTTTGGTAATTTTGAAAAGTTTCAAACCATTTACTACTCACTTACTAAAGTATATAGATTCGAGGAACATCAAAACCTATTTAGTGTGATGGAAATGTGAGGATATGTTGGAGATTCATATGCAAAAGACTGTATAAGCTTGTTAAGTTACCAAAGAAAGCTGCTGGATGTCAGGAATTTTGCGATACCAAACACTTAATTTGTATCATCAAAATAGAACATAATACAGTGAAGCAATTGTAATAAATCTAATTGTAATATGAGTTGAACTTACACTTACCAACTTTTTTGGCAGTACATGTTTCAAGTACCACTGTCTTCCTCCTCAGCTCCTTGTCAATTGATAAATCCTGCTTTTGAAAATTGTGATGTGCACCTGGTGGAGGTTTGTTTAACCTCATGATGAGGTCTTCATCTTCTGAAAAAAGTTAAGTGAAGCATACAGTCAGAGTTCTACTCATACTATAATTAAACTTACATTTTGACCAGTTTATACAGTTGGTGAAATGTATTTTTCTTAAAAATATTGTAGCCTTAAAAAGTTTGTAAAGCAATAGCTATCATAACAGAATAATTCTGTAGTAACATCCAGATTTTAAACAGATGAGAAGTGAATTCAAGAAGACATTTGGTGAAATATAGGTTTTGACATGGTATTAATGAGGGTTTACTGCAGAAACATTTCAATAGATGTGAATTTTCATTTATCATACTGTACTGAATAAGGTTGTGTAAAACATTGTTACAAGTTTTGGGTTATTGACTCATTGCATATTTGTAACTTTGTTGTCAGTTCATCACCCACTGTTAGAGATTACTTTGTTCTTAATTTATCAAAATAGAGGGAAAATTTTGGATAAATAAGAAACTGGAGAGAAAGGTAGGCAATAGTAGGATTATGATTTATTACGTAGTTTAATAAAAACAATATTAATAAGTGCAAGTTTTTTAACAATTTCATACTTAATGATAGAGGAGATGTCAACCTTTATGAAACTTGGATGAATGATTCTCATCTTCACTGAAGAAAACATAGACATTAAGTTCTTTGCTTGGTAGGACTTTTGTTTTCTTATATGATTTATCACAATTTTCTAATTAATGCATTTTCCAACCAACACTGTTAAAGTTAATGACTGAATGAATTATACAAAGTGATAGCTGTGCTATCAGAAGTTGTAAATGTGACGGTTTTGCACTCAGGAGGTCGTTTAAATAATGATGTAAGGTCTCGAGGTGTTTCAAGTAGCTATAAGGGCCACGTTTTGAGCACTGCCCACCCTCCCAAATATTGTCCATCAACCTCATTTAACTATTTAATAAGTGTACGAATAGGCATCGTATGTTGCACATAAGTGAGAATATTTTTATTCCCTTATTATTATTACTGTATTATTTTTTGTAATAGAGGTACATATTTCATTGCAAGTCCTGTAGGATTCTGTGTTCTACCATTATTTTTTAAGTTTTAATACTATTTTTAATGAAGTAGGGCAGTTTGGGATAATTGAACACTTGTGGCTCTGTATTTTAGAGACTTGTATCATAGCAGTTAAATAATTACAAATGAAAGCAAAATTAATGAAGCATTAATTCTGTACAGCTTTTATTTTTTCTTTGGTTGATTGTGTGTGTGTATACTGAATTTCTCAGGAGTTTGTGAGCAGAAGTCTTATAATTTTCACCGTGTGATGATTACTAAATCAAACTGATTTTAGAGGTGAAAATCTTTAATGATTGGTATCATCAATGGTTTTTACTGGCAATTAAAAGCCTTATTTATTACATTGTCCTGTATATGTGACTTTTTTTTTGTCAAGACATTGTTTGGTTATTTATATTCTTTACTTGAGGGGTACAATTTTTTCAGAATCCAAGATTCTGTGTAGGTTAGACTTTTTCTACAGCATGCTGAAAATAATAGAAAAGGAAAATGTACTTTTAGATCAAACAAATAATGTTTATCTTTTTTAATTTACTTATTCCCATAAATTTTTCGTTCACTTTTGTTTGGGCTGAAATAATGTCATGCTTAGAAGAGAGGAATTGCAATTGAAAACACTGGAAGCATTACAGATAAAGAAAACAATTGGGATCTTGACCTAATGCACAACATTTGTGAGGTAGGTGGTTTATGACTACACATGAAGAATGAAATATATAGAGTATTTACAGTTGCATGTTTTGCATTTTGTTGCTTTGAAGTTAAAGGTCTTAGATCTAAACAGAAACATGTCAAAATTTTTTCCAAAATGCTAATGTTAACTTAACCCCTATCTTCATTGCTGTGAATTAGATACTTATTTACCCTTATTTTCCTTATCAAATTGCAGATCATATAATTTAACGAAGGTCTCTTAACAGTGTTTTGTATGTAATTAAATGTGCTACTTTCACCAGTCTTACAGAAGTATGATATTATAACAGTCCACCACAATTTACAGTCTATTAAAAAATGCCACTACAGTTGATTGCCTTTTATAGAAATGTATTACAACACTTGCATACCTCCGGAAAGTGAGAAAACTAACAAAACAATTACATATAATTTAAATATGCTGTAAAGAAGTATTTAATTGTCAACATCTAACATGTTCATTGAAGAAAAACCAAAACAAGCATTAAGAACAGTACCATGTGCTATTTTTTATATTTTATGACATTGTAGGTACAACATTAAAGTATCTTGTTCAATAAATTATAATAAACGTAGTTATTAATTGTAGTTTGTAAAAAAAATGAGCAGAACAGAATGTATATTCACTCAATGGCCTTAAGACTCTCATCACAATTTTTAATATTTCATCCTAATTGCTGTTATTTTGTTTTGTAACTTGTCAATTAGAAGCAAAATCATGCAGTGAAGGAAAAAGTAAAGGGATTCCCTTACCGTTGATGAGAATAGTGATAGAACTTATACCTTTATATATATACGCTGCATGAACTTTGCTTATAGTTATACCTCCTTTTCACTCATAGCATCTCTTTCAGGCTCCATAATAGATAGTAATTGTTAGTAAGTCCCCTTCCTTTTCTACTAATCCAGATCCTAATCAACTTTGTCGAAAACAAAATCACAGATTCCGAAAACCAGCTTTGTACTGATAAGATGTGTGAAATATAATGTACAGCAGTTTTTGTGAAAATTAACACTTCAATTGAAATCTTCTGAGAAAAAAGTTGAGAAATAACAGCAAGTATGAAGTATTGTGGTCAGGGTCGGCTCTAGGTATTTTGGCGCCCTAGGTGAGAAATAATTTTGGTGCCCCCCCTACATTGCCACCTCGGTCATTCCATTTTTACCATTTGTTTAAAAATGGAAATTTACATCCTCTAGCCTGGTAATGGCGATTAAATAAAATTAATTTGAGAAAGGCTTGTATTTAAACTCTCTGACAAGACCTTTTACATCCATTGGAGTGGTTAACACATTTTCAGTAAAAATGGTAGCAAGTCTTTCCTGGGCCATTGAGCCATGCAGATATGTTTTAATTAGTTTATATTTTGAAAAACTTATTTCTGTGCTTGCCTCAGAGATCAGTAGCGTCAAGAGAACCTGAAGAGCCACACATTGGGGAACTCAGTTTCAAGGTTGTGGCGTAAATTTAGACTCTGAAATTTCAGCTTTTTATTATTTTTATTTTTTTTAATCTAAATGTTGCTGCCCCTACATGTTTCTAAAAATTTCCCGCTCTAGGTGGCTGCCTAGTTTGCCTATATGAACAAGCCGGCCCTGTGTGGTCTTTTTATATTTGGCCAAAAAACAAAAATGATGGGATTCAAGTGCATTGTATGATCTTGTGAAATTCGTCTAGGTTTAATTCAATTTTTGAGAGCAATGGTTTGCTTAAATATTGGCATTTCCTTGCTATAAGAACGTCCAGGTTTTTTTTTTTTTTTTTTTTAAATTAATTTTTAATTTAGTGTTTGGCAGGTGATACTTTCTATGTAAGAAATGTTAATTTTAAGCAATGATTGTAAAAAAAAATAACATGCAAAGGTGATTAAAAAGAATGGCAGGACTTTAACTCCCATTAGATGCTAACTTATTTTGGGAAGAAAATAAATCACATTATTTCTGTATAATTTTACACACAAAAATATACTTCTTTTAGTCAAGTTTCTGCTCTTTTAGCACATTTAGATTAACCGGTTAAAATTCTTCTACAGTGAGTCTCAGACAGATTGGTGCCGCTTGTCGCGCGCGCCGTGTTTCTCTTGTGATGACTCAACACTACCCGCGTCACGGCCAGCTGTGTCCCCGCAGATAAGTAAACATTCCTGCATAGCCTGCAGTTGAGCATTGTTCTCGTGTTGTACAGACGTGAAAGTGTTATTCGGTAGTTGTCACAACTAAAAGAAAACATTAGGATAGAGATAAACTCAATAATAACGGAAGAACAATTAATGCGTATTAATCGGAATTTCCTATCACGATGCCAAAAATGTGGGGATGTAGGAGGAGGACACTTCCAACATCTCCTGTAATAAGGTAGGTGCCTATTTTCGTTATTTTCAAACTTATTTCATTTATTTTCATTGTCATGCACGGACAAGTCAGTCAACTGACGGGGAGTTCCTTTGCCCGCATACCGGGGATAGGAGCGTCATCTGGGAGGAACCAAACGCGCGGCGTGGCGGAACCACTCTGCCTGAGACTCACTGTAGTACATAGGGATTTTATCAATCAGGATATCCCTGCTTATTTGAATTTAGATAATAATCAAAACACCTTTTTAAGCATACAACAAAATGGTGAAATAGTTGACAAAATTATGTGAATTATATAGAAAGCAATTTAAAGGTAGCAACCATAGATGGATGCAACTGTGATTTGATCATCGGAGGCTAAATGTGGTATTTAACATCGATAGTTGATGATTCAGTCAGTCTAATGACAGATTGATATATACTGAAAACTAATTCATTTGCATTTTGAAAACTAAACCAAGTCACCTAAATGAAAATTAGTAATTGTTGAAGCTTTTATTCCTTAAAAATCCTGAAAAAAAAAATAGCAAAATTGTAATGAAATAAAATAAAAATAGTGAAAATATATCAAAATGGCTATTAAAAAATTACAAAATCTGTAATCTTAAAATTTGGAAACCCTTTCTATTTAAAACCTAAAATGTCAGATAGTAAATACAAGTATATTGGAATACCAACTGAAGACATACTTAAAGCTGGGAAGAAAATAAAAATGTCAAATGATAGTTTGATATCAAAATTTAAATTTAAAAAATTGTTCTGGGGGGGAAAAAGAGTAATAATAGGAGGACCAGGACTTTTTAACTATCGATACCTAGTACAACCAGGACTGGCAAGCATTTTTAGCCATTTTACTCACAGTAAAAGTGTATAATTTTAAACGATACCTTATTACAGCCTCCCGTTCACTGCTACAGCCGTATATATGCGTGAGCATGCATAACTGCTAACCATGCCATTGATGCACCACTTAGTATGCCAATAGGCAATAGGAATTTTCTGGGAGTGATTCAACGTGAGTTAGCTTATTAGTGTCATCTGTTGTCTAAATCCTGACACCATAGTTCCCTATTCTCTGCTTTGAGCTGAAATCTGTAACTAAATATTTCAGGCAATGTATTGCACCATTAGTTGAAATGTGTTATAACCCTGCTGTGTTGTGACAACATGCAGGCAACTCCAGGGTTGTGTAATTCAGTTTAAACTTCAAGAAATATGTGCTGTGCTCTTGTTTAGGAGGGAATTGTTTTTCAATTCATGATTCCGAAATAAATTTGCAAATTGATTTATCTCCACCAGTTTGCACAGTAAATAATAAGTTAGCAGTGAAAGGGTTAATTATTGTTACAGAAGAGTTGAGAGTTAATTTCAAAATCTAATATAACACTGGTATACACTCTATGTCCAAATAATTTAAAACACATTGTGCTTTGATAAAAGAATATTTTATTAATCCTATATCAATAATATAAAACTACCAAGTCGAACAGTTCTTAATCAAATTAGTTTGTAATGAATGTTTGAATATTCTCACTTTTACATTAAATATTTGGCAATTAGCACATGTTTTTTTAACAGTAATTATTGGTCACTGTCACCGCATCTTCCATGACATTTCAGAGGATGGGCCATAAATCTACTCTTATACAATTCAACGGCCCTAAATAGCGTGCTCACTTGCTTGCCCGCTTCGTGAAACATC